>OZ024906.1:25899100-25935999 GCA_964017125.1 Flabesymbios commensalis | reverse complement strand
TTCACTCATTCAAACTGGTTTGATTTTTTAGCGTTCGCGTCGGTTTTGCATGAGAAAAGCAGGAAACGTAGAATTCCGCGTCTGTTCGCGTGCTGTCGTCGCCTATGTTTTCGCTCTCGCGTCGGTCTGTTTTGTGCTTAATATAATACTGGCCGCTATAAAAGACAACATTTGGCCCAAGTATTGAACTCCAATATACACAGAGGCTGAATGAATGACAAAGGATTGTTTGACTTGTACACTTGGGCCAAAATTATCCTATGATATCAGAAGCATGCTTTGACGTGAAAGAGGAATACATGTCTAAACCAAAAGCTCTTTTTCATGGGGACGATTATTATATAGACATGATTGAAAAACTAACACATATGGGTTCTTGATGATAATGTGATAACCCTGCTCGGTGCTGAAGACTTCAATAAATCTGACAGTAAATTTGTCAGTAGAAAATGTCCCAGGTGATTCACAGCTAAATGCATTTCAAAACCATCCTTCGACAACCAGCATTCTGGACACCACATAACACCTGAACATAGAACACATTAAAACATTTAACTACTCAAGCAGCTGTTTGACTTTATCATCATTTGTTGATTTACGATGACATGAGCTGCTATTACATGACAATGTCATCCTGCGATGAATAAACTACAAAATGAAGCGTATACAGTATGAGCTTGTTAAGTAGTCCACTGTGCACCTGTTTATGTTTATTGTTTACTCGCTCAATCAAATTGTAAATATGAACGACTGTAACAACTATAAGCTGTTATTAATGTTATCACAGCCCACATAATATTACGACTATGTTTTAAATCAATTCTATCAGCAGATTTTTATTGGGAATTAAATGTATGTTTCAACATCAAAAGTAACATTTTTGGGGTCTTAAATTAAACGAATACGAGTAATTTTCACCCAATTAAAGCTGTGGGTCTCATTAGCGAGACACAACAAAATGTAAATTAAATGGCTTAGTGGGTAAATGATTACAATTTCATACCCTGGCGAAATTAGGCGTTATCAGCCTGCTCATCTGATGACTGCTTCGCCTTGTTTGGACAAACTGTGGACAGTTATCATACAACATATATACATTATAACTCTCTAAGTTTTGGTCATGTATGCCGTGGAGGTACTTATAGAGAATAGGTTATGATGACATATATTTTTCGTTTATGTGAAAGCACTTCACTCGTGCAGCCTTAAAAGGTTAGTTCACATTTATGCTAGTCTATGTTTACAGTTATTCACCAGGTGGCGCTTATGATGACTAAGTTTGTAACACTCCCAGTGCTTTCCGGGTATAAACTTATGGTGATAGTAGTGCCCAGTGGACGACTGCCTGGAGTAGTATCTACATTGAATGAAATGCAAATTTATTTTTATATCCATACCAGCATTGTTAACCAGTATATCGAGTTGTTTCTCCTTTGCCAAGATCTCTGAGCAGAATTGACGAACAGATTTTAAAGATGCCAAGTCGAGGCAGTATGTTAAGACATCCTGGTTTCCCGTTGTTTGTCTAATGTTCTCAGCTGCACGCTCAGCCTTGGTCAAGTCACGACATGCCAAAATCACTCTGGCTCCTGCAATTAACATTATAATTTTATACGTTATAAAAAATTGTTTGAGATAAGATACATTTTAAATATATTAATAATCTAAAATTCGAGAATTATACAAAGATATGTTTCATGAGAACAAAAGTGGTATCACTTTAGTTAAATTGTAATTAGGAGGTTTTTTTTCAAATCAATCAGGATGTCCATACCTAAGTTGGGAGGATTGAAATCTGTATCGAAATCTCAGGAATGTATACGGGGCATTTACACCTCCCTGCTTGGAATAACTCCCTTAGAAAGGGCTCTCGTGTTCAAATTGATTCCTTGGGATTCAACATGAAGTATAATTAAACTCCAATGATTGAAGCATGCAAGATATAACCTCGTTATTTCACCCGATACGTACCTCTTCTGGCAAAATCTCGTGCTGTTTCTCTACCAATCCCTGTATTGGCTCCTGTTATAATTGCTGTCTTGCCTACAAGATTCGTCTTACTTTGACAGACTCCACCAGCAAAATATCTTTTTAAACCAATGTAGCACAATCCTGTTACAGAAAACAAAATAAAATCAATCAAATTAGCTGCACATCATAGCATTTTTTCCTAATGAACCTCAATTAAACCATGCAAGGGACCAATTGAACTAAAACATCCCTGTGTATATTTATTCAGTGAATAATTTAATCCAGAAAATTTGTGCAGCAGTTTTAGCAAGGAACTATTGCGCCAAGGAACTATTTTCCATACCAAAAACACTGTTGCTGTGTAACATTTGACCCCCCTCCCAATTATGCTGAAAGCTGCTCCGTTATACCATACACATTTCCCCTATTACTATCAGTAGGCTTATTGCTTTACACTGGCCCTCAACACATATTAGAACAATCAATTACATTACATATTGACCACTAGATATATAATACCTCTTCTCCAGACTCATGCTGAATTGTTTCTTGTGTTTTTCATTTATTTAAAACAGGAATTGCTAACGAAATTTCGAGCTTCAATCGATGCAAAATGTGTTTATTTAGGCAAATAGACATATTGCAAATTAAGTTATTTGTTGAACCGTTCTCCACACATAGATGTCGCTCACGTTAACTTCTCTATATTTGAGCCTTGCAAATATCACATTAAAAATGAACGTAGAAAGAGTGTTAGTAAGCTTCGAGCAGCTTTTTATCGGGCTAATATCGGTTTTACTATAACAATAACGCGTGTTTTGAGGGCGTTATGGTTATTTGAGGCCCGAGTCGTCAGATTAGAGCTGGACCAGAATGGTTTGAAGCCCGAGGCTGCAAGCCGAGGGCTTCAAACCACTCTGGTCCAGCTCTAATCTCACGACTCGGGCCTCAAATAACCATAAAGCCCGAGTAAACACGTGCTATTACTATTATTATCACAACGGTTACCAAAATATAAAACACAATTGATTGAGCAGATTTATTGTTTTTGGATCATTCTTGTGATATAGATTATAAATACATGTTCTGACTGGTGCCAGGCCTAACAATGTAGGCCTACGTACTTTGTAGCCAATTGAGTTAGCCTAGGCGTACAACAGACGTTCTTAGCGCTATGCACAGTGTACACATGTGCATTGGTGCATAGCCTAGACGCTAGCCTAGACTAAAGGACATTTGACGCCCCCTGGCGATGTAATTCAATCTGCGGGCTTCAAATGTATTTGAAGCCCGCTGTCATTCAATCTGCGGGCTTCAAACGTATTTGAAGCCTACTTTTTACAATTAAAGCCCAGACTTAACAGTGTTATAGGACCACAACGCCCCATTATGTGATAATAATGTGTATTATCATGATTATTAATGCCACACGTTATTTGACAGGGACTTCAATAGTAAGGCATTGCTATCGTAGTCTAGAGCGAGGGTTACCATTGACGTTGCCGAATATTCGACAAGTCAATGGACGCGACCAACGCCTCAGACCTCGATCTCGATCGTGGTGTCCTGTCCGGTCAGCAAGCTGTGGTTCGCTGTAGAAACTCAGTTAAAGCAGAAGATTTTCTTGATTCATTCTTTATTCATTCCATATTTGTGCAGACATTGTCAGATATGAGCGTGCTACTTAGTGCTACAGGGGGCGGCTATCCAGCCATGCGGCTGAGTGCGTGTGACGTGCTCCCGAGGAGGCCAGTACTAGAATTGTCGAGCGCGGCCGTGCCACACATGGTGTGAGTGCCGGGCGGAAGTGCTGATCCGGTGATCAGCGATTCCGTCCAGCTCAAACTCGGCACGATGTTAGGTCGCCACATTACCCCTGGGCTAAGTGACAACGTATATCTACAAAACTATGCTTGTGGTGACCTCAACGGCAGATATCGTAAATTTTCGGTAAACTACGCGCTGACCAAGTAGCATCGATTCGTATCAAAATATCAATGTTATAACAATAAACATGTAAAAACCAAAGTCGTGATACAGCGTGGGTTGTTGGTGAGCTATAGTGAGTGCGGCTATGACCAAATCTTTATTTATTTATTTCCGATCCTCTTTGCAAATGTCCTTTTAACTGGCCATGCCCAAAACTCTTAACTCTCATCCAACTGACTTAGTTATTTAACAGATATGATAATAGTGAAACTTTCCTTATTTGTTTAGCAATGATTTATTTGTGCCAGGCCTAGTAATAGTCACGTAATTGAAAAAAATTCAAAATGTTTACGTAAATTGCTATGCAATATGACTACGTAAATTACATGCAATTCAATGTGAAATAATGTAATAATGCGATGCGTGTGGCTGGTCTCGCCGTCTTTATCGTTTGGCGCTATAGTAGACCGCGAGTGCCAGCCACACGAATCGAGCACGTGTGTGGATAGTGCGTCCAACACATGCTGAATATAAACGATTTATCACATTCGCTGATCGTGAGGGCAGTACGATGAGTACTGTATCGAACGTGTGTTCGCATTATCGGTTCGGTTCGTGGGGTCGATTGTGTTTATCGTAGCGTCGATCGAATGCAAATTATACCCGAATCCCCGTTAGTGCGAGGAGTAAAATGCTGTATGATCCAGCTAGGGCCGTGTGGCCTTTATTGTGAGCGATCACAGCTGGCGTCTCACCATGTGATAGGGTGGGTTGCATTATGCGGTAACGCTATGACGTACCTGGTTCGAGCGCGTGCCGAACGACAGGGTTTAAAATAATTCTGCCATGTGTCGGCTACGAGACCGGCGCGCCAAACGCAAAAGTCGCCCTCTTGCGCTGGCAAAACATTAAAGTTAAAAACGCACCAAACGTGCGGTGAAAGGAAACAGACCTATGCATTATTGTATAATTCGGTGGCGATGTATCGTAAAAGTCGGAGGCGATATAAAGAATGGAAATATTCAAGCTGGAATTAATAAAAATTTTACCAATATTGAGTTGAATAATGATTATTCTGAAAAATATGCAGGATATGAAATAATCAATGTTCGGTAAGCCTAATACAGGTGAGTACAATTAAAATGGCTGTTGAAATTCTGGTCTTCTGGAATGTCATTTGAAATTACTTAGTCTATTCAAAACTGAAAACTAAAGTTCCGAGGTCGATGCTGATCTGGTTCTTTGCTCTGGAAGGTCCATGATTATTATTATTATTGCTGATTTCAGCAATGCGGGGTTTGAAATATCTCGCATTTGCTAAAAATGTCTGTTGATCGCTGAATCTGGTCATGCTGTGTCGTACCAGTAAATGTGGGGAATCCCCGTACAGTAGACGCTGTTGAAAATACTGCTGATACTGACTGCTAGCCGTGTCGGCTGTCTGGAACAGACAATCACGTGTATAAAGTCTGTCGGCTGTGCTGTTAAATGCGTGGTGTATAGGTTTATACGACGGCACACGCTGTGTGCTGTGTTGTAGACAGGACCGTATTTGAGCAGCGCCGCAGGACGCATGGACGGCGCCTGTGACGGTCACACTGAGAGGTCGGCCCACATCACACACCATACTGATTCGAGCCACAAATCTGTCAGCATTAATAAACTTGTCAAATCAGGTTACGTTACACAGTTTATATCAAATTGAAATTGTTTATTTAGTAAAGTCATTTAAATAATGAAGCACTCAGTCTGCGACCTATTTGGCTACCTGTGCAGGCCTGAGCGAGTATAAAAATGTCATATATGTGAACAATGCCAAACTGTCGTTGGCCGTCGTTAATATTATTTTATTCACTCTGGTGAAGTGACGTGATTTACCTCCACCGTGTCGGTGGCTAGCCTCCATATGTTGGCGCACACCCCAGACCTTAGCAGCTTAGGCCAGGGTCTGCGGTCGCCACCCCCGCCGTAGTCGCCCTCTGTCGCACGAAACAGTAGCACTGCGAAATCTGACAAAGTATTATCGTAGTCTGGTGATGAATTATCGAATCTATGTTTTCTAGGTTATGATGAAATGTCTGTTGAGTGTGGGGTTGCCGAATGAAGTAGTCTTTATAGATCGTAGTCTTTATAAAATGGCTTTTTACTTGCACGTTATATAAAAAATAGATGTGTCGTTATCAGACACATAGCACAATATTATAATAGACTAATACGTAAGGATTTGGGTCCAACAAATAACATGTACACATGCCAACAAAATTGCTAACATACTGCTCTAAGCTAAAATGTATAAGACAATTGACTGTCCAATCTGCGAGAAAAATATTTTCTCGGAAACCGGAAAGTGAAATATGATAAAACACTCGAGTCGAAATAGTTGTCAAATCGTATATTTCAGACCATAAATTCTGAAAATTATTTTCCAAAATCGAATAGCAACTTAGACTAGTAGGTGTTACAATCATATGATGACACCCGTAATGTTTTAAAAAACTTTTGTTAAAATAGAAAAATATGTTTAATTTCGCTGACAGCTTCTCGCTTGAGTGGCATAGTATGCATGTCTATTTAAAATATTCTCGCGAGACACACGAAAATTTTTTTTTTTTTTTTTAAATATCTTTGTGTCTATTCCTCGTAACAGAACTCGTACGATCGCGTCATAATCGTTCATTTTGTTATTCGTTCGCTTGAGTCGTATAATGTATCTCTACAGCCATGTCGATGCTGTATTAGTCCGATATTTCCTAGCAGTGAATGTCTGTTGGCTCATTGATATATCATCGAAGGTCTAATTTGACGTTTTCAATGCGCTGTCATCCTGCAAAAATGACATCGCTTTCACCGACAAAACTATTGTTTTAAATTGTTTGTGAAAAAAAAATAATTATTTACTTACGTTTCGCAATTATTTCTTTGCGAAACACATGAAAATGAGGAAAATTCCTATCTCTCAGGTAAAATTCTATTACGATTAGAATTGTAGTCTATAGACTACACGTCTGCCGGCTATCCAATATGGATGCCGCACCACGTGTTTGGAATATTCCGATCTTGCCGCGGAAAATTGTGTCGTCTTAATTTATGTGAATATCAATAAGCCCAGACATCGTATGATGCGCGCTTTTCTGCGCACTAATCGGTGTGGAGGAACACGTGTAGACCCCATAGGTCTGAGAGCAGCTAATTCTAGGGATCGCTACCACCACCTAGAGGCGGCTGACCTACCATCACATAGAAAAATATAATTTCTGCTTCCACTACAATATAATATTGAATAAAATGTAATGAAGTTTGACCTATTGTCCTAAAATTATAGAACAGACTAATTAAGACTTTTTATTCATTCAATATGGATGCAATTGTGTAAAAATGGCTCTGTTTCCTAACAAAAACTGCACAAGTCGAGATATAATTTCGTGGCTGAAAAATATTTTTCGTGTAGTCTAATAAAAAATAATATGGCGGGTGTCTTCATGAAAACCGCGTCACCCGAATGAGGTGCCAAAAACGGTTTAATTGACTAAAATTTCAAAATATCATCCTCTCAGTCGCCGACAGTGGCTCAATTAGGATAATAACTTTGAAATCTGTTATAATTCCCGTCTAGTATGCGTTTTTCGAAGTCTAGACTGGATGTCTAAAATCCGCCATTGAAAAAGTCGAAACCACATGGATTTCTAGAAAAATCTATCGAATTTTTCGCTGTTTTTAACGCGAAAACCTCTGTTTGTGCAATTTTTCCGACTAGCCTAATGGCATTTAGTGTACATTTAGACCCAAACTCTTACGTACTTTTATAGAATGTAGATTCATTCTATGTCCCTTACATATAACACTATCCAATTCGCACTTTGAAAATGCTACGCTTACAACAACTGCATGGAACCTGATCCTCCTCATCAGAATTTCACGATCACTGAAGGGATTTACTCGACTCACGATTTATGTTATATTGTTTCCTGTGACGGAATCACTGTATTAATACATATTTTGGATGCCGATTCTCAAGTCCCTTAAACACCATCTCAAATGGGGATAAAAGCTTCTAGCCTACTTGTAGTCTTAATGATATGCTGCTATAGCCTACACGTCATGAGTTTCATCATTAAATTGTACAGCGAAACTCAAGTCTCCGGCCGTCTGGGCATGTCTGGGGGTATATCCCCTAGACATGCCCAGAACCCCTTATCGGGCGAGCGAAGGAAAACGCTCTCAATAACCCACCATGCCCTATCACCCCCACCCTCACATCATCATCTGTACATCATTCATCTCATCAATTGACTACAACGTTTTTATCGTATTATAATGTCACTTAAAAGACCTTTTGTGCCGAAAAGTGACGTAAAGCAATGATTTACTACTACTACTACTACTACATGTCATGATATTTGTGTAGGCTTATATTGCATGCATAGAAATTTTGCAGCTTACATTACGTTTAGAATACGATTAGGCCTATGGGTGGCAAAATTTGTCTTGTGGATACCTCCCACCCAGTGACAGCTAGTAGGCCTACAACAATTTATTCGCGATTCATGGACTATCGAATAGCTGGATTGGGCGGCCGCCATATTGGCGGATCGTCCACTCCAACCTCCAATCCTCTGTCTGTCTCTACCCCGGCTGGGCGACGGCGAGCAAATAACTGCTTTGCCTCCGTAATACTCTTGTTCTTTCCTTATTGATTATCTTGACATAACATATGCTGTGCACAAATCAGACAGAACGCGACGGCCTTAAGCGATGTGGCTTCGGCTTCGTGAACTAGACGATACGTCCGACTACCATGGTGCCGGAGATGAGAGTGTTGCGCGATTTAGAATTGGCGGCAAAAGCCAGCGTGGGCGAGGCCGCTCGGGGGAGGTTCACTCGGCAGTTTCCAGAAACCCGAGTGGTCTCACCGACTGAAGAGGAATGACACGCTGGTCCCCACATTACCCCAGGGCTAAGTGACAACGTATGATCATAAACTAATTTGTGGGAAAAGCGTGGTTCGTTGGTTCATCTAAACAGAGTCGGCGGCAAAAGCCAGCCTGGGCGAAGGCGCGAGGGGAGGGGTTCACTTGTCAGTTTCCGGAAGCCCAAGTGGTCTCGCCGACTGAAAAGGAATGAGACGCTGGTCCCCACAGGACCACCCTTTTTCTGTCCTTGTCCTGCATATCAGCCCGACCTAGTTGTATTCTCCAGGGGGTCATGAGTCCTGCATTGTCTGCGGAATCCGGACCGCAGGTCCACGATGCAAGACCCATGACCCCAGGGGGAATACAACTAGAGAGGGCTGATGTAAGGGACAATACAGCTTTAGCCATGATATTGTCTTTTTATCTCATACTAACATCGAACTGACTTATTCCAACATAAATGGCTATAGGCCTAGGTTATAACGCTAACTTGGCTTCTAATTTAGCCTTATTCCACTCATTCTCAAATTATTAATAATCAAGTTTAGATTAGCATAACAACAGTCTACTGCATTATTTTTTCAAGTGCAACAGCGAAATAATAATACAAATTCATGTTCAAGTGTCCTGTGATCAGATCTGATTCAATTATGTAGTGTAGACCTACAATATTGTAACACCTCAATGGAGACATCTGGCGGGCAGCGAAGTAACAGAGGAGGGGAGGAGGAGGGGTGTCTACAGGCAGGTGACGATGACGGGTATATTAGATAATGGGTGAAGCAGTCGACATTATGAGAAATAAAGACCGAGGGCGCAGCCCGAGGTCTTCATTTGTCATAACGCTGAATTGAACTTAAAGGGACTGGCCCAGGCTAAAATCATAAAAAAATCGGTGATTTTATTTCGGGTTTTTAGTATGACCATATGATGTAAACATGCACATAGACTAGAACTGCAAATTTTTATAATTTTTGTGATGCGCATTCACCAGTTAGGCTAGACATAGAGACGAAATTCCCACATTTCCTATTTTTGACATGGTTGTCAATAATTAGAAATCAGAAATTTCGTCTCTATATCTAGCCTAACTGGTGAATGCGCAGCACAAAAATTATAAAAATTTGCAGTTCTAGTCTATGTACATGTTTACATCATATGGTCGTATTAAGAACCCGAAATAAAATCACCGATTTTTTATGATTTTAGCCTGAGCCAGTCCCTTTAAACATGGCAAACATGAACTCATTATCGGATATAGGCACTCTCCCGACGGTTAAAAGAAACCCATCTCTACCAACACCCCACCCATTTAGTCGGTGGGTGGCTGGATTCCATCGTTGGCGCCATTAGACAGTAGACAATAAAAACTTTTTATCATACTTTTTTAGGAAACAAGTTAAATAAATTATATTAACGCTGTTTTTAACTTGACCAATAACAGAAACGTTGACAGAGACTCGAAACAACGTTGTTCCGAAGTAAATAGGCCTATGCTAAGATTGATGGTAATTATCACACACCACAAGCAAAATCCACAGTACGGGTCATTTACAATGCAAAGCGTCCCAGAGTAGGACGTGTTACTCTTTGAAAATAAGAACGAAAAGAAGATTATTTTCCAATTAGGCCTACCATTATTTATATACCTGGGTGACAGAGAATTTATTTCTCAGGAGATTCTCAGGTTTTGAAAAAAATGGAAAAGAAATACAGTGTTTGTTTTTTCCATTTTTAAAATTTAATTATTATATAGTGTGTGAGCATAGGCTTTTATTTTAAATTGTCGTGTTTCTCTTAGTGCACTATTTACACATGTTGACCCACAGCCACTGACACGAATAAATTAAAATACAGTTGGGTGTCAGAAAATGGGCAGTGAAATTGTTTTAGAAATGTTCACTGAAATAATTTCCAAATGCATTTACAGGTAGGAAACCGATAAAAAATAAATATGATATCTGGTATAAGCGATGATGATCTGGAAGCAAATATGTGCATCCAAAAATATTGCACTACTGGGCACCAAAGAAGTCGGCCCTAAAGGTGGAAGCAACAAAACATATCTTATTCATTTTATGTATGTCTAAGCGAAGATTATAAGCATTTGAAAATTCTTTTTGAATGTCATGTTACCAGTGGTTATTTGTAATAATTTATTCTTCCTTCAAAAATTATTGTGCTATTATTAAAAAATATATATATATGTTTGCAATACTTTTAATATGTGATTCGCAACAAACACGATATGTTGAGCCAATGTTGTTTTATTCTTGGGCCAGCGTTGCAGACGATGGGCCAACATTAAAGCGTCATTGGCTCAACGTCTCGTGTTTGTTGGGTCATGTCATAATTATTTTTATGCATGATGTTTTCTGGGTTTTTTCCAGCAAACAAGATACATTGACCCAATGTTGTTTGAATGTTGGTCCACCGTCAGCGACGCTGGCCCAACATACAAACAACTTTGGGACAACGGCACTTGTTTACTGGGTTTTGTTTTCTAAAGTGTTTGAAATGACGTACATGTATAATTTTATATTATTAGTATTTAAAATGACGTATAATTATATATTATATAAAAGGCGTATTATTATGAGGAATCTTTGGTAGCCCAGCAAACACAGGGCATTCACCCAATGTTGTTTCAATGTTGGCCCACTGTCCTCGACGCTGGCCCAAAATTGACACAGCATTGGTAATGGTTGGATGCCCCGTGTTTGCTGGGAGATTCGTGTGGCGACTGAAGGCCTACACTTGTGTGTAGGCCTATGCTAAGCCTAAGGACATAATTCCTAGATGCACCACGTTTAGTTCTAGAATTGTTGATAGTCTGTTTGAAATAGTAATGTCGACTGCCTCAACTATTATCTAGTAGGCTATATAACATAATATAATTCTCGCAAGACCCACTTACCGCACTTGCATGGCTACAGTACTCCCATGGCATTATCACTCAACCTTATCCCATCTCGCCGGGACGAAGCATGTCGTCTTACCCCACCTTCGCATCAGATTAAGTGACTGTAATGAAACAGGCTTTCGCAGCCAATTACCTTAAAAATCCAACATCAGTGTAGCCCCAGCAGTCCTTGTGGTTGACCGAGGGCTGAAATCTTAGCTAACATCAGTGGTGGTGTCGTTATTGTCAAACGTATCTTCACAAGACAAGAAAAGGAATACATTTTATTGCGCCCCCCCTAAAAAAAAAATATATTTCCACAAAAAACGGACAATAAGACGAAAAAATTGATGACAAAATACATAATATAGGCCTATAGACGGACGGCGGTACAGTGTGCACTACAATTTATTTTGTAGTTGACTTCAGCACATATAACATGTATAATGGTAAGCTATTTTCACAATTTTTTTGAGTGAGTGATAATCATTTTGGCATTTTCCTGTTTGAAGCTCTTAATTTTCGCGCCAACCATCTTTCTCATACATGTCATACGTATGCTTTGCATCAATCATTTCAATAATGTTCGGTAGGCTACTTGCGGTTAGTTGATTCCCTTAGGTAGCCCTTCGGCAGAACAAACCTCTTGAAATCCTGGGCGATATTATAAGAATTTACAATGTCATATTAAAAAGTATCAATATAACATATAAATAACCTGATAATAATGTTGTAGAAACTAATAACTTATGCGCCTTGCAGAATTCTAACAATTCTGTCACTGGACACGCCGATTTTGGTAGAGAATCTGCCATATTTAATTAAAATGCGTTTGATCAGAATGTTGTTTACATAATCCATAGCTTCATCTAAATATCGGAGTTTATAGTTATATTTTGGGGTTATTCTTTGACACTCAATAGCCCTGACCTGCAATGTTTTCACCTATCAATCTAATACAATGAAGTATGGGATAGGGGGGCTTATAAAACATTATTTTCACCGAGCTACCATTTAAAAGTGTTTCCGGTGAAGACGTCACAACGTTTTACAGAATTCTCTGCTCTGAATGTAAAGCCTACACAGTAGGATAGTGAGACAAATAACAGATAATTTAGGCCTACATGTTTTCATAGAAACTGCTCCTCGTTATGCAACGTTGTGATACACGTGAGTACCATGAAACTACTATTATATGATTTCTACTATGTGACGTCACAAGACTGAATAAAACAGTGGCTTCACTGAGCTTTAAATATAAATTGTGACGTCATAGTCTAATACAGGGTGGAAAAAGTGGATCAACACCTGGGATAGACGGGTGTGACTATTTATTGAAATATGCAACCAAATCTAGAATTGTAAATCATTTGAGTGTTATGTCAACCAGCTTATGTCTAATTATGTTCGGAATAATACCAATTAAAGTCATTTTCATCGGGATTACTTGTACTCCTGCTTATGAAACCAGCACTTGACCCTACTGTAGGCCTACCGAAAAATAGTAGGTCAGTCACGATCTCATGTAGGCCTACATTTTCGAACATTTTGTGGTTTATATATATATATATATATATATATATATATATATATATATATATATATATATATATATATTTACACTTGAAATATAGCTTCTTTTTTACCGGGTCCAGCCGTTTTTAAATGGCCGCCCATTTAAAAACCACCATGCGTATAAGCACTCGCAACGCACTTCCGGCGAGTGTTTACAAATATCTGGGCATTTATAAACAGTCACCAATATGACTAGTTAACTGTACATTTTATTCCATAAAATCAGCTATTTTCGCTTGATTATACCAGATTTGATATAATGTATAAATTGACACAACACATCACTACTAATGAACTTGAGAAGCAAAATCTGTGAAATACGATGCTTTAATTGGTAAAAATAGGTAAAAATAGATTTTCTGACCCCTGAGCCCCACCTCCTTAAAGTGTCATTGCTAAAAAATGTATAAGTTGGGGGTACACTCTGCTATATGAGGTGGTGGATATAGTGATGATCAAATTGTATGCGGCATTTGTATATTCTATGTGGCATATTTTTGTACACACGATTTAGTGCACAAGACCTATATACAACCCAGGAGCTCTGTCATTTATCCCACTTCCTAGGTGAGTTCTGAGGGAATTTACCTTACAAAAACGACTAAAATGTAGATTATTGTATACTTAACTAAACTGCGTCTTCATATTGCCAATTCATATGAAGTTATGCACTGTAATTTGTCATTTATGGGTCTGATGCCTTTGCTATTCTGTCGTGAAAAGCCAAAAGGCAGTATCTGCTTACTTAACAAATAACCTGATACTGCCTTTTGGCTTTGCACGGCAGTATACAAGTGAACGAGGTCGACTGTTTATAAACGCCCGGGTGTTTATAAACAGTCGCCGGAAGTGCGCTGCAAGTGCTTATAAACGCACGGTGGTTTTAAATGGGCGGCCATTTAAAAACGGCTGGACCCGTACCTATTTACAGACAATAAGGGGATTTGCGTGGTAGAGCTACGGTTGTTTGAAATTCATGGTTAGTTTTTAGATGCTGATGTACTAAAATCGTCAGAAGCAAAAATACCATGCAAGCACTCAAATACCTTTCGGTTGATGTAGTGACTCAAAATGTCCACAAATCTGACACAACTGCTTCCAATACGTTATGCCAATAATCGAAGATGAATGATAAAATCAAGATGGCCGCTATATCCTCGGTTTGGATCGCACATGAAAACTGACGAGGCCAATAGACTCACAGACCCCCAAAACCTATACATGTATATGTCAGGTTTCAAGGCATTTAACTTAAATAAGAACGATTTATTAAAATTGAAGGGGTCAGAACAAAACCAAGGCTAAGTCAATTTTTCTGCTATTTGTGTTTGGGGTACCGTAGGACAAAAAAAAAACTGTGTGCCATGTGTCTACCACAACATATCATGAAAATAACCAATTTTGATCAAATGAGCGGCTATTTTGTTCAGGACAAAATTAAGGCTAAGTCAACCATTTTGGTCCTATGGTACCCCAAACTCAAGTAGCTGAAAAAAATTGAAAATGAATTAGCCTTGGTTTTGTTCCGCCCCCCCTTCAATTGATAAAACTAAAATGGCCGCCGCAGCTTTGTTTTCAGTCTCACATGAAAACAGACAATGCCAATAGACTCGCAGACCACAAAAACCTATGTATACCAGGTTTCAAGGGAATTCTGAAAAAAAAATTAATTCGAATAAAAAGCAGTCGTCAGGTGGCGGCCATTTTTATTATAGGTGGAAAGCTGAAAATCTTATCAGGTCATCTCCATACTCATGGGTAACTTCACGTAAACAATTTCAAGTTATCGCGTTAAATAAATATTGAGTAATTTCATATAAATTTTACTATACTCTATTCTAAGCAATATCTGTTGTAATCAATGACTGACTTGTAACTAGTGAAGCCAGTAAATGTGTGTTATTTATTCGTATGTTGTAAATAAATACTACCTGTACATATTGTCAATTAAATATCACCAGAAATGCATGATACAAATATTATTTAAATCATAGGTCAGAAAATAGATAGACGCTCTCTCTATATGTGTGCAGTGCAATAATGACATACAAATTCTGAGGAATATGTTGTCTCTGATTTGAATCAGTGAAAATGCTTCGGGTTTGTAATCATGTCATGTTGACCAAGGCAACGATTGTTGCACCTCTTAAGTTGTATTATATCATAGACTTATCATTATCCCAATAGTATACCGGTACCATTATCTTCACTTTTCCATTATCGAGGATCCTATTTTTCGGATATTTTTTATTGTACAATGAACATGATTAATAAATCTGTTTTCCATAGCTTTCTCACAAAGATGTGTTGTAAGTCCAAGACCCTCTATTTCTGTATCTCTTTATTACAATGCAACTTTGCACACAATTATAACTGTTGATCATACATTACTTAATTTCGAGCATGCATAGAAATATCTTGGTTAAATATTAAAAAAACATTACTGCTCAAAATATGTAATGTGAACATTGTTTAATATTTTACAGCGTGAAAGTAGACATTATAACATTTATTGTTATTGTAAGAATGGCGGGCTCATATATCATTATGTATCAATAAATTAGTAAAACCACATTCATTTGTATTACTCACTGGTTACAAGGTAAGGTCAAAACATGTTGTTGACATGGTTGATAATAAGCATAGGGGTCGTGAACTCCCGCTGTGGCGGACATCGTTTCTCCGGTATTTTACACATTTATCATAACTGTTCAAATGCATAGGATAACACATAGCAAATATTTTTGTTCACATAATGAGAAACAAATAAACACCACATGCAATATATATATATCTATTATTAAAAATGTCAGAGGTGACATGTCAAAGGTTGATAAAATCATCCCCCTATAGAATCAATGATCAAATAAAATAAGATTAAGCGATAATTGTCTTTTTCATTCTGATTATTTCAATTCGTCTGTCTGTTGTGCTCCGCACTCCAACATAAAAACATAATTTGTGTAGCATACGTGTAGGATGGAGCATATGATCATTAGGCCTTTCCGTCCGCTATTGACCATTGTTGATTGACCAACCATGTGAATAATAGTAAAAAAAAGCCATATCATCATGGTGAACACAAGTGCAACCCTGCGAGACATTTGGGGTTTAACTCAACTTTCAAACGGACATTTAATATCGCGAAGATCCAGTTACCAAATTAGTACTCTTATTAGAATTATATCTAAAGGGTTATTACTGAAAATTTATGAACAATAAAAAAATAATTATTTATGTGATATCATTATTTCTGACTCCAACGCATAATATAAATATCACATGTTATGTATCCTTACACATTATACTGAGCTGAATCCACGGTATTTAAAACAAACATAACTGATTATGTCACGAGAGAAGCAAAATGAAATTTGATGGTCCTGCCGATTATCAGCGCTACCTGAATAATAATAGAGCAGTATTTGCAGCTTACTGATAGTATAAACCAATCAATTACAATTGACAGACTTTGCGGTGGAAGTCCAATATTAATGGACAAGTATACAGCTATGTGATTTCGATTTGACATCTTATCAAAACTGGGCGTCCACTGGTTACTGTCTATATCACTCTCTGACAGCAAATATGATACTACATCATACAGGTAAGACAATCAACTTGATAAAATGTATACTTGTATTTGAATATAAGGTATGCGATTGTTTCATTGTTTTTAAGAATAGGTCTTGTCGATATTTTTCCTGGTATCCGATTAGATGATCTTAGCCTAAGAAATAAGATCAAGCTAATCATGGGATGCATCGAAATTATCCCTGGCGCTTTATTATTTCTTCTGTGCTCAAATTCCTCACAAAAATGTATTCCTCGAACCTAAGTTGATGTTAAATCGTGATGTAATATTTCAATTATGCCCTCATAAGCAACCATTAGACATAGCATAATAAAACTTGGCACATAATTATATCTCTCTCAGGTCTTTAATGTTGCATAGTTGTCGGATGACCCCAAAGCCATTTCAAGGTCAAATATGCTGATTTCTTATGTATGAAAATCACATTACCGAGGATACGTATTATTGCGAACTTAGGCAAAGAAAGGTTGAATAATTCTGCATAATTTAGGTACGGTCTTGTTATGCTTGTTGAGAAATGAATACATGATTAATTCAGTGATCAAATATAGAGTGAGACAAAATATGAATAATTAAATTGTGACCAGCAATGTCAATCGTCCCTTCAAAATAACAAGTGTGAATCGGTCGCCTAGTGGTTAGAGCTGAGGGTACAAAGTCGGGAGGTCATGGGTTTAAATCCCACATCGGACATGATGGGGATTTTTCTGCGACCGGCCCCAACCTAGGATGAGTTCGACACAGCCACTGACCGAGATTCATCCACTAAAAGGATGCGACATCGCGGGCGTCTCGGTGCTATGACCCATTTGGGGATGATTAGCTACCAAGGGCCCGCAGGTGCTTGTGATGGCTGGGCCCAGGTAACTCTGGGATATAGGTCCGGTGGTCAGTCGGATTTAGGTCAATATAGATGCGGTCGTCAGTCGGATTGAGGTCAGACTGATCACATCCGGACCAAGTGACAGGAAGTTGGTCGCACAGCCCTGTCAAGTAGTCCCACGACCAATATCGACCTGCTGTGTCAACCCACATACAGACTGCACATGCACAGCACTCGCACTGCATATAATAAAATTAGAATGGTCTAGTTTTTTGTAAACAAAAAACTGGAGCTGTCTCCCCTCCAGCGGCATAGCCATAAAGGTTGATAGCTAAAAGATGTAGTGTCAATGGCTTTTCTAATTAATGTTATTAAAGGGCTCATGTGGACAGTAGAGAATATGTAATAAATGGCTCCTGTGGACAGTAGGGAATATGTAATAAGCGGAATTTATTATTCCGTTTTGGAACCACGCCGATGTGCAAAACATATTTTGGCTTCCAGCAAACACGAGACGTTGACCCAATGCTGATCTAATGCTAGACTCGCCTCCAGCGACTCTGGCCCAGCATCGAACCAGCACTGGTTCAACAGCTCGTATTTGTTAGGGCTGCGTTCAATAGCACGCTGGTCTGCTTACTGCTGGCGGAGAGTACAAGCCGACACCGACCCAATGTCTGTTAAATGTTGGGCTAGCATCGCCGGTGCTGTCCAGTATCCATTCAGCACTAGTCAGTACTTCATGCTGGCGGTACCGGCATGCTGGCGGTACCGGCACGATGCTTTGAACCAAAGCTGGGTTCATGTTGTCCGGCCGTCTGTGATGCTGGCCCACATTCAGCGTGGCGCCAAAAACGACACGGTAACCCAATACTCGGCTGATTGTGGCTCAGCGTCGTAGACGGTGGGCCAATATCAGCCCAGCATTGCGTCAACATCTCATGTTTGACCGCCTGCACCATAAAAAGCGCTGACACTCACAGACAGCACTGGGTGGACACAGGTAAAGCAACATGTCCCCACCTCTGTGTACAGAGGGAAGACATGAAAATGAGCCCCGGTTGGGTTCGCCAAAATTAAAGAGCACAAGAGCACACTCGACCATAGCCCGCCGCCATTATTGATCTAAAAGTTATAGCGCCCACAAGGTCAAATTATTGAGGTAAAATGCAAAAAATCGCAATAAAACGGCCATTTTGCATTTTTACCCAGCCGTTATCGAACTTGTCCGAGAACTGCTTATCAGTAAAATGCGTAAAAAAATTGAGCAGGATAAATAAAAAAACTTTTCATGTTATAATAATAATAATAATAATAATAATAATAATAATAATAATAATAATAATAATAATAATAATAATAATAATAATAATAATAATAATAATAATATTAATAATAATAATAATAATAATAATAATAATAATAATAATAATAATAATAATAATAGCAATAATAACAATAACAATAACAACAACAATAACAATATTAATAATAATAATAATAATAATAATAATAATAATAATAATAATAATAATAATAATAATAATAATAATAATAATAATAATAATAATAATAATAATAATATAATAATAATAATAATAATAATAATAATAATAATAATAATAATAATAATAACAATAATAACAATAATAACAATAATAACAACAATAACAATATTAATAATAATAATAAAAATAAAAATAATAATAATAATAATAATAATAAAATTAATAACGATAACGATAACGATAGCAATAACAATAACAATAATAATAATAATAATAATAATAATAATAATAATAATAATAATAATAATAATAATAATAATAATAATAACAATAACAATAACAATAACAATAACAATAACAATAACAATAACAATAACAATAACAATAACAATAACAATAACAATAACAATAACAATAACAATAACAATAACAATAACAATAACAATAACAATAACAATAACAATAACAATAACAATAACAATAACAATAACAATAACAATAACAATAACAATAATAATAATAATAATAATAATAATAATAATAATAATAATAATAATAATAATAATAATAATAATAATAATAATAATAATAATAATAATAATAATAATAATAATAATAATAATAATAATAATAATAATAATAATAATAATAATAATAATAATAATAATAATAATAATAATAATAATAATAATAATAATAATAATAATAATAATAATAATAATAATAATAATAATAATAATAATAATAATAATAATAATAATAATAATAATAATAATAATAATAATAATAATAATAACAACAACAACAATAATAATAATCAACCGGACTGCCAACTGATCGAGTGTTATACCCAGCAAACATAGGACGTTGAACAATTAAATGCTGGTCCACCGTCTTCGCCGCTTGCCCAGCATTAAACCTATATCGTTCCAGTCTGGTGTTTGCTGGGTACTCACAAAATAACAAGGACAGTTACCAGGAAGAATTTCAAATAATCGGACAACAAGCGTAAACATACGTTTACTATATATTGCCGATGTACGTATTTTACTGTATCCGTAATATAAAGTTATCATACGTATTAGACAACACATCGTCTCTTGCAAGCTGAAGAGTCTTATATATGTCACTCATTAGACTGATAGATAGGACCGTTTAGCATCGAGGCGACGAAATATAAAGCTACGTTTACATGTGGATATAATAATGTTATGTCAGATTCATCCACAAGTTATCATTTAGGATATCTATGTAATATGCCTTATATATACGGACCCCACATGGGAATTATCCTTGTGTTAATTCAGTATTATTATTATTAATGTTATTCACCATTCTTATCTTTTAGGATGGTTTGCACTGGTGCTTATCCTGACAGTCATCTCCCCAACAAGGGCATCACGAGATCTGGACCCAGAAATTGTGGACGAAATTGCCAAATATGAAGGTACTTGTATCTTAGTTTATAGTACCATGTCCTATACATTTGAAAACACATTATAAAATACATCATTGCCATGATAAGGAAGGCCTTTCAATAGAAGGATATCGTAAAACCGAGAGGTGTACCTTTCCAAACAAACATGAGAAGTAGATTATGCCCGTCTTGAAATCAGCAAAATATCACAAATAATTATTTTTCTACCTTTATAATAATATATCGTTTATTTTGACGTTTACTGAGAAATTACCTACGAAAATACTTTTGATTTGTGTACAATTTTTACAATTGGTAGCTACAGGTTGTACTTTGTTTTTGAAATTTTCAGATGATATCATAGAGATAATGGATTATCTGACCGAAGGGGATGGAAAAGGAGATGCTTATGATAAATGTGCAGAGATAGCAGATGATTTCGGACCTAGACACACTTGTTCTCAAGCCCTTGATGATGCTCAGCGTAATTATCTTATCAATCTCCTCAAGTTCTATCCAACTGTTTTGATAATGTAAACAGCCCACCAAACAAATACGAGATACTGGACAAACGCTGCCTTAATCTTTACGACGATGACACAGCGTCAAACAAAGCTAAACTTCTTAAGAATATAGCAAACTTCTTCATGGGTTGTTGAAACTTGATTAATTTTCTATCATTCGGATCTTTTTCCATGTTATATTTCTGCTATAAGCGATCTTTAACATTTACCTGGCAGATTTACCATACTGCATTTAAATTTAGATAACATTTACAAATAAAAAATCCATAAAAAGTTCAATGATTTGCAAAGAAACACGTAACTGATAAACTAGCCAATTTAATAATATCCAATAGTAACTTTCAAAGAAATTTGTATAAAGGTTATCGACAATAGTGACACTATATTCAAGATGTTGTCATCGGCATATATTTTTATAATTTGCCCACTATCGTGATTGTCGAAAAAACGAACATTTAGCAAGTAGAGAGTAATCATTTAGTATCCTGTTTATATTGTTTACTGCCACCACCTCATTATTGATTGATTGATTGATTGATTGATTGATTGATTGATTGATTGATTGATTGATTGATTGATTGATTGATTGATTGATTGATTGATTGATTGATTGATTGATTGATTGATTGATTGATTGATTGATTGATTGATTGAAATAAAGATTACTCACTATATTCAACACACATAAATTGTTATTTCGTTTTTTAAAGGTGTGGTGGAAAAAAATTTAAACTCTGCCAATATTGGAACATATTTTTTCATGTATTTATCAGAAAGTTTTTATTCCTAAATCTATCGTAATATTAAGCGCTATGTCGTTTGTCAATAAGACAATATAAATTAGTCTTTGTCAACATGCTAGACTGCTAGTGTAAAACTTAGCTTTGTGCTAACTCAGCCACCATATGGGTTGCCACAACTTATGCCAATCACTGTTCGAAATTGACATTAGAGCTTCACTTTCTGTCTAAAATGAGAACAACTTTATGATTTGTTTCAAAATAGGTTCGTATCTTTGATAAAGCCTACGCATATATTCTATTGAACCGAATAAAGTTAATATGAAGTTGATTATTGTAAGGAAGACATATTTTCGGCACATTTCGTGAATATATAGCTTTAATACATTATTCATATCTGTTCACTTTTTAGAATACCTTATGAACGTTCTGGAAGAAGCAGGATTTGACAACGTCCACGGTGAAGAAGTACATGTATGTTAAAATAATACTAATTAGTGATCCGTGTCTTGAATAATATGACAAGGCTACTATTATATTTGTCGAATTAATCATTTTTCTATATATTTGCTTGAACTAATAACGCGCGCGAGACAGAGTGAACGTTTGCTTGGCTGTAATCAGATTATGCGGAGAATAATTTAATCTAATGACCGTAATATTACAATTTGAATATTGATAAAGTTATCTACACAAATATATGTTGCTGTGTAGGTTTGGTCGTATGTTTCAATATTTATCATAATTATATTCAATCCTGGCTAATAGATTTTTAAAAGAATTTGAAGAACATACACTCATAATATTATTGCTGTTTTAAAATTTAGCATACTACGTTTGTGTTAATTTTCTTTATTTGCGTTGTATTTTCAAAATTACATTAGTAACACAATCAGTGTCATTTTCACGGTAGACACCTATGTGGTTGCGTGGGGATGAGGAGGCTAGAATGCTTGAACCTTTACAGAAGAAGGTGGACATCATGTCACTGTTCCTGAGCAATAGTACTGCTCCAGAAGGTATCACTGCTGAAGTTATTGTTGTCAAGTCATTTGATGAGCTTGATCAAGTGTCAGCACAGGTAATTACAATATCATTAAAATGCATTATTTTTCTTTTCGTTGATATTTTTTGTACTACTATCATTTTTACGTTTGTGAAAGGTACACAATTGTTCTCGATATTTGAACTATCTGTTTATATTATCGTGTATTAAAAAAAACAGTAGAATAGTCAACACAATGGTTATACACTTGCTGTCAGTTTTCCTTGCAGACAAGCTAAGTTAGACCCTATAAAACGATGAAAATACGATAGACTTATTAAACAAATTATCAACCAAAAAGTTGGAAAGAGCTGACCAATAATTTCGGCGTCCCCTGGCCAAACCCCGTGCCGGACCGTGCGGGGTGGCCCAGGGGCAGCCTGTGGCCGGAGTTTCGGGGTGAACTTCGAAGATTTTTTTTAAAATATATCAAATTTACATCCGAATTTTGTGTAATTTGTTTTTTATATTGTGCACATAATCGTGTGAATTACACTGTAATGTTATATTTTTCGTTCAGGTAGCCAACAAAATAGTTGTGTACAATCAGGAGTACATTGGATACGGGAGCACAGTAGAATACCGCTCAGACGGGGCACGCCGCGCGGCTGAACACGGCGCTGTGGCTTCTCTCACACGGAGTATCACGGATTTCTCCATCTACAGTCCACACACTGGTGGCCAGGTATAACACAGCGGTGTGGTTAGCACAGTCAAATTATCACACCAGTGTACTATGTCTCTATAAGTGTGCAAGCACAGGTGGACGGAGGAAGAAAGCACTATCAAAATAGTTCTCAACCGCTACAAAGGTCACAACTGTTCTGAAATGAGTCTATGCATTGATTTAGTACTCTTTTTTTTACAGATTTAGGTAACTTAATTCATGTATGCCAACAAATCTGGTTATAACCTGTTTCATTATTTCCTCTATTAACCGCCTAAGCTATCTCGTCGCATATAAGCACCACAGAACATAATTTAGATAAAAGCAATGAATCAGGATAATGAAATTTTGGGTTTTATTTTTCAGACATTACACGTACCGGGTATTTAATGAAATCAGCACATTTTCATTCACCTTGAGGTGGGAATTTCTGCCGCAATTCCCACCTCAAGGTGAATGAAAATGAGAGTGAATAGCTGGGTGCTAGGAGGGTGGGGTACACTTAAAATCAATGGATCTCTTTTATTGTTTCAATGGTATTTATTTTTAAAACAGACCTACGGGGAGAATTCGGATGAATGGATTCCCACCGCTGCCATCACTGTGGAAGATGCTGAGCTAATGCAACGCTACCAGGACAGAGGTAGGCTTAGAATTGAAAATGTTTTTGAACAACTTTACATGGATAAGCTGTTTACCCTTACAGGTCTTCAACATTTTTAATAATAAATACTCGGCAGATCAAACAAGGCATTATATTTTCAGATTTTACAAAACTAACCTCCTTGCAGATTATGTCTACATAATATACATACCTTGAATCCTGTATGGAGATAATGTGGTGATAATTTTGATTTGATTGATACATATCTTCTGTCTGTTTGTCTGCTATTCTACTATTATTTGTAGCAGGACATGTTCTAGCATATCTACCTTTCAATTCAACCGGACCGTATCTATGCGTTTGTTTGAAGTCCGAGCAATCGTTAATCGTTATTTTATCTTTTCGAAGGTATTACTGTGCGACTGCACATTTACATGAACCACACACGTAATCCAGAAGGATGTACAACTGTGAATATAGTGGCTGATATTACGGGGTCAGAAAAGCCGGAAGAGGCAAGTTACTATGTGAAATTATCAGATGATACACTGTTTGCACGATTTTGCGCATAAGCAGGACTCCCAACTAAATAGTTCAGTTTTAATTACTGTGTGGCGTGTTGTAATAGAAAAGAGTATGAAAAGACTCCCAACTAAATGGTTCAGCGTGTTGCTATTTGGAAAGGTGTATAGAATGAAGTTTTCCAGCTGGGAGTGTTAAATCATATTGTAGTAGTTTTCATCATATCAAACAAAATACCAAAGCCAAGGCCCAGCAGGAATTGAAAATAATTATTTCCAGCATCGAAAATTATAATATGTGAATACCTATGCTTGATACTATTAAAAACAGCGGAAATATCACTAAATATTACAAAAAAATACTAAATAGTATCAGATTATGATGTACTTGTGATGATTAATTTTATCATACTTCCAGCTTGTTGTGGTAGGAGGTCATTTTGACAGCTGGGATGTGGGAACAGGTGCCATGGATGATATGGGAGGTGTAGCCATATCATGGCAGGTTAGTGATATACCGCTATGTCTATGTACCGCTATGAAATCATCGGTCATAATTATACCAAACATTAATTGACATTGGTACAAAAAATAGAAATATTTGCACCTCGTTTTTTTTCAGCCAGACAGAGAAAAAACATTTCTATTACCACGAAATACAGGCTTATATATCTAGATAAGGTTTTTCTTGAAGTACACTGTAATAAATAATTTGTTGTTTTTATTGTTCAAAACAACCCAGTGCGATAGTCATCACCATTATTACACAGAATTGTTGCCATTTTTTCTTATCGAGCACCTGTAACCCATGCTAAATATGTTGGCAATTTGATTTTCATCGTAAAAAACGACAGATTATCAAACCAGTTTTTTCAAGCATTAGTGCACAATTGTGTTGTTACACCATTGCCTTGTTACACCATTGTGTTGGTACACCACTGTGTTAGTACACCATTGTGTTCGTACACTTTGTGTTGGTACATCATTGTGTTGGTGCACCATTGCGTTGGCACACCAATGTGTTGGTACAGTGTTGGTACACAATTGTGTTGTTACAACCATTGAGTTGGTACACACTGAGTCAGTCCGTCTAGCCACGGTTGTTACAAGGTACAAATGTGTCAAGTGCAACACCTGCTGGTGAATTGTATTTTGTATTGTTAGGATTGAAATACTCCAACAAAAAAACGTTAAGATTCACGTATTCTTGATGCACATGACAAATTTAGATTTTTTAAACTATGATCAAGATACATTAGGTTACGGGTTTGTCTCGTCATTCAAAGCCACAACCGTTTTATTGTACTTAATTTATTAAATCCACCCCAACTATGCAATATTAACACATCAATTAAACTATCACTTGATGTAGATATTTAAGTCAGATATATAGGCCTACTGAGATTATATATGTGATATTTTTCTTTAGACGTTGGCAACAATTAAAGCTCTAGGATTCACACCAAGAAGAACAATTCGTCTCGTGGCATGGACCGCTGAGGTAAGACATATGCTTTTTTATTTTACTTTCAGCTAAGATATCATAATAAGTGTTCATGTGTCATTTTTTCACCGGAATGACATACGATTTCTCAATATTACAGGAAATTGGAATTTATGGTGGCGAGAAATATTATGAAGATAATAGGGTATGTTTCTATATATTGTTATCAGTCCATTGTGTTCAGCTAAAATTTAAAGCGTGATTTAATCACGTAGGGCTTACAAGTACACAGAACAACATAGAGTTTCGAAGAACTTAAATTTACATCTACCGAATAAAAACAATAATTAGACACCAAGAACAATTATAGTAGTTTTTATCCTTTAAAACAATGTTTTCTGAAGTGGCCCTTGTTAATACTGATCAGATTAACTCTACCGATTTCTTCGCAAATCCCTACATATCAAACTACATTAGTGGAGTAGTGTGGCTGCCCAACAATAGTAATTAGTACGGAGGGTAGCCATCATACAATCTCCCTGACGATTTTGTAATTGTCGGTCATCGAAACGATACAGAACCTATACAAAGGTTGAATGTAACTGCTCCTCATTATTTTGTGGCAGAGTAGTGGCAATTCGTGAAAACTATTGAATGCCATAACGTGCTGGTGCAAGACACCTGAGCCATATATGGAAAATAAGCATATTCACTCTTTATTATTATGGTCTTTAAACAACGCGACGAATGGACTATATCTGATAAATACAAAAATTATATTTAATGATTAAACGTCTTATTATCCAGGAAGACGCACCCTTAACATCCTTGATGATGGAGTCAGATTCCGGCACATTCACACCGTATGGATTGGGATTCACTGGTATGGCGTGGTTATCATTTTGTTAACCCTTTAACCGCCGGTGCCGCATATATTCGGGTTTTCACTTTTGATTAGCACATTATGTACCACCTTTTGAACATGTTAATGATAAAATGTGACATCAATCAGCAATATTTGAAAACAGTTGAGCTCCATTTTGTCAAATCTGAATAATTTGCACTCACTTGAAGTTGTTGATCGCGTCAGCGAGACACAACTTCAAGTGGGTGAAAATTCAGATTGAATAATTTAAGGGTTAATAATATTGTTCATTTAGCCCTTCAAGCGGCGTTTAGCACGACTATTACCGTTTTTAATCTGTTTCATTGGCCGGTATGTTAATGGGCAAGTAATGTGCGTTTAATTATCAAGATTTGCAAATGCTCGGACTCAAATTAAACAAATGTGAGTCATTTGCACCCCCCTGAAGTTGTGGGTCGCGATAGCGAGACAAAACATTAAGAGGGTGAAAATTAAATATATAATAAGATAACTTAACGGGAAAGGTGTTAAACATGTGTGTTAAACTTGATTTATTTTCCAATGATCACAAACAGCGCTTTCTACTAGTTGCCCTCCTTCATAACAATGTACAGTAACTGAAATAATAACAAACAAATTTATAATAGTGATAGTATGATGTAACAACAGTTACACGAAATTATGGTGTTACTTTGTGAAAACAAGCATACAATTCTATCTGATGCTATTACAAAATCATGGCGTAATTGAAACATTGTTACATATTTAGAAATACATGTATTTAAAGCAGCCCCTTGGGATGACATCAATTTTCGTTTTTAATTCCGCACTGAAGTAGTGTATCCCACGGATCATGTTTTTATTTTTTTCAGAATTTTTATATTTTTACAAATATTTTTAATCAACATTTCTATGAAACTAGAAGTAACCCAAACAAACTATTTGTATACCTGAAGGACGATTGAATGTTTTCACAGCATTGGGCCACATGCTGATGGCATCGGCCCAGCGTTGGGTAGACAATCAGTGCTGCAGGTGTGTCCTCCCGTGTCCTGACTATGAGACACCAATTAGCGGCGACTGCTCTGATCTTACCATCTGATACGTGGGAATATGTGATGTAAATTGCTTAATATTGCTGTCTTGTTTTGTTTACATGGCAATATACGACCTGGAAATACAACTATTTCGCTCTTTTTCGGTGCTTTAAAATTGTTTTTTGACTTTTTCGTATTTTTAGCTAAGATCAGTAGGCTATATAGCTTCATATAAATTATTTTTTCAAAATTGACAACATTGAAAATGTCTCATCCCAAGTGGTCCCCTTAAATAATTTGAGCCGTATTGTAAACAAAAGTAAGATTTGTTGATCTACATTTTTCACACGACAATTAATGGAATTGTACTAGAATTTTTAGAAAATTTAATGCGTTTAGTCCAAGTCTAAGACGCGTGTTGTTGACTTAACCGTTGCCTTTTGCCAATGAAACTCGTGTACAAATGAGGGAAGAATGAGGTGGTGTCATAACAAATTTTAAGTTGGGTATTCTACAGTATTATTTTATGAATAACTTGACAAAAGTGAAAGTCAATATATCGTAGTCCTATTACACAAACAAAAACAAGCGAATTCTGTGTTCAGATATCCCAACAAACACAAAACATTTGTATAACATTGATACAACGTCGGTGCAACGTCTTGGACGTTGGCCCAACATTGTATAAATGTTATACAAATATTTTGTGTTTGCTGGGATGATATGATAATACCAGGTTCGCTCACAAAGGTGAGGCCTTGATGTTTGTGTGTACAGGTAGTGGTCTGGCGAGAGCCATCATGGAGGAGATAGTGTCTTACTTGGAGCCTATAGGTACAGATACTATAATTGCCGGGGGAAGTCAAGCTGACACAGCACCATGGCTGCAGGATGATGTCCCTCTGGCAACACTCCACCAAGACGATTCTAAATACTTCTTCTTTCACCATACCCATGGTATGCTTTATATGTATTGTTATACTATGCTTTATAAAAGTGATCTCAATGAACAAGTTATGATTTGACCGTGTATAGCGGATTATCGGGATAAAATAGCAAAAATTGTATTAATCCACTCATAATACATTCATCATTGAGTATGAATATTGAGTGTATAGGCCTATAGCTGGTGGCCTGAATTAGGAATGATTGCATACATTGTTGTTTGTTTACCTATGATACAGGAGACACCATGACCGTGGAGGACCCGGCGACTCTGGACCGTTGTACCGCGGTGTGGGCTGTGGTCACGTATGTGATCGCTGATATGCAGGAGATGTTACCCAGAGAAGGGGCGTACCCTAGCTCAGAGCCGACAGAACCATCCACCGGTACAGCAACTGTCACTCTATCCTCCATTATCACATGGGCCATAAGCCTTATCTTGATCGTTTATCAAGGTTGATTGAACATTGCACATCACGACGTTTACAACGTAATTGGATCATTGTAATGAGAGTTACCAACCCCACCCCTCCCCCCACCAAAAAAAAACTGACACTTATTTCCTGCCTGCTTTTAATTTATCAATATTTAATTTGTCTATTGTTTAATTTTATAGGCCATCAAATTGTATTATTCTACATTGTAGCCTACAGGCCTATATTGTTTCTGGTAAGATGATCTATTTAATCTAACGATTGAGAAAATTGCCACGATTTATGACCACCCTAATTTCAATCCTGGTACAAAATAATGACAACTTCTACTAGAAAGTATATGGTCAATTTATTTGTATAGTATGAAGTACCACAACTGAAATAAAGCTGCAAATTCAGAACTCAGAAAGTGTGGTCGCTGCTTACATCCCATCACTGAGCTTCATCATAATCCAGAGATATAAGAAGAAAAGGATTATTTTGCAAAAACACATCGGGACTTATTGTTACTTGAGAAATTACTTACTTTGTAGTTAATATCGAGTTTTTTGTGATGTATAGAAACATCACTATACAAATACATGTAAATACAGAGCTGTATTCGAAGATAAGTTGAATTGCATTGCATTGTTTAATCTTGACAATAATAATACCAATGGATGCGATATACCACTATTTGCGTCGTTTTTGCAAAAAAAAAATGACACATTTAAAAAAAATCAAATGATTCTTGTGTACAGAATTTTTCGTAAAGATAAATCGTACAGACACATCACTGTACAAATACATGATATGGAGATTAAAGAGTTGTATTTGAAGAAAAGTCGAATTGCATGTGAATATTGTTTGTTTAATTTTTACATTAGTAATAACCACTGTATGCGATATAACATTATTTGCATCGTTTTACAATAGATGCTACATAAAAAAAAATCACATGATTCTTGTGTACATAATGTTTTCGCAAATCGCAATAAAGTACAAATTCTGACTTTTCCAACGATGCCTTATATGTATGTATTTATCGGTTTATATAGCGAGCTAGCGAGTTATAAGAGAAAACGCATCGGCGAGTTGTGAAATCATCATGATGCACTGCCAGCAACCGCGGGTCACTGAATTAATGTTGTTTCAATGATGGGCCGACCGCGCAGACGGTGGCCCAGCATTGAAACGACACTGGGTCAAATGTTGGCTGTCAGTGTTGGTTGAGCTGGTAAAATAGACATTGGGTGTAAGCGCTCGTAGTATATACCCTTATCCCGGGGAAAATATACGGGCGTAATCGCTTACGTTAGTTCAGTGCAGGGTCATAGTCAGTGACGCTGACCCAGCATCGGACCAAAATAAAACCACATAATGTCTCATATTTACTGGGATGGTGTGTGACATTTAATATATATCAATTAGGAGTAAATATGGCAGCTGCTGTTCTGACCTTTGATAATTGCAAAGCCGAACGGCACCAGGAAACAAATTAACACTAGAAGTCCGGAATTGATATCGTTATTTGATATCTTACACTGAAAGATAAATTTATTAATACTTGTGAACAAAATATCATATTTAATAGATAGACATCTTGGGATGTGTACTCCTCTGCTACTAACAAAATGTCACCAACAGTCATATTTGCTTATAATTAAACTCGCCCAATATAACGGGAAATTATGAATGGGAGATATATTAAAATGACTTTATTTACCTACATTGGACAATGGACCAATTAGTTTTCATGCACGCTTTTCGTTATACTGCAGTTATATACAAAATATATGATAGAAATTAAATGCCTTTGTGGACATGAACGTATGTTTTTATATAAAAGTGTTCTAATTAATAAGATTTCAAATTCAGTTGGCAGGATTTTTTGCTAAAATTAGAAGTCCGTAAGACAATGCCTGACTGTGACTGCATGGATTATGTATTGTGCGCTACAAGAGTAGCGAACTATAATCCTTAATAAAATGCTTTATAAATATATTGTTTTGTTGTGTCATTGTCAGAGCGCATTCACAAATTTATTCCTGACTATTTTTTTACGATAAGGTTTACTCTGAAACCTACCATTGCAGCAAAACAGTTTGGGAAATATCGTTGGATTATCAAGCGGATTTGATTTTTTTTATAAAATAAATAGATTTGCCTGGCTGGCATTGCACGCTTCTTTATATTATTCATATACATCCCATAAGTATCCAATATAACAGTGCTGACGATACAAATAGAATGTCGGTAATAATAATTCATAATTGGTTGTCAATTTCCGTATTTCTTGATAATGACGCTGTTGAGTACAGTCGCGATCAGGATGTTAATATAATTTTCCGAATGCTGATGCACGCCACTTCAGTAGCCTACTGGATCTGTGTCAGTGCAGTGGAAATTGTCAGCTCAGGAGTATTTCACGCCATAGTGTATTACAGCACGCTATTATTCCCATAGAAGTGATACAAGCAGACCTGACAAAAATAATCGGCAAGTATGTGATTACACCATTCTATTGTCTGACTAGTTTATACCAAAATCATTTTCTATGAAACACGTAAATCCATGTCGACGACCCATGTAAAATCCGCACATCTCCGCTCCGCTGTTATTTGCAAAGAAAACAATAAACTGTTTAAACAATTGTGTTTAAAATTTATCGACGTAAATATATTGATTGCCAACATTGATAAATGTTTCTGGGCATTAGGCTGGAACATTTTTATACCACGAAAATGACTACGAATACCTTATTGATTTATTATTCTCCTGTAGAACTAGTTATTCACTGAGTTATTATTATAACATAATAATTGCCAGGAAAAAGGTATTGTGTCCATATCATTGTAAGTTTATCCAAATTGGTATAGGCCCCTTTTTTAAACTATAATGCTCAAAGCTGGTATAATAAATACACGTTAATAAACAAAATATAGTCCCTTTTCAAACAACACTGTTGTAAAAAGTCACATAGTATTTGCACCAAAGCAGCTATATACAGCTTAGACATTTGTATATCCATTACTCAGAGAGACATTCCTTCTTCATCCACAAAATGGGTTTACGACAAGGCTATAAATATGTAACAATCTGTGACTTGTATTTATCGATCTGTGACCATAGCAACGACACGACACTGGTCCCATTGATTCATTTGTTTCCATTATTAATTTAGCCGTGCATGCATCACATAACATGTAAGAGCAAACTATTGTATGTTTCAGGCAGTGTAATCATGGTGTGTCTTCGTGATTTACTTCTTGTCATTGTATTTGTCTGGATATATGATGTTAGAGTTGAGTGTTGCAATGTGACACCGGATGCCAGATGTGGTTGTTGGCAAGGACGGAGAGGGTATGAAGTCACGTGTCATAACCTGGACTTGACGAGAATACCACCTTTACAACAAGCAACAATTCATTCACTACATTTGACTGGCAACAATATAGAGACTATTAACGAAGATGATTTCCGAGCTGTATCCATTACAAAGCTGTATTTGTCTGATAACCGAATCGTGAATATAGATAACAGTTCATTTTGTGAGATGTCATCTTCCCTAACCTATCTTGATCTGAGCCACAATCAGCTGACATCTCTACCAGATGCGCTCAAATGTCTCCACACATTAAGCTTCGTAAATCTTGAAAACAATGACATATCAACTGTTGATGTTGGTATTTTGATTAATTTGCTATCTCTGCACACTCTACTACTTGCTCAAAATCCAATCTCAATGACCAGTTTTATCAACTACAGTAATTACACTTCACAAGCGATCACGACTTTGTCAATAACAGTATCTTCGTCTGACGGTGGTAATGTGGTGGAAGCTGTGCCTGAACATTTACGTGTACACCTTCAAACGTTTATTGTACGGAATTGCATAGAGACGAACATTGACATTGGAGGATTTTTGCCTGGTGTAACAAGCCTTATTCTGGAGAGTAATAATTTACAGCTGTCTGATATAAATCACGGCACATTCTTTGGTTCCATAAAACAACAGCTAAAACAACTTTCTCTTGCGGAAAATCAACTTACCTCTTTTCCACGTTATGCTCTAATAGGCATGACTAGTTTAGAAACTTTAAATTTAGCAAGAAATAACATCACTACCCTAGCCTCGGACGATCTATATGGCTTACCTCAACTAAAACAATTGAATCTGGAGGGCAATAACATCTATAGAATGGGATTTGCAGCCATTGGTGCTCAACTTGAGTTTGTTAATTTGGTAGATAACAATCTGAGTACAATGCGAAGTGATGCTATAGCCTGGTCAGATTTGGATGATGGAGAGAAAACGTTGCTACTTGCTGGTAACCCCTGGCTCTGCGACTGTCACCTAAAATGGCTTATGGATGAAGCAACGTATCTCGCGCGTGGATCTGAAAGTTCGCTGGTTTTGTCTGAAGTATTTTCTACACTAACGTGTGCTTCGCCTGATAATTTAGAAGGGAAACGTTTGATTGATACATACGCATGGTGCTGTCCATTTGAAGGCTCAAGCATGTGTGATATTATAGATTCTTGGGGTGTACGCCCATCGCCTTTCGCGGACTAGCATAAGTAAATCTCATGATCTCTATAAAAGCATAATCCCATATCGTATATAATTATAATGCATTTTCTTGAAAGCGTTTGAAGGAAAATTGAAAAAACGAAGGTTTACACTTATACATGCAAAATACCGTTACACTGAGTTTTTTATCGTCTTTATCCAAAACTCGGCCTTTGTTTTCCTTTACAGTGTGGCCGTACAATTAACCGTACAATTTATCATGGTAAAAAAATTATATTTACAGCTGAATTGTAATCTGCTTTTACTGTACTGTTTAGTCATCTAACCATAAGTTTTTCTGTACATACACTCTATCACTTCGTGTTGATGAAATAGTCATCGCACGGTTATTTTTGTTTGATGTGTACAAACAAGAATATGTTAATATATTCTTGGTACAACGCAAATAAACCCTATGAGCTCTGGGACTAAAAAATAATTGCCGTGCCCGAGGACACAACATTAAAACAACGATGCATATATGTCTGTTGTTCTTGCTCGCGATTGTAAATTTTTACCCCCCCCCCCCCCTCCGTCACATTGTTAATAAATTACTGCTTTAGTTTGCCTCCATTGTATGACGATCATTTATGTTGTATTAGACACATATGCCTACATTGTTGTATGATATAAAGTGTTACATAACCGTGTTTGTTTTCAGAGAAAAATAATGTTCCCCCCCCCCCTCAATGCTGGGAAATCGTTGTTTTGATGATGGCAATTATTTTTTAACCCCAGAGCCCATGGTGTTATTTGCGTTGAAAGAGTATGTTGTTGTGTAATTCTGCATCATATTGATTTTAATATTTTTTAATAACATATACCACATAGGGCTTTTTTGCTGCAGGTTAAGCAAAATTCAAGATGGCCGCCATATATGTCAAAATGTCTAATAATGGGCTTCGTGTAACACGAATTAAACAGTCATGTATAGTTGGGTGGGACGATATGATCGTAGGTCACCACCTGGTAAGAAATCTACCTCTAATTATGTCATAATCGTAATAATTCAAGACAATATTATTAGAAAGTTAAAATCAGCCTAATATCCCACATAACATTTTTTTCAAATTGATAGTCAATACCCAAAAATTGTAAAATAAGGGCCACCATTGCAATGCTGATGACTACACATGGATATCAAGTATGGCTAGGAAGCTGAATAATTGGCAAAAAGAACATACATTGTTCTTTGTTTACCTAGAATACAAGAGCCAGTGTAGGACCCGACAAATCTCGACCGTTATACCGCAGTGTCATTCATAATTATTTATTATTCGTCAAGATTTATACTTATGCATTTCCTCATATACATACAAATGATACGAGGGATACAAAAATATGATACAAAAAATATTATTGACCCTGGCCTAATAAGGAATGAGACACAAAATAGAATTACAATATAACATAACATTTCCCAGTTATAGATTTAAATATACATGGGCATATTATATATACATCCATGTTTAGATATAGGTCTATACATATAAAATCTTGTAAATGGCCGTGGCAGCATACTGTCCCTTCACCTATCAGTACTGCCGGCGCTTGCTGGCGGCAGACAGAGGTTTAAAACACAATGCTGTCACATAAAGAAACTTCTCGGATATAGTATTAAAATATACGTATAATGTTTATACACACATATTCAAATATACATATTAGGCCTAGGTCTGTTAAAGGAGTAGTCCACTGTGTACGAACAGCGGGACACATCTGTAGGCCTACCCAGAAATCGCCATGTACGCTGATTACAGAGAGTGGTCTATAGCTTTAAATGCATTTGACAACTTAGTGTCGTTACACAGTATTGTACATGCTGGATGCAGACCGACTGAGGCTCTAGACACAATGCTGTACATAAGAACACTTCCCATGTATTTTATTTAATTTTACATATAATATTTGTACATTTACATATCTTATTAATCTATATGTTAAGTCTTTTAATGCCTGTGACAGCATAATGTCGTTTCACTTCAGTGTTGCGCACGCTGGCTGCAGACCGAGGTTCTCGACACAATGCTGTCACATAAGAACACTTCCCAGGTAGTGTATTTAAATATACATAATAAAATCAAAATGTTATATGCCTAATATGCTTAATTACTAACTAAATTCATTTAAAATAACCCTTATTAGGTTTCAAACAATTCCTAGTAGCGTCTTTCAAACTCATGAGAGCATTTTAACACCAATGGATTATTGTAGAATTTTGACTAACGAAACTACACACATAGTTAGTGGAAATCACCACCGATGGTCGACAGAAACATCCAGCAGTACCGCAACTGTCATCCTATCATCCATTATCACATTTGTCATAGGCCTTATCTTGATCGTTATCAAGGTTGAACATTGCACATCACGACGTTGAATTACAACGTAATTAGACCTTTGACTGTTACCCAGACCAAACAAAACAACTTTGAATGTACAGAAACATCACTACATTAATACTATGGAAATAAATAAATATTACAGAATTGTATTTAAAGATAATCTAAATTGCATGTGAATATCTTAAGTTTAATTTTAACTATATTTGTAATAACCATTGTACTTTGTAATATAAGATTATTTGCGTCGTTTAGTGATAATATGTGCTTTATTTTTAAAATTAATTTTTGTTTAACATGATTGTTGTGTAATGTGTTTGTCAATCGTAATAAGAGTATTATGACCTATCAAGCGATGCCTTACATCATGTGTTTATCGGTTTGAAGGTTGGCGAGTATAATAGAAAACGTATCGGCGCGCTGTGAAATTATCATGCCCAAGTTGTTTATAACTGCTCTTGTGTGTTAGGCTTATGTAGGCCTATTTCTGATAATCATGATAATAGGCCTACACGTCCCTGCTACAACGTGACGCTGAGACAGCCTCAC
>OZ024906.1:25524100-25894100 GCA_964017125.1 Flabesymbios commensalis | reverse complement strand
CATATGTACAAAACTAACGGAGAAAAGTTACTAGTATCGTCGACCTTAGCATTAGGCCCTATATGGTTTAATGCGCACTGTATGCGTCCAAGGCGTTAGCAAAGCGCTGTCCATTCGCACTTTTGCTTTGGAAACACGCTGTGCACTCGTTACTAGCTTGCGACGTTTTTCACAATCCGGACTCAAATTGTATTTTTTTTATTTTTTATGGGTGGACTGTGCGTCGTTTATGTGTGACTGGGACAAACCTCGGTCAACGAAAACACAACGAATTTAGAGCGTGTGCTCTACTTGAGCCTAACGTTAGACTGGCGGTGGCCTGCCGTTTTCCTTGCGTCTACATTCACACGTGGTAAAACGCTCACATTTTTGAGCATGCAGGAGATGTGCGCATTGGTTGACGCACACAAAAAATGAATGACGTTCTTCAGGCGTTCTCATCAAATCATCAACGAATTCTGACGAACGCCCAGCGAATCACAGCGCACTGACCAAAATTCTTCATTTTTTGTGCGCTGGACGTGCATGATGGTATAGGCCTATGTGTGACTGGGTCTTTAGATATCTTCATATCGTTAGCCGTATGACAGATTGCTCCGTGTAATTGAATGTAAATGTATATCGTAATATCAACTACTGTTGATTCTCTTCAGATTAAGCCTACACAAGTGAAACTTTTGACCCTCTTACTGGAGCGAGTCAGATATTAATGGTAATCGGCTCGCATAATTATTTACGTGAGAAATTTACATTTTCATCCACTTTGGGATTGTGGTTTTCTATTGCCACTCACAAACCCGTGTGGTAATTTTTATTCCAAGCAGACAGCAACATTGTGGATTACGGATTCCACAAAGGCAAGCCTTGGATGAAACGCTTTCAAAGATAATTTCATTTTAGTTAATTTAGCTCTAAAAGGGTTAATAAGATTAAGTCTTAGTGAACACGTTTATATCCATCCCAGCCGGCACTTCATGCCGGACCAACGATGCCTAAATGATGGGGCGGTTGTGCACGGGATGTTCGTTTAAGTTTGAGGCAGTGTTGGGCCAATGACTCGTGTTATCTATAATAGAGACTAAAGTACCATACTGGTCTGATGTATGATGATCATCACTGACTAGATGTCACGGACCAGAATGACTTCAACTTTATATAAAGGTATATTTTTATAATATAAGAGTAGGCTTATAGTAGTTTGATATTTACCATTTTCATTCTTTGAATATGGATGGCTTTAAACCATTTTTAAAAATTATAACGATTTCATGCATGTATCATGTATCTCCGACGGTACAATTTTGTTCTTATATATATAGATTAGAAATAACCTAGACAATGTTGATACGTTTCCAAACATTCCATGATCTGATATACCAGAGTACCATTTACAATTAGTTTCTAAATTACAATTTGAAGATAAAAAAGGTAAAACAGTCAATCTACACACCACAGCGTTATTACATAGACAACTTTGATATCTACTTGAGGTATATTATTGGTGATCGTATTTGGAGCATGGCGAATCGTGGATGGACAAAGTGGATTGGATCCGGATATTCAAAATGACATTGACGAGCATAGAGGTAATTTGTATTCTAAACGGTACTGTTTTTTAAGAAACACGATTCAGCATCATGCATGATAATCTTACTCACACTTTTTGTTTATTTGGCCAAGTGGCCAAACAATATATTACTTTCATATGACATCTTTGCCATATAAAAGTAATATATTGTTTGGCCACTTGGCGTGGGTTTGCCTAAAAAATCGCTTCTGCTGTCAAACTTCTATTTAGTTGATGTCTATATGAGTTTATATTTTAGACGAAATTGACGAAATACTGGATTATATTACTAACGGGGCTGGTAAGGGTGTGAGTTATCAGTATGTGAAGGATGTAGTGGATAGATTCGGACCCCGTCACACCTGCACGCAAGCATTAGAGGATGCCATAGGTATAATATTCATGTAATTAAAATACATAGTTAGAAATAAACACGTGCTCAACATTATTAATCGCTTCAATAGCCTACATGTATTTTATTATATTAATGTTCATTTTGTTATATTTTTTATCCAAAATTCTGTCACTGCACGTCATATCGTTCTTTTGCAGATTATTTAATTGAAAGGCTAGAAGATGATGGATTCCACGTGTACACGGAAAATGTTCAAGTAAGATAGACATTAAGCTCGCGATCAGCATATATTGCCATATAATTGTATATAATTTGCCCTTCTAGAAAGAAATTTAATAATCCGTTTACTTTATATTTTCATAATCAATCATTTATAACAATGCCTCAGTGAGCATCCGCATTATAACTAAGGAATCACTTCACACAGGCTCCTAAGTGGATCAGAGGTAAAGAGAATGCTCAGATGCTACAACCCATCGAGAAAGATCTGCATATCATGTCACTGTTTGAAAGTAACAGTACAAGCCCCGAAGGCCTGCAGGGTGATGTGTTAGTTGTCAAATCATTCGACGAACTGGACGCAAACTCTGCCCAGGTAATGTTCAGTCATTTTTTTAAATAATTACTCAAAGCTTAAGATGTGTATTTATTATTTATATGTATTTTATACATTTCCCTCCAGGTTAGTGGTAAAATAGTAGTCTATAACCAGGAGTATGTCGGCTATTCAGACACCAGTATTTATCGGCGTGAGGGGGCAGCACGTGCCGCTAGGCATGGTGCCATAGCTTCTCTTACAAGGAGCGTCACAGACTTCTCAATCTATAGCCCCCATACCGGATCGCAGGTAAGAAATAATCATTTTATATTTACAATTCGTATTATGTAACAGCATGTTCATTACTATTTTTCTGTTATATTATTCTTTGTATAATCATATAGTGCATCATTCAACCGCGTGTTGAAATTGTATTATGCCTATGTCGCAATTCAATGAATTTGAAATATATTTTTGCAGTAATGGTAATTGCTAATACTCTTGTCCGTGACTAATCTATTTGAATGGCATAGGCATATATCTGTAAAGAGTGCAAATGTTAAAAAACAAAACAATATTTAAATTCCGATTTTCTTTTATTGCCACCATGAACGGCAAAGGTGGTGATACACGCTTAACTTATTATCCCATGTGAGCTCAATCAGACTGTACTGATAATTTTGCATGTTTAAGTCACGATTCGGAATACAGATATAATAGCCCTGTGAGCAAACGACGGCATTATATTAGTAAGTATATAACGTCTGCGAGTATCAGCTGTATTTATCGCGGATCACCACGAGTCGGGATGCACACCCCCCCCCCCACTCTTCCAAATCATTTTATTATAAATGCATGGTTTTGACATACACTATGTCTACTAGTTTTTACACTGCAGACTTACGATGATGATCCTGATCTGTGGATTCCCACTGCTGCTATAACAGTGGAGGATGCGGAACTTATGCAAAGATATCAAGATGACGGTAAGAAACGTTCTTCCAATTGAACTGTAACCAGCTTCGTGGAAATACATAACACAATAATACAAACAAAATGCGGTAACCTGCTGCCATGTGTTATAGAACAAAATGTCGTCAAATCATTGAGACACATCAGACAACTACTTTTTATCTACGTAACTATGTCTCGCGACCCCAGCTGTGAAAAAATACTGATACCGGTACTTGGTAAATTTGACACAAGAAGAAGTGATTTCCTTTGTCAATTAAAAACGTAGTTGGTCTTAAGAATCGCTGGACTGATGCACCAATGTTGCTATATTGTCAACTTGGGTCAGATATGTCGTGTCATGTGAAGATGATAGTGGCTAGGATAGTACAATATAGATGAGAAGAGATGTATTTGTTTGTCATTAAAAAATAGAACAAGAGACCAGCTCTGCCCGCGTGATTCACGGCATCCTTCCCTGTACTGGCCGCTCACATGTATGTCGTTTACAGTGATGGTTTAGCTATCTAGCACAGTTTACCATGTATATTACATATATTAAAGTCAATGATGGCCACAGATCCGTCATTTTTAATTTGATCAAGTTGGAATTTTGCAAAGCATATCCCTCCCTGAAATCTCACATTTTTACTTAGACCTTGGGCCCACCTGTAAACCCCCTCCCCCTGGGTACTTTTGTAGACCATGTATTTTTAACCTTATTATGTACCACGTTACTTGCAGGTGGTCTGCAGACTTTCTATGCATGGACAAGGTCACCAGGGGTCACCGAAGTATGGTGCCCTTGATTCTTAGGATGGTATAAGAATAAATAGGTCTAAACCCAAGTCGAGTACACATGGTGACATGGGTAGGTGTTGGGTTTCATAGGGGAGTTATCCCAAGGTCATGGTAAAGTCATCTCAAGGTCACAGCAAGGTCAACTCAGCTCAAAATGGTTGAAAGTAGATTATTGGACCAGCACTGCCAATAAAACGGTTGAATTCAAATTATCCTTGTGTCAATACTGTCTGATATGGCAGAAATGGTCCAAATAACACACTGATGTCATATTTTGACCAATGACCAATATACATTGATTACATCTGATAAGGCCCAGCATGGTGAAATGGGGTTGTATTTCACAGGGTTGTTACCCCAAGGTCATGACTAGGTCATCTCAAGGTCACGGCAAGGTCAAATCAGCGCAAAACAGCTGAAAATATCTGGGGGGTTTTCTGCGTTTTCTACAAGCATATTAAGATTAATAGTCGGCCATTATAAATTTGGTCGAGTTGAAATTCTCAGGGCATATCCCTACCTGTAAGTGTTTTATGTTTTATAATAATGGTCTAGCTATCTAGCACCGTTTGACAGATATCAAGCATATTTAAGTTATTATCGGCCGATAATCGGCCAATTTTAATTTCATCGAGTTTAAATTTGTCAGTGCATAACCTACCTGAAACCGCACATTTTGCTATCTGGCAGCGTTTTGCAGATATCAGCAATATTATTGGAACTCCTTGGGATGAGAATTTTTAATTTTGTCAATTTTTTAAATTTACTTCATATAAAGCAATATATCCTACTAATCCTGAATAAAGTACAAAAACATAAAAAACAAACAATTTAAAGCACTGAAAACGACCAAACTAGTTTTAATTTCCAAGAGATATATTGTCATGTAAACAATACTACCCCTGATACCCACCATCTCAGACGGCATGTGACGGCGTGTACTTCAGAAAGCAGCCACCGGGTTGCATCAATAGCTGCCGCCCTTATTAGTCTGGGAAGGCGATGATCGAGGGGGTTTCCCCCGCAGCACCGATGGTCTGCCGACGGCATCAACTTGTGGCCCAATGCTGTGCTAGCATTCAACCATTCTTTAGGTCAAAACACTGTATGTTTGGGTTATTCCTGGATTCTTATAAATGTTGATAAAAAATATTTGAAACAAACTAAAAACTCTGAAAAAAATAAAATCATGACCTGTGAGATACACTACTTCATTACAAAATTAAAAACGAAAATTGATGTCATCCCAAGGAGCCGCTTTAAAATAAATAAATAAATCTATTTTGACCCGAGAGTTGTAGGTCAAAAAGTAGGTTGAATGTCATAACCTCCAAAGGCACATATAACCCCCCCCCCCCCCCCCCCTAAGGGATGTCTGTGTGCAATATAAAAGAAATCCGCCCATGGATCACGAGATCAGCTCTGGAAACGAAATGCGGACAGATGGACGGACTACATCCAAGGTGATGCCATAATCTGCCAACCAACTTTGTTGAGCGGGTGATAAAGAAAGATTATGTATCAATTGTATGTCGCCATTCAGTCTCTAAATGCATATATATTTGATTATGTCATAAAAAATTAATTATTTTATGTGTATACTAAAAGAAACAATTATGACAGCTGGTCTAGTAGTTTCATGCGATACAAATTGTTGGAAGCGTGGTTGACTTCGAACCTGGGTGTAACGGGCTCTAGTCCCGCTACATCCTATATCATTCTTTGGTACACACACAAACACTGACCCTAACTGTTCAAATTATTGGGATAAAGACAACCTAAAAATGCAGCCGATTGGCGCAGCATTAAAAATAACGTATAAAATAAGCAATATGTCAAAGCTGAGATGTAAACAAATAAAACCTTTACAAATCAAAGCCACGACTCTCTTTGCATTATTTTAATTATCAAATGTATTGTTGGTGAGGTGTATTGCGTGTCAGACATGCAATCACATGAGGTGACAAATGCATGCTTGTTTGTGACTAAAACACATGCGCATATCGTTATAATGATGACAAACCCCCGCTATTAAAAATCTTTCCTATTTTGTGTAATATATTTTTATGGCTGGATATATGCTTCGGTGCATACAAAAAAATTGTCTGACACAAATAAACAGAAAAACGCTTTCAGCAAATATTAAATTGTGTCATTCCCCCAGGAAATATTCCGATATTATTAATAAAAGTATACTTCATAGATATTTTTTATAGATACCGCTACTCCTTCCTTATGACATAAGCTCTGTAAGTTTAAACATATTTCAACAGCTGATTGAAGCGATACATCTTTGTAATACAGGGCTGGCTTCATACGGGAAAAGGAGCGTTTTCAGCGATAAATACAGTGAATTATTAGGATTGCCTCAGACATGCTATAAACATACATTACTACAATGTATTTTAATGTAACTTATTTGTTTTGTTATACAACACAACACAACACAGCACAACACAACACAACACAACACAACACAACACAACACAACACAACACAACACAACACAACACAACACAACACAACACAACACAACACAACACAACACAACACAACACAACACAACGCAACGCAACGCAACGCAACGCAACGCAACGCAACGCAACGCAACGCAACGCAACGCAACGCAACGCAACGCAATGCAATGCAATGCAATACAATACAATACAATACAATACAATACAGTACAATATACAACTCAATACAATACGATGCAATTAAATACAATGCAAAGCAATAAAATGAATGCAATGCAACACAATACAATACAATGCAATCCAATGTAATACAATGTAATTAAATACAATGTACTGCAATGCAGTGTAGTATAGTGTAGTGTATGATGCAATTATATTCAATTCAATAGGTCCGAATAGACACATATTGTAGTGTATTGCTGATTGGGGTGTTTTCAATTCATTTTAGAGAAAATTGTCACATTGAAGATCGTTATGGATCATGAGCGGGACCCAGCAGGCTGTGTATCGAGAAATGTGGTGGCTGAAATTGAGGGAATTGAATATCCAGATGAGGTAAGCATTCGATGCTATCTGCTTTCCAGAATTATTTACTACTTTATTCACAGCTAGCGACTGTATTTGCATTGGCAGGAGGCACGTTTATTAATGTATGTCTATAATTACTATTTATTTTATACTCGCGCTGTTTTATATGTCCACGTTCACTCATTGTAACAGGTAGTGATTGTTGGGGGTCATTATGATAGCTGGGATGTTGGTCGTGGCGCTATGGATGACATGGGTGGTGTGGCTATTTCCTGGCAGGTATATGTTGTTGTATATTACAAGTTCGCGGCTGTAACTGATTACGTTAGTGTCTCATTACTTAACAAAACATATTATTTGTTAAATTTATTATATCAAGAAATACATCATAAAATATCATTAAATGTACATACCAATTCCTATGCATACATACATAATTTTGTAAATATAATTATTGTACACGATGAACAGGAGTATACCAAAACATATTAATATAATTGAGCCTACTATATTTTATTACAGGCCTTGAATGTTGTACGCCAACTGGGGTATTCTCCAAAGAGAACCATGAGATTCATAGCGTATACTGCCGAGGTAAAATGACTTCCATAAACAAGTTCTTAGCAGAACAAATACAAAAAATATTTCGACGTTCTGTTAGAGAGCAAAATGTTGGCCCGATGTATTTTCAATTATGGCAGTTCCGTTGTGGAAAAGTACGCGTGTCCACATATTAATGAGTTGTCTATCAGTGGACAAGATGTGATAAAGAGGTCGAGCGCGGCCTGTGCCAGGCAGTCTAGGAGTTGGCAGTTAGTTACTCAGTCAGTCGGTTGAGAGTAGTCTCTTTATTTAATTCTAGTCTGGGTAAGACTTGTGTCTTACCCAGGGCGGACTATGTTATAATATTGGAAGACGTGAATTTAACCTGACATTGTATTGAAACTCTCTCTATCAATAATCGTGCACGATTGCGTGCTGATATTAATTGTATTCCACATAAAGAACAATAAAAAAGGGAATTGATTTATTAAACCTATGAAAGAATAAATACGAATGCTACATCCATATCGCACATACGATAATATATATCACACTTCAGCTTTGAAATAACCATCGTTTAAGTAATCATATACTGCCTTCATTTCAGGAAATCGGTATTGTTGGGGGAAATGCGTATTATGATGAGCATAAGGTTAGTAGTGTGACGCACTTCATTGGATACCTTACAGTATAAAATTAAAATATATTTTAATTAAAACGAATCAATAAAATGAAATACACCTAGACTAGCATTTCACATTTTGAATGAAGGAACTTTTCCAAGATGTTTTCTTTATAAAGGACGACGGTCATATGATATCTTTGGCGATGGAATCTGATGCTGGAACGTTTGTACCCCATGGAATTGGATTTGAAGGTATATTTAAGTAAATATAACATAATTATTTCCGATCAGTTTTGTGGTTACCATATATTATAGGTTTTGTCATATATATTTTCTAACAACAGAATCACACAACATAATATCTTATTTTCTATAAGGAAGCGGCCTTGCTCGAGCTATTCTAGAAGAAATAATATCAAGTTTGGATTCTATCGACACCACCACTGTGGACGAAGGGACAGAGGGAACAGCAGATCTAAACATGTGGAAAGATGATGATGTGCCAGTGGCAGGGCTGGGTAATAATCGTGCGCTATATTTCTGGTACCATCACACGCATGGTGAGCGTTCAATACATGCATCTTGAATAACTCATATAATAGCATAGTTATTATGTCTCAGATGATTTGCTAAAAACGAAATGAACCGTGATTTTAACCCAATTGAAGCAGTTGTTACATTGTCTTAGGTGGGTGAAAAGTCTCTAATTTGACAGTGGTGAATTAATTGTGGAGAAAGCACGGCGGATGTCCAACATAAATATTGCAAAATTAATGATAAAGGGCAAATAAGGTGATGCGTGGGGAGGGTGGGGGTTTGCTATGAGTTTTTACATAATTCTTTCTCGAATGCACTTCATTCGTGCCTTTGAAAAATGCTTCCCTTCCTTATTTGTGAAAAAAATCTTGTGATAGAAAAAGTTTATTTCGAGGGGTAAAATGCACAACCCATCACCCCCCACGTATCATTTGGTCCACCACTAAAAAATGTTATTGCCTATACCAGACAACTTCGTCAGATTTCGCAGTGAATGAAAATATGATTAGATTTACTGGGCGTCTACATTTACATATGTTAACATATGGTACCAAGTTTGATAAATTGAAATTCATTTTTGCTGCTAATTTCAGGTGATGATTTAACCGTGTATAACCCTGATGTGATGGACTCGTGTGCTGTAGTCTGGACAGTGGTCAGTTATGTGGTGGCCGATTTACAGGAGATGTTACCAAGAGAAGGGGAATACCCAGAACAACCAGAAACATCTGCAGCTTACAGCACACAAGTGTATATGTTGATGTACATTACAGTTACTATGCCACTCGCTGTGATTTCTATCTGGTAGAAATAAAAAATCATTGAAAGTGATTTACGAATGCAAACTATACAGCTACAATTTTGCAGGGACAATGTTTTCAAGAGATTATTTATGCTAGAAATAGATGAGTAAATACATGGGCTCAGGATCCATGCCCATGACCCAAGTATAGTACTCTACTCTAATGAATCGCAGCCGTCATTCAGTAACGGATGTAATCTAGATGTTTGCGTAAGTATTTATATTACCATGAGAAGCGAGGCTTACCGAGGTATTCGAGAGGCAAGCAAAATACTTCGAGATCTAAAATAACAATATGTATTTTTTTAATCAAATACAATTTCTGATTTGTTTTTTATAAAAAATAGCTAATTATAAAAAAGAATAAAAGCGAAATATTCAAGAGGCATGTGAATGCATATAAAAACATATAAAATTACACTGACTGCACATTTTAATGACGCATGCGTCTACATTGGACCGTCGTCAATAAATATATATAGCTCTCTATAATAACATTTTACTAAACTTAAGAAGTAAATTAAAATCAATATTTATTTGTTTCGTTTTTTTCAAAATTGTGGAAGAGACTTTTTGCAATAACGATACATTCAAAATATTAAAATGGTGATATGTGTCGCCGGCAGGCATACTAAGCCTAGCTATATTTGTATTACATAGATAACAGTGTTCCCGAACAGTGTTTATCGCGATAGCGACAACATTTCTTGTTTTGGGCGAAATAAAACATTTTGAACCTTTTCTAACTTCCTTTCCTTTCCTATAACACCCAATTTCTGCAGATAACTGAATTCGGATTCGCATAAGTCGTATAGAATGCTTACATTGCATTTATGGTACCATACTTGAAGTAAATTAAATGAAATGAATCGGGCTTTAGGCCACCTTTGTGCACATATAGGCTAAACTGGGCCAGGAGAACCTCCTGAGGATGGAGAGATGATTGAGATGACACTGTCCTCCAGACACAGGATCCGAAATTCGGGCCCTGGCGGTCTGAGGCCGAGCACGCTACCTCTCGGTCACGGAGGCTCCCCACAATACTAACTTTCACACGTGGATGGGGAAGAAACAATTTTGTTTCTTTCAAACCGCCGAGACCGGGAACCGAACCCCGGACTCTGGCGTGAAAGGCAGCGGTGCTAACCACTACCCTAGGGCCCCCGCCCATATATACTTGAAGTAATAATAGTAAGTTTTTATTTTATACCATGGGCCAGAAATATGAAACCTCCCCCCCCCCCCCCCCAGGTATTTTTGTAGACAATTATTTTTTGGAAGAGTGATATGTCCTGAGCACAAATCAGGTTGTTTACATTTTTTTAATTCTTGGAAACGGGTCCTGGAGGCCTTCAAAGATGGTACCCGTGTAACTGAATTTAAGGCGTTTCGCGACAAATATGCCAACGGGTGACTGCAGACAAGTTTGTATTTTACCATCAAAGCCGGCACCCTCAATGACTTTTTATGCCAAAATTTCATTAAAAACGGGAAAAGGTAAAACATCATTAATATCTTTGTTTGTAAATATTTCAAAAAATTGTAATAATTATAACAAATGCAACAAAGTTTACCGTAGATTAACGATGTCAAAAACATATTCTGTATAGGCCACTTAAAAACTACCCTCTATCCGGTTGATTTTTTTAAATTTTCTTGTAGGTTAGTATATTCTACACAGATTAGCAGTTGTTTGCATGCTCTATATTTTTGGATGAATTTGTTTAGAGCTCATCGTTAAATACACCTACACGTGTATTCTGAGTAACGATTAATTACAGCGAAACGTAACGTTGACTGTCTTCATAGAAGGCCTAACCATGTGACATAACATATCAAAATAACCAGAATAAAGCAAAGAAACCAGCTGTGATACTCAAATTAGCAACATCAGTAGCAGTCGACGACGCGTTCAATATTTACTAACTGCTATTATATCTATATATGTACTATACGAGTGGTTGTCCACGTGTCTCCTCTTGGTACCTCCTGATTAAAAATATTTGTATTTTTATCATTCACTATTTTGTTTTTTTAACATTACATATTTATTTAGTTATACTTAACAAGCTTCCCATGTTTTGTCTGTAGCAAATGCTTCAAAGTAGCCAAAATATAATTGTAGTGTTATATTATTTAGCACATCATATCGTCCACTGTGGCGAGGTTATCAAATCTGTGGCCAGATTACCTGTGGCGAGGTTAACTTGTGGCGAGGTTACCTGCTACCATAACAGGAATAGGCCTACCCCAACAATGTTGCGAGACATTGGCAATGGTACTAAATCTAACATTCCACCGATTTATCAGGTGACAGTCCAATATTTCGTTGGAATCAGCAACATTTCAACTATATGGTTTTAGTAGCTCGTTTTCTGCCATACTTCATTTAAATTGTATTGGTAAGCAATAGACCTATATGTTTTGGATCATGGGATGGCGAACCTTGACTCTGCTCTAATAACGCTGAATACTGAATTAAATCTTGAAACTAATGCAGCGATACACAGCTCAAAATTTGACAGTGTGGGCCGTAATGGGCATTTATTGGCGGCACCACCAACAGTAAGTACCGCCATATAAATAATACTTTTCCTGCTTGGAAAAATAGGCGTCTTACATTGGGAACTGAAATTTAAAAAGATTCACTGGTAATGACTTGGTAGTTAATTCCACAGAAAATATATAATATATTTTTTATATGGTTAATTTAGCAGGCGATCTGTTTTTATTTAGCAGGGGCCTAGAACTTGTCTTGAAAAATCTTATGGCCCACTAAAATTAACTTGTTGCATCAAAAACATTGCGTAAAGTGTGGCGCACAGATAAAATGATGTCGGGCCAGTTTTAATTTTTTTTTGTGGGAATCCCGCAAGTACTCTTTATAAGTCAGGCACTGCTTATTCTTTACATGTAATTAGGTAGCTAAGGGTGTGTTTTGACAGAGTGTTCAATGCTCAAAAGATGGTGTCGGCCAGAGCTCATTAGGACACGAAATCGTCATGCATTCACTCAAAATGCCTGGTTGTAAAACTATAATATGATGATATAGCCCAGGAACGTTAAATTAATGACAATTATATTTTAAAAAAATACAGAGTTTTCGTAAAATGAAAGCTCTTTTTATCGGACACAAAATAGATTATTAATCTTAGGCGAATCCCAAGCTATGTAATTCGTGGTTTGTTCGGATCTCGATTTGTTTGTAACGGTCTCTTTTAGCAATGAAATCTTGAGGGTGATCCAAACCAAAAATTAATCCGAAAGAAATATAAATTTATATAGCAGATTCTATGTCTATCAAGAAAATCTTGTATTTTAAATACGTTTCAATAGTTCTTTTATATGATAGATATAGTTTTGCATTGTTTTTGAATATGTTCAACCATGTGTCAGTGGTTTTTTAGATTATGACTTCGATTGACATCGCCGACATCAATCCGGTCGCAGTCACGTGGTTAAGTCCACTTCAAATTCTTATATTATCGCTCACGCTGAATTCGTGTTTTTATTAACTATTAGTATTAATAGTATTATCCGTACGCGCTGTTAATCAAATGTAAAAGTTACTGGAGTCTAGATATAGTCTAGACTCGGCTCTAATTGTTACTCTAACTGTTAGTAGACTCAGACTATACTAGTAACTATAGTTTAGTATAGACTATGGAATAAAAAATTAAATATATGACGTAGACTAGTCTACCATTAGACTGGTTGAATCGTCATTATTAGTGTAATAGTCGGCGGCACTTCCAGTCACTAGTGACATATTTTTGGAGTGACAAATTCATAATACAAAATTCATCTGGATTAAATTTGGTTTGGACTGTTCTTTCATGATTTTAATAAAATGTAGACTAAAAAATATACAATCTTAGAAATTTAAGCGCTAGTGTTAACTTTAAATTAAGTTAAAAGCACAATGACCATATAATTTTGATTTAATTTAAATCAATGAGAGTGGTGATAGTTCACCAGTTTTAAATTTGATTTAAAATAGCAAGATTTGATGAAATTTTTGAGGCGATAACCAATTGCACATTAAAAATTTGTAGCTGTCTATACTTTATTTTTTATGACTATAAAGATCTATAAATAAAATTTATGTTACAAATATTTTTAATAGTTTGTGTATATATTTGATAACAGCTTTGCGTGGTTGTTATTGAATCTGTCTGACCAATTATTTGGATTATGACCCTTATCGTTGTCTCATTGACATTGTTGGCTTTCCATGTGGTCTAGTCAGTCTCAAAACCTTACATTATCGTTCACTCATTCTTTGTTTCAATCATGAATTTCCGTTGTTATTAAATTATCAAATTTAACAAATTGAGCATAAAACAAGAATTCTCATAATGCAGAGTAACACTGATCGGTTTCTCATTTATCAACCATTTGCGGAATGACATAATGAAAAAATCATTTGCATTTTTGCATCCAAATTTGGGTTTGGATGATGCTTCCATAACTTTTAATATGTCAAGGGGGATGGAAAATAGTTTCATCTTTGTTATATAAAAATTTTGGTTTCATTCAGGTGAAAAAGTACTATGTTAACTTGTTGTGTTTCGCTGAGTAAAAATTTGAGATGGCGTTCACTTTAGACAATATTAATTTTTTAAATCAACGATAATTGTGTCAGAGAATTTGTTTAACAAAGATTGATTAACTCTTGAGGCGATAACCACTTTAGCTGCTTTTATGCTAGTTTGTGGTTGACTCACTGATTCCTTTCAGGAACTGTTTTTCCTGTGGGCCATTCTTTGGCATTGCCACTGCGGCCTTATGGGGTTTCAGATAGGTCTTGTTGTCAGAAACATATGTTTTTGGCCTTTTTCCTCGTTGGGAGTTTCATCTTTGTTACTTAAATTTTTTTGGGTACATTTTATTGTGTGATTTGCAGGGTCAACTTTAGAAATTATCTTGATAAGAAGATTGATTCTTGTTGTGATTCGCTGAGTAAACATTTGAGATGGTGCTCGTTTTAATGCAATAGACAATATTAATTTTATAAATCAATGATAATTGTCTCAGAAAATTTGTTTAACAAAGATTGATTAACTCTGGAGGCGATAACCACTTTGGCTGCTTTTATGCATTTATGCCAATTTGTGGTTGACTCACTGATTCCTTTCAGGGACTGTTTTCCTGTGGGCCATTCTTTGGCATTGCCACTGCGGCCTTATGGGGTTTCAGATAGGTCTTGTTGTCAGGAACATATGTTTTTGGCCTTTTTCCTCATTTATTGGAGTTTCATCTTTGTTACTTAAATTTTTTTGGGTACATTTTATCGTGTGATTTGTAGGGTATAAATTTACAAATAATATAAATAAATTAGAGGAGCAATTGTTGTTTCTAGGATCTGATTTAGCAAGATTTGATAAACTCTGGAGGCGATGATCACATTGGCTGATGCCAATTTGTGGTGGACCCACTGATTCCTGTCAGGATTTGTTTCCTGTGGGCTATTTTCTGGCCTCGCCAGTACAGCTTTCGGTTTCAGATAGGTCTTTGTCAAAACTATGTTTTTGGCACCTTTCCTCTTTGAATGGAGTTTTCTTTTTTTGTTACTTTTGGTCAATGAAGCATACATACCAGCCACTCTTAATCTCAAATAAAATATACAATATTAGTGCTCATAAAGATATTTAAAAATAATTCATGTTAGGAAGTTAAGATTTAACGTTCTCATTAGTAAAAATTTTAATTAATGAGAAGAGATATAGTTGATAATCTCTTGATTTCATTTTATATAATTAATGCAATTATGCCAATTTGTGATGACTCTGGAATAATCCCAGGGGCTGGTTTTCCTGTAGGCCATTCTCTGGCTTTGCCAAAGTGACCTTAGGTTTCAAGTGGATCCTACGAAATTATGTTTTGGGTCACCTTTTTCTTTCTAAGTTTTCTTCTTGTTGTTTGTTTTGTAAAGCTTAGTGATCCAGCTGCTTTGAAATTAAATAATAATAACAAAAAAAAAAAAAAAAAAAAAAAAATGGCCACAAGATTTAAATCTTTCATAATTCTTACTTAGATATATATATATATATAATAAATAATTTGTAAATTAAAATAATTCGGAAGAGTATCCAAGTGTAGGAGTGTACGGTAAAAGCAATATAATTATTCAATTAAACTACTGCAAGAACATATTATTAGTCAATAAATACAAGGTCAGTTACAACAAGACTTGGCCAGTTGTTACAGGCCGCAGTAATTATTGCATGCCTTATACGCCAACTACATGATGCTCTCTGTCTAGCTTGATTAATCTAGCATCAGGACTTGCGCCAGCTGCTGAAATCAGTGCTAGTTATGATAGACAGGATGCATCCGGACTTGCGCCAGATGCAATGAACTTCATGAAGAACCAAACATATGATTATTCATTTGTTAGTTCGGCAGGACTTGCGCCAGCTGTTCTAACTATAGCAAACATGATGGGGAGTGATTTGCCAACTGGATTTGGGCCAGTTGGTTTTTGATACAATATCCACAAGCTCTTTCTTACAGGTGGAATTAGTTTGATCTAGCATCAGGATTTGCGACATCTGCTAAAATCAGTGCTAGCAAGGATGGGCAGGATGCATCCGGACTTGCGCCAGATGCAATAAACTTTGTGAAGAACCAAACATATGATTTTCCATTTGTTAGTTCGGCAGGACTTGCGCCAGCTGTTCTAACAATGGAAAACATGATGGGGAGTGATTTGCCAACCCGATTTCGGCCAGTCGGTTTTTGATACAATATCCACAAGCTCATTCTTACAGGTGGAATTAGTTTTTCTAGCATCAGGATTTGCGCCAGCTGCTGAAATCAGTGCTAGCAAGTATAGGCAGGATGCATCCGGACTTGCGCCAGATGCAATAAACTTTGTGAAGAACCAAACAGGATTTTCCATTTGTTAGTTCGGCAGGACTTGCGCCAGCTGTTCTAACAATGGAAAACATGATGGGGAGTGATTTGCCAACCCGATTTCGGCCAGTCGGTTTTTGATACAATATCCACAAGCTCATTCTTATAGGTGGAATTACTTTAAATGTGAATGATTTATGTCCTTTTTCTTCTCCCGTAGAAGAGAAGAAAAAGCTAAAATTTTGCTTTTTCGTCAATAACTGCGTGAGTAAGAAATTATTATTATTATCATTTTTTTTTTTTTTTAGAATTCTTTAGATCTTGCTTTTGAATGTATATGTAAACACCATTTTTAGTGAATACAGCAATACTCAAGATGTGGACCATTTCCTCATGTTCCTAATTTGCGTCAAATCCTTCTAAATCTATGTTTTGTGGTCTTCTTATGTTTTCAAAGTGTGTCTGCAATACCTAGGTCAGCTCAAAATGAGGTCTGTATACTTCTGTGGTCAGATTTTACACTTACAGAAAATAAAATTCCACTGACATATAAATCCAGCCAGTCAAAACACTACTCAGACTTGCTTCAGGAATTATAAATACAATAGATGTTATGATAATGTGTCCCTTATTATCTACATTTGGAAATTTTAATTATTTGGTTATCTATTCATTACATGTAAATTTCAAGTTTCACTTCTGTAGACATCCTAATTTCAATTTAAAAACTAAATTTCAGACTATATAGCACTTCACTATTTAGAATTAGTGTTGTTTCTGATGCCGCAAGTAATGGTGGATTAGACAGATGAGAGGTTGGAATCCATATGTGCTCTTACTATGCATTTGTAAGTTTGTGTTGTGGGGGTCAGACACTTTGTGTCTGTGTGCCGTTTTCATACCCTCCTCAACAACAGATAATCTTGTTTAATAATGTTATTGATAGATTTTGTCAATATTATGTAATTTGTATGTAATGATACAAGAGTCAATGTTCATTAATATATTAATGTGAACAATTAGTAGATTGTTATTGATAGGTTTGGTTTTGTGTGAACAATTACTAGATTGTTATTGATAGTTTGGTTGATATTATCTAATTTGTTTGTAATGATACAAGAGTCAAAGTTCACATTTAAATAGTAGATTAGATCAATCAGAGACATGTATAAATATTCATAGTAGATTAGATCAATCAGAGACATGTATAAATAGTCCTAGTAGATTTGATCAATTTGAGACATGTATAAATATTCATAGTAGATTAGATCAATTAGAGACATGTATAAATATTCACTGGTTAATCCTGTTAACTGACTGTCAAGTAAATTTATACCTATTTTGGTCTTAGGGCTTCACTCTGTTACAACCACGTTTACATTAACAACATTTGAAGTGAAGCCCTTTTTATTTGTAGTCGTTTAATTTGATGTTTATTTTTAATAAACAAATTTTCCCCATTTTATGTGTCTGTTTTTTGTACGATAAATACAGAGTTTTCGTAAAATGAAAGCTCTTTTTATCGGACACAAAATAGATTATTAATCTTAGGCGAATCCCAAGCTATGTAATTCGTGGTTTGTTCGGATCTCGATTTGTTTGTAACGGTCTCTTTTAGCAATGAAATCTTGAGGGTGATCCAAACCAAAAATTAATCCGAAAGAAATATAAATTTATATAGCAGATTCTATGTCTATCAAGAAAATCCCACCTCCTCCCGCTTCCATCCGCTGCAAGTTTTTTGTTCATTTTTCTTCTGACCGTTTTCATACCCTCCTCAACAACAGATAATCTTGTTTAATAATGTTATTGATAGATTTTGTCAATATTATGTAATTTGTATGTAATGATACAAGAGTCAATGTTCATTAATATATTAATGTGAACAATTAGTAGATTGTTATTGATAGGTTTGGTTTTGTGTGAACAATTACTAGATTGTTATTGATAGTTTGGTTGATATTATCTAATTTGTTTGTAATGATACAAGAGTCAAAGTTCACATTTAAATAGTAGATTAGATCAATCAGAGACATGTATAAATATTCATAGTAGATTAGATCAATCAGAGACATGTATAAATAGTCCTAGTAGATTTGATCAATTTGAGACATGTATAAATATTCATAGTAGATTAGATCAATTAGAGACATGTATAAATATTCACTGGTTAATCCTGTTAACTGACTGTCAAGTAAATTTATACCTATTTTGGTCTTAGGGCTTCACTCTGTTACAACCACGTTTACATTAACAACATTTGAAGTGAAGCCCTTTTTATTTGTAGTCGTTTAATTTGATGTTTATTTTTAATAAACAAATTTTCCCCATTTTATGTGTCTGTTTTTTGTACGATAAATGTATATTTCGCCATACTTTGTCCCTTTTTCATGACAGATGGTCGTAATGAAAGGGTTAACTTAACTACATGAACGGGCATTGTAATAAAAGTTGTTATTCGGTCATATTTCAGGCCAGAAGTGTATAAATTATATCAATTTCCATTGCCTTTAATTGCTAAGTCCAGAAATCTATTTATAATATTACGAAATTTGATATTTTTGGAGATAAATATCTTAGCCAAGGCCTAATTGCTATATTGTGTAAGATAACACAGGTAACTGCAGCAGAGAGAGAGGTGGGAGAGCAGGGGAGGGGGGCTAGCAACCCGCGACAGAGTGACACCCAGAACACTTATCACAGAATATACGAAACATTGACCCAATGTTGTTCTATTGTTGGCCCGACATCTTCGACGTCGGCACGACATAAAAACAACATTGGGTCAATGCCTCGAGTTAACTGGGTTTGGTCACAGCCAATCAGCAAACTCCAGACGCTGACACAATGTTAGCCTTATGGTGGCCCGCTGTTTACAACACTGGGCCAGCATTATCCCAGCATTGGTCCACCAATATATAAGTCTTAACGCGATAAACGTTTATCCAATGCTAGCTTAATGCTGGCCCATTGTCTACGGCAATGGCTCAGCAGTTAAACAGCATTGGCTAAACGTCTTGTTTTTGTAGAGTCACCAGCAACTCAATACTCTGACACAATGTTGGTCCAGTGTTGGAACAGTGTCATAAATGATGGCACAACATTTAACCAACATTGGATCATGTTGACTGCCTAGAACCAGCATGACATAGAACGCTTCTGCTCACAGCAAAACCAAGTATCTGCTTATTTCACAAGTTTGCAGATACTGTCTATTGAAAGTGTTGTTACAAACAAGAAGGAGGCAGTGACATCAGAGTAAAGAAAGGAAGTATATACTTGTTTTACAATGAGCAAATACGGCCTTTTGGCAGCGCTATGGCAGGAAGAGCCAGTTAAAAAACAGTAAATGCTAAGTTTACCATGGAGCCGATAATGCCTCTTGACTTTGCACAGGCAGAACAGATGTTAAACGGAAGTTAACGACAGACGTCTGCTCTGAAAGTCAGACTAAAAAGTTGGAGACTCTGTCTCCAAGTTAAAAAACTATAAACAAGACGACTGAAGTCCTATATCATCCCCCGCCATAAATTAGGTTAGACTTTTTGCGGTCACAAATATTTAAAAAGTTGATTTGTGGTGGCCATTTTAAATTTCAGTAAAATCACATGCACATTTCCAGATGGTGGGTAATGTTATAGTACAATGTAAATTATTACTGATTTCAATTTTTCAGTTTTTGCGCCCACAAGCAAATATGAAGTTTATCCATGGCGGCCATTTTGAATTTCAGTAAAACCTTAAAAAAATCACTTGCACATCTCCATATCGTGGGAAATGTGATAGTAAAATTTGAATAATTTTCGACTTTAAGTTTGGAGTTTTTGCGCCCTCAAAAAAATGTAGAGCTGACCTCTAGCGGACATTTTGAATTTTGGTAGCATCTTTAAAAAATCACTTGCACATCCCCATGTTGCTAGGAATTAATGATGAAATATGAAAAAAAATTGACCAGACAAATTTGTTGAGTTATTCCCCCCCCCCTTAAAATTAAGTTGATCTGTGGCGGCCATTTTGAATTTCAGTTAAACCCTAAAAAAGTCACCTGAACATCTCCATATCGTGGGGAATGTGATAGTAATATTTGAATAATTTCTGACATTAGGTTTTAGAGTTTTTACCCCCACAAAAAGTTGATCTCTGGCGGCCTTTTTGAAATTTGGTAGCATCTTTAAAAAATCACTTGCACATTCCCATGTTGCTAGGAATGCCGTCTTAAAATTTCAAAACGATTTGACCAGTAGTTTTTGAGTTTTTGCGCCCACTCGGGACAGAATCCTGGCGCGACTACGAGCGGGGGATAAAAATGGTCGCCTTTCGGCCATTTTGGATTTTATTTCTGCGAAATTTGTCATGTGGTATTTGTTTATGAACCTTACATTTTGTACTATTTTCATGGTCCAGCTATTTCGCTTTATTTTCGAGTTACGTAAATATCACAAATTACTCAAATTCAAAATGGCCGCTAAACGGCCATGTTACAATTGTTTTCACCCAAAATTTAAACAGGTTATTAGCTGAAATAGCTGAACATATCTGCCAAATCAAAAGAAAATCTGATTGAAAAAATATTCCTGAAACGCGCTAAGGAGCATTTATTCGTTAGTGACTGTAGTAATTAAAGCGTCACTGATATGGGATAAAAATGTCACCAAAACAATTCCCTGGAGGTATGTCATGGCTATGTGAAGTATGAGAAAGCAGAACTTTATAGATTCGTAGCTATTTTGAAAACAAATAACTGCGCAGCGGCGGACAGTGTGGAATACAGTAAGTACCCAGCCTCCGGCGAGGTCTGCTTAATAATGGCGGATAGGCGGTCATTTTAAATTTGATCAAGTCTGCTTTTTTGAGGGTGCTTCCTCCTCTAAAACCTCACATTTTGTTTTATAGAAATGGTCTAGCTATCCAGCACGGTTTACTTGATAGCAGGCCTATAGAGGTAAATAATGACCGATTGTTGGCCATTTTGTAATAATTCAAATTAAAAAAAAGTATGGTGCATCTCCAAAGTAACCTCACATTTTGTTTTATAGTAATGGTGTGTGGCCATCTAGCACGGTTATCAAATATCGGGCATATAAAAGTAAATAATGGCCGATAGGTGGCCATTTTGAACTTGATCAAATTAAAAATTGTCAGGCTACATCCTCGCCTGACATGGTATTCTGCAAAATATTTAATTGGGTATACTGATGTTAGAAATTAGGCCAAAGTGCTGGGTCAACACCAAGGTACAAAAACCTGAGAAGGCAAAACTGTATGGATCTCAGAGATAATGTATGTGCAATATCGTATGACTGTAATCCACACAGTAGTTTGCAAGATCTGCTCCTGAAACAAAGTGCATGTTAAAACATCTAAATAGGTCATAGTACTGAACCAAAAGTAGGTCAAAGTTCAGATACCACCCAAACGGCACAGCTACACCCCCTACAGGTGTTGTGTATGAAATTTGAAGACATTCAGGCAAGTAGATCCTGAGATATGCTCTGGAAACGAGATGTTCACGGACGGCCCAACGCCTAATATCATTCAATCTCTTCTGTGACTATTGCATTCAGATAGACTAATTTGTGAAATTTTAATATTTTTGCATGGTGCGCCTATTATTCGAAAACCAGTCTCTTTAATAAGTCGTTCATAAGATGTTCTCTGTTTGGCACCTGTAATTAAAAGTAAACCTCTCTATTGGATATTTTCGAACTGTGACTTGTCGTGCTCTCTACTCTAGTCGAAAACTATATTTGCGTATTCCAGGAGTGGTCTAACAAATCAAATGAAACATTGATTAAGGGTATATCGATTGAGTTTTAATGTATACGTTTGGGAAGTGCTAGTCTCAATTATATTATTTGATAGTTTCGATATGTAGAGACCACGACAATTCACTTGACAGTTCTAATCCCAGGCGTTTGTGTGATTTCACATTATTAAGGCATGCTCAGGGGACTTTTTTATCTGAGAAAAGCATTGCTTTGGGTTTAATGAGGTTTATGATGATCAGCCATTTTTTAGACCAGCGGGAGATATTCAGAACATCTTTATTTAAGATATTAGTTGCTGTAATGGAACAATTAAAAATTATCTTCAATAAGGAGTCGTCGTCCGCGAATACATAAATATCACTTTTTATATCTTCACGTTAATGTAAACAAAAAATAAGAATGGATCCAGAAACGACACTTGTAGGCCTCCAGAAGGTATAATTCTCCAAGTAGATAATTCGTCATTCAAAGCAACGCGTTGCCTTCGATTAGAGAGATATGGTTTAATTAACATTAGATGTAATCCAGATATTCCCAAGTTTTTTTATAAATGAGACCGGAGACCGAGTGGTAGAGTTGTGGGAACCCGCGTCTCACCGTTCGTCTCACCGTTCGGGCTGGTTCGGGCGTTTCCGACCTTCGACGGAAGGCAGTAGCCGCCCAGCCTCAATTTGAATCGTGCGGCATCAAGCTACATGCACCACTTACTCCCAGGCTGCCGAGTCGTGAGGACGTCGCGCTAGATTCAAGCGCCAAGCCGCTGGCTAGGTTGTCGCGTTCCGCGTGGAGATGTGTGCACTAAGTTGTTACAACGTCTAGACTAAATAAATAAGAATAAACTGAAAGATGAATTAACGGAGTTATTTGTGTTCCGTCGCCCCGACGGGAATGGAGACTGAAGTGAAGTGAGTTGGGGCTGGTCCCACCAATCCCCTATTGGTGAGAAGCCCTACACTTACATTGGTGAACGCGACGTGATAATGAGAAGCCCTACACTTACAGAGTCACCAGGAATAAAGCTGATTGTTTTTCTAAAATTAAATCGTGTTTTATTAAAAAATCACACACATTTTTTTCAAAAACTTTTGATACATATGGGAGGAGACTGGTGGGCCTATAATTCAAACAAATTATTTTCTGAAAATGTCTGTGGATGGGAATTACGTGTGCTTCTTCCCACACCTCTGGAAATTGCCCAGCATTTAGACATATGTTCAGTAGTTTACACAATGGCTCAGCTAACGCAGGGGCAACCTCTTGAGATTTTGTTACTCACGCCATCTGGTCCCGTGGCTTTATTTTGTATTCAGGTTCTTTAATATTTTATAAACTTCGATAATTGTATTATACTTATTTATTGTTCGGCAGCTGGTGGTCCTCCTAGTGGATCAGTAGAGGAATCATCAACCGTTGAGTTGCTAATAAATAATTTTTTTAAAATATCAGCTTTGTCTCTGTTAATTATAAGTGTTTTTCTATTATGTATTAAAGGGAAGCAGAATTGTTCTTTTCATTTAAATAATAATTCACATGCTTTTCACCAGCTGATATCAGACTTTATTTGAATTTTAGAATTAAAAATTTCTATGTTCGTGATCATACTTATAACCTTCTTTTGTTTTCTTTACAATACAACTCAATTTCTTATTTTTTGTCTTCCTCAAATGTAACGTTGTTTTTTGTTATCTTATGATGTTTAAAAAGTATATTCCTTTTTCGTGACAAATAGCGTAATTTCAGAAGTAAACCAGGGTTTATCGCGTGGTCTAATGGTAACAGAATATTTTGGAATGGAATGTTCAGCGGGTATCCATAACTGTTCACATTTGACTGACAGAAAACAGAATCCCAGAATATAGAAGTTGTCGAAATAAATCAAAATACAATTTGAAATAGTTCCATATTACGCGACAAAATGCAGTGTTTTGTTACATTTTACTTAATTGGGAAAATGGGTGAATACCGTAGTCTGATATACTATTATGTGGCCAAATAGCATTGTTTGGCGACAATATGCCTAGAATCTGTGAAAATGTGATCGATGCATAATAATGTGTATTTTCCAAAACGGGTGTGCACGGGCTCTGTAATAATTTGATTAATATCATTTGAAAGCATAAAAGGCAAAATTCTGCCACACCATCACTTAATCACACAAGTTTTTATGGTTTGCATTTGCGTCGCCAATTAAAAATATACTTGAACAATTATCAAGACTTGTGTAATCCGTTTAAAAATGTATCCATATTGGAATTAGGAGGATTATAATAATAACAAATTAAAATGATTCGAGTTCGTCACAACACATATGCAAATTAATTCTAAACCATTCGATTCAAATTTGGGAGCAGTGGCAAGCTGATAAAGTTTTGGAATGATAAATTAAACTACAAAGACTGTCAGTTAAATCAAGGCATTATTCCAACGAGATGTAAATCTGCCATTATCAACCAATGTAAAAATCATTAATCAAACAACGAAGCTTTAATTCATTGCGCAATCGATCAGTTGCACAAGTAGAATTCGAAGAAAAGGTATTTGAATGGCAACGATTATAGACTACATAGCTACAGGGTCTGTTATTACGGACTACTAAAGGCTCTTAGCCCTTAAAGCGCTGAATTAATTTGTAGAAAACATCGTTTGCAACCAAAGGATTTTTTTTAATTCAAAATCGTCATAAATGTCTTAGTTAGATCTTCCCGATTCATTTGAATACCGGTACATTACAAATATTTGTCTTCTTACAGTGTGGGGATCGACTTTAGACGTCAGAATCTGACGTCTACAGACGTCAGATCTGACGACTAAAGTTGCTCTCTGCGCTGTAAGGGTTGAACATGTTAAACGTTACGGGCCTAACAACATAGAGGTAGCCTACCGTAATATCTTCAACATATATTCAATATATATTCAACAGATGACAACACCTACTCAACAATAAATTGTGTTTTGATGGAAAAAGGGTAGACCAACTTTTAACATGTTTAATATAGACCAACTCTCCCAAACCTGAACTACATTTTTCTACTTTGCATCATACAAAATCCCACCGGATGCTATAAGAAAGGACACACACATTTTTCTTTGAAAATATCGTCAAGCAAGTAAACTAAAATACAGAAAATCTACTATATAGTCGACATCAGTGCCCTAGGGGTTAGCAGATGAAGGACGACGGTCACTTTCTAAAGGTGTTACGTGTACGCAGTGCTCTTTTCTGAAACAATCGATTCCTAATTATGATAATACCCAGCAAACACGAGACATTGCTCCAGCGTAGTGTCAATTCATTAAAACAACATTGGATTGACGTTTCCAGTTTGCTAGGTTATATGGTATCAGTCGTAGTCCAGGGTTGTAGGTAGCACAAACAACTACTTGTCATATCAAAATATTTAATACCCAATGATATAATATAACAAATACTAATTAATAATAGAAAAATAAAGTTATTTTGCACACCAACATTCCATTGTTCAGTTTTTAATTTGTAGCATACCGTATCATGGATAGATAGGCCTACTACGTTGCATTTCGTCGTTTTATAATTCCAGTCCTTCAACATTGTTCCGATGAGGATTAATTTCCTGAGGTTTCTGCGTTGTCTCATAAGGTGGTGGTTGTTGTACATTAGCATTTGAATCAGCTCCTTGCTCGGTTAGTGTGTCATTAATAGATACATCTCCTTCATCAGAATCCGAGATCTGCTCATCCACCACGTGCGAAGATTTTTCCTCATTTATTATGTTTTGATTTTCTACTCCTGTTTGATGTTCCGTTGGGGAATAAAACAGTTTCTCTTTATTACTTTGGTCAAGAGAAAAAGGCTTACCACCCATTTCTAAATGGTCGAGTTTATTATCTTCGAGAAGCTTGCGAGATTGTCCACCAACATGAACACGAGACAGCTCTTCTTTTTTGGAGAAAGGGGATAAACTAGGGACCACAAGTAAAGCAAATGATAACAATAGAACCATAAAACATGTTCCTGATTGTGCAGTTTTTCTAGAACTGCTGGTGAGCATAGACTGTATCTTTTTCAATTGTGTAACTAAAGAAATGTTTTGCTTTTCAAGAGTTTCCATCTTCTTCTGTAGTTGAAAATTTTGAACTGTACATACTTTGACTCTTTTTTCCAAGCCTTCTACATAGCCCTGCTTTCGCTTTCTGCTTTCCTTTGCTGAAATTTTGTTACGTATCTTACGTCTTACACCCTTTAAAGCACGTTCCTCTTCTTTGGTTAAAGGCATGTTTGATGGGAGGGTAATGCCTTGACGAGCTAATAATTCTTTTTCTTCGTCTGACAATCTGAGTTCTGTATAATTATATGATTGTGGGGTTATAGATGACGAATCTAAATCATCCATAGTGAAAGGTAATGTATCACTACCATGAGACAGTTTGTTTGTGATGTATTCATCATCATATCCATCATCGTCATTAATGTCCTCTTGGCCAAACATGGTCCATTCAACACTATTAATATCAACCGAGGTGTCATCGTTCCTCTCTACACTTTGTAAAATGCTGTCCAAGTCTGGGAACGGACACTGTGCTTTCACGGCCTTTGTTTCGCTAGTTTCGTTCATATCAAACTCACATAGGCCTATTCCATGATCAGCCGTTGACTCAGCTGCTTGAGGAGGAGACAATGACCCCTCACTACCAGTCGAAGAATCTTTAAAATAGAAACTTTGTGAAATGTCAGTGAATGGCTGTGGAGAGTTCGTGTCACTGCTGCCGTTTTCACTGAATGGAGAATTTACAGATTGGTCCACAGACAGCTCACCATCACTACCTAAAGGAGAACGACAGTATTGGTGATCCAACTGACAGTGCGTCTTCTTCGTATTTGAACCAGAGTCGATTATATCTTCTGCGTGGCTTATAGTTTTGAATCTAGAATCAGACGCTGATGTATGAGTATTACCTGGAGGCCCAGGTATCACATTGTCACCTTCTGATACCGGAATGTTGGAAACTGGCAGATCAAATGCGTTGTCATCCAACAAATCAAACAAATCAGCAGTCATTAAATTATCACCCATGAGCAAATCCATATCAAATGGTCCTGGCATGTTTGTAACGTTGACTGGAAGCGAAGGCTCAGCTTGTTGATTTCCTAATTCGTTATCTTTCAGTAAACTATTTGATAGTTGATTAAGGACATGTTGCTGTTCTCTGTTCAAAATGCCGTCATTTTGATTGAACAGAATGTCTAAGACATCAGGCTCTGTCTCACCATTTAATTCCATCATGATGGTATTATTACTTTGTGATCAGAATCCAGTAATAAACGCCAACGTGTTATCGCTGACGATATCCCTGTGTTGTGGCCGATGACGCACATACACACCAGTTTGTTCCGGTAACAGTAAACTCTTGTTTTGACGCACTGTTGTGTTTACACGCACAAACAACGACGTTCCTATGCCAATGTTGCAACGATAATCTCCAAGAATGCTTTTTGTTACCTGGTATAAGGAAAATTAATGAAAACCAACTCAAGACAAACAAAATTGTACGAGAGCCGGCTATCTTTTTGTAGAACTGTACAGAAACTTCCCTCAAAATTACAGTCAATAGTGCTGGCCAATGATGATCTAAAAATAAACGATGATTCACGCTGCTTTGACGCGACGGCTGACGGGGTCTGAATGACGTGGCAGCGGTGGATCTAAAACCTGAAACTCTATTGCTACTAATATTTTCACTGAGCCCCCAGTGTCTCCCCAGCGATGAGAGTCTCTGTCATGTTGAGTAAACAAATATCATACATTAAGATATTTCTTGGGTCATGATATGTGTATTTTTCCCAAATTATTTCTCAATTTCATAAAATATCCTGTTAAATTCTTACCTTCGCAACGTAATATTATTTTATTTTTACCACAATTCTACACAAAAAGGGTGGCCCAAGACAGGCGTTACTCACCAGATCATGGCACAAATTATCAGCTGGTGATGTATGAGCTGTAAATAAATAAAACCATACAAAATATTGTTATTATTCACAACGGAGACGATATGCAAAAAAAGATTTAAACCAACAGAAATATTCATTTAACACATGTTTTCGAAATATTTCAGAAAGATCACAAAAATATCACTAGTTACTGAAAATATATTTTGTGCGGTTTCAAACTCTTGTAATGTTCTTATGATATTTACAAAACATTCGGATAATGTTTTTATATTCTAGCGCTATAAAGAAACGATTTTTAAAAGATTTTAATAATAAACTTTTTTATACAGAACGTTTTAATACTATAGTATATTTAAACCACCGCAACATAACATTATAATCATGTTGCGCACAATGTTTTCACAACATTTTTAAAATGTTGTTTCTGTACTTGGGATAGGCCTAGGCTTAGGCCTAATTAAAACGCAACATATTTAAGGTGTCTGATTAATCAATCAGACATTTTCGGGTAGGCATATTTTAACAAAAAGTGGAGGCGACTAATAATATTATAAACATATACAACATGTATACATACATGTGTTTTTACAATAAATGTTAATAAACAACATGTAAAACAGCAGATATAATATTCACGAGCTACGTATGTTAGTGGGGGGACAGTACAATATAGAAAGTACTAAAAGTTAGTGAACAACTTATATAAATATCAGATTTAATATTCCCGAACTATGTATGTTAGTGAGGAAAACAGAAAAAACTAGAGAAATAACTAGAGGTCTGGGTGCGCTTTGTGGATTCTGGTAGCTTTTGAGATAATTAGCCAACTGATTATGCATGCTTCTGAACACATACCGTCATTTTCGCATTCAACGGGTTTTGATAGGGTTCTAATAAATAAATCAGAATCATATCAATAAGGGCATGGCGATATATTATTCAATCAAGCAATATCGAATTTCCTTATTGTATAATCTTGCTTATGGACAAGAGTCAATACTGTGGAATCCTGTGCAACAACAACACTCGTGATAGGGCAAGTAATCCGCTGGTGAAATCAATTGAGAATCAAAATCATGTATATTGTAAGTTATAAGGAATTATTGGTGAACGTCATTTACACAAGCAATGCAAATGGTTCTATTTTCATACCCAGTGAATGGAACAGATTACTGTGTGGAATTTATTGACAAATGAATCTAATATCTATAAATTCTCAGAACAATGTGCCCGTGCTATAAGCTGAATAAACAGGTTGACTTTGCGTGAAAATATAGTACTACATGGCGAGTAATGAAGGTCCCTGGTACTACATGGCGAATAATGAAGGTCCCTTCTGTCAAATTCAATTGTATCCTTTGAGCTCAAAATTTGGATAATATAACACAACCACAAGGTTTCAATAAACAGTTCAATAAAATCAAATCAAATCAAGCAAGTTGAAGCTCCAATGAAATATTTTATTCAGAGGTTTCTATACACCTATACAAATTCTATTCTATTTATCACAGATAACAACAATAACATTGCATAATAACAGCTTTTTTTATAATTAGAATATAGCTGCAAAGTAAATTACAATATTGTAATGATTTTATTTTTTGAAAGAGTGAAGCAAAGTATATTTTATTTTTTATTTAAAATATGTTTTACTTCACTCTACAGAGAAATAAAATATACCAGCTTGATAAAAGTCTAAGATAATTTGAATGCTGAACAAATAATGAGACAATGATTGGTAACACATAGAAATGCCAATCACCCTCAGTGTCTGTATTTAAACTGGTTCCATTTTATGCATCAATTTTAATACAAAATATCATATGTTTTTATCATTCAACCCTTTACCTACCTAAAATAATGCTACTGTAGTTCCCACCTCACACAATTTCATGTAATACCCAAGTGTAATACAATATATGTGACCAATCTGTACATAACGAGTCTCATGTCGGGGAAATAAAATATGGAGTTAATGGTATCATTGGATAGCACAGAGCTGGAGCTTCAATATGACACCAAGAACATGAAATTATGTTGATCCGGAGCTGAGTTGTGATCATTTTAGTGACGCGAATGGGTCAATAATTCAAAAAATGAAAATGGAGTTAAAGGGCTTTAAAGTTATGGCAAAAGTTTGATTGTAAGCTATTTAAAGTATAAAAAAATAGTTCCTTATGGCCAAACAGGATTTTACGGACAAACCTGGAAATTTTGTATATATATAGTTTTTAACGATTGATTTTTATAGCCTAGGATGTCTACTTTCAGAATCTGCCGAGTTGACTTTGGTTAACTTTGAGCGTTTTTTAAAAATGGGTAAAATCCAAGATGGCCGCCAGCGGCCATTTTGAAAACAAATTAACAAAAAATCTGATAAATACAATCATGTGATATGTCATTTCTGACTAATATAGGGCGTAAAACCCATTTCTGGCCTTCAAATGATAATTCTAGGCTTTAAAGCATCAAAATTTGACAAAAAACAAAATTCGCCAATATTAGCTCATATCATGCATATTGCCCATTTTCTCAACTTGTAAGGAGCCGAAATGAGACTCATTTTGTGCAGATTGGTCACCTATGTCAAATTGATATTCCAAAGTCTTGACTTGATGGTGTGGGGGTGTTGAATATTGACTTAATGTTATTCAAAATGTCAGGTGAAGTGTCGGGTCACTGTTAGGCAAAGGCTTGATACATTTTGTTTTCCCCCCACATGCAATGTTTATTCTCTTTAAATAAAAATTAAATAATTCATATGTTATTATTTAATGTTTACATAACATATCGTCAATTATTTCATCTCCCCGGACAATAAAATAGATAAAAGAGAAAATATCTATAATGTAAGGTATGTCAAACATAAACAGAAGAGTTTGAAGAAGAATAGCAATATGAATATACATGTATAATATAATTGGAAAGGAAAAAATAGTGTTATATTGAAAAACAGTGATGAAAGCAATTTGTTTTGGCAAACATGAATTGGCTCATTAAAAGGTAGATTTTAAAACCTAAAAACAATTTTACAATGATCTTTATTTCCCTGTTGCCCTCAACATACATACAAGTGCACAAAGACAATAACCACATTCAATATTAAACTAGGTACATGTATGACTTTTTTTGGTGCAAAAGAAATAAAACAGAGATACCAGTGGGTCATGGGAAAAAATTCCGGATAAACTTTTTTTAAAGTCGAAAAAAGCCATTTTATGTCGAAAAAAGCCATTTTTAGGTCATACAGTATCATTAAAAATCTGAAAAAATCCGGGAATTTCCAGGAAACTTGCATCTCTGACAAAAGCATCCCCAGAGACAGGGTGTGATATAATTGGTTGCTCAGTTTAAAGAAAGCAAGAAACTAGACCTACAAAAATATTTTTTGGCCGCCTCCCTCCCACTGTATTTATATTCAATGAAACACAATTTATCGGTCTCAGCCAAATCATCAGAGATTCCCTAGGCAAAAAAAATCTAAAATTTTGATAAAGTGCTGAAAAAATATGACAGGGGGCAGCAGCAAAACAAGCTAAGCATCTAGACAATATTGGGGATGCTTAATGACACAAAACAAATAATGGTTTGCACAAAATCTAATACAAATAAATCAAAGTTAGAGGTAAATACAAAAAAAGGCAATTTTGTATTGTACTATCCATGGACAAAGGGAAATCAGGCTATGTATTACATAATTATAATATGACTATTAGCTAAAAAGTAATTTATTTATTCAAACTTCATAAAGCCATGCCCTATCATGTGGCTATATTGTGTGAATTGCAGGTTCGCTGAACTGATGAGTAACAACCTTAGTCTCTGTTATAATGTTATATTTTGACTGAAAAAGAAGCACCACATGAGCATCCTTGTTCAGCTTGTGGGTTTGCTATGACTTGAAAAGCACATCGAATCAATTCTTCAGCATAATCAATTTGGGAGCCATCCAAGAATGTCAGTGAATCCTCATCCACAACAATACGAGCACCTCCTCTTTCAAATACTCTGAAAAAGGGATTATATTAATTAAATCTTTTCAATTTTGTAATATTATTTTAAATTGGTCATTATTACCATGATTAACAAAAAAATTACATCAAATTGCATTAAATTACCCCAGTGGACTAAATAATAAAATAGTCAAGATAAAATAATCACAGCACAGCATATTATAAATTGTGTTTCCAAAAATTAAACTGTTATCTGATGATTCATAATTATTATTGTCTGTAACTTGAGCAGAGTAATACTATGACAGCACTGTCAGCACACACAACCATAATTTCTAATGCATGTAATTTGTTATGTTGTTTTATTGAGGTTGAAGTTAAGACATCACTAGATTCTTGTAGGATAAAGCTCATTTTAAAAATCAATACCATCACATTGACCTTGTGGATTCTAACAAAATACATGTAAAATCTTGAAACTATGCACTTCATGCTAATAGGGCATGTGGGGGTGGTTGGACTAGACACTTGGCAGGAAAATGAGTAATCAAAATCTTATAATACATTTGATTCAACATGTTCCAGCGTGTAATTAGCCAATTCCAATGGCTTCTGGAATTAGAGGCACAGTGTAGGAACACTACAGGATCATACAATATATGGATGGTTATTTTAGGCCATGGTTTTTTTCTCTGTCTTAGATGAGCGCGCGCATTAGATTTAGGCAGCGCATTACCAAAAAAACATGTGTTTTTTTCAGCCCAGCACAGCATTGGATTGTCGCGATTTTCGAAAAAAACAGTCAGTTTTGGGAGATAAAAAAACATTCTGAGAAAAAACAATTTTTTTCAGCATATAAAAAACAATTTTACCAAATAGGTTTTTTTTGGCTTCGAACTCATTAACTGTTTTGCAAATACATCAAGAGATTTTTTTATTTTGTCGCCCTCATTATTTTTTCTAGAAAATTGTCCAATGTTTTTTTTTATTTCGTCGCCCTCATTAACTTTTCCAAAAATAGGTTTAATGTTTTTTTTTTCTTAAATGTTTTCTTTACCGCCCTCCATCATTAGATTTTGGATTTTTTCTGATCTGAAACAGAAAAATTAAACAAAGTGGCCTTACTACACAGGGAAAGGCCAAGTGGTACTGTGATCAAAGATATACTGATATTTTGTGCATAGATTTTCACCCAATTTTAATATTCTGTGGGTTTTCATAACATTAATCCTCACAGTGCTGGGATCAACTATATTTTCTCATTGCAGTAAGCCTTAGTGCTGTACTGATAACCATTCACAATACCGGGTACTTCTTCTCATTTAGAAAACTGATGATGACTTATAGAAAATAAATGTTAGTGGCAGATGACGAGACTGGTTGTCAAAATTTAACCCAGCTCTGTGAAGGTTATTGAGGAAATATGTGTACTTCGTTAATCACTTTCAAGTTTGCAACTCAGACATAATATTCAGACATTATAATGCCTATAACATGTATCCCTGGAATAAAAAGTATGTAAATCTAGGTCATCCCCTACCAAGAGAGACAAATCACAACACTTTTTGCCCTATGAATAAATCCATCAGTGGAAGTCACTACATTTTTATCAAATCTATTTTCAAGTATTACTAAAACTTTTTAATCTCTAAGCAGCATTGTTGTAAAATACACCACATAGCATATTTTGAATTGAACATAATAAGACAATATTCATATCAACTTGTGTATTCTTTGGACAGTGGTCTTGAAAATAGGAGCAAGCGGGTACCTTGATTTTTTTTTTTAAATAACTGTTCATCGGATCTTTGTCTGATAAATTAGCAGATAGCAAAAATTTGTACTTCATTTCACCCCGAAGAAAAATGGATACTGTCCTGTTATATACCAGTGAACTTATTTATTTAAATATATAGTCATTTGTTGAAAACAAGTGTAACAATCCAATAATTAAACAAATTTTGTATTCAAAATGACAATAGTCAGTGACAATGGTCATAAAGTACAGTGTCATACAAATTCGACAGCGAGGTGTGAACACAAATAAGATTTAAAAATATTTTTTTAGGGCGCTGCAATTCCAATGAACTAAAGATAAAATTGGTGGGTCCTAAGGTAAAATGATTTGATCCATGAAAATTAAGAAGCTCTGACATTTCATTCGATCTAATACAAGTGGTTATTTTACAAAATTGGGTAATTTTAGTAATAACAATTCAAATGTTAAAGGGAATGAATATGAGATACTGCTGTGTAGCAAAAATATTATACAGAGGGAAGTCAATCTGATGAGTATTTTTACCTGTCATCCTCAGCAATCTTGTCTTCAAAACCAAATTTATATTGAAATCCTGAGCAACCTCCTCCTTCCACAAGTATTCTTAAATATTGTGAGTCATCACCTGAAATCTTCTTAATTTGCTGAAAAACGTACATAATAAACAAAGAGTCTATTATTTCAATGGAAGAATCTTGTTTACCAATCTGCCTAGAATTTTGATACTAGAAAACAATGAGCATACAATTTTATTTATGCATATGATCCATCACACAGTGACCCGGGTTACTGTTGTTGGAATATTGACGACTTCAACCCTTGAAGTGATGAATTTTAAAAAAAAAACCTTGGAGACCAAAGGGTTTATTTCACTTTGAAATCATCATAAATGTCTTATTCAGCTGTTTCCGATTTATTTGAATACCTATGGTATGGGTCTCAACCATTAGAAATATGTTTACTCTTACAGTGCGGGAATCGATTTTAGTCGTCAGTGGATCATCGCGCTGTAAGGGTTGAGAGTAGGTAAACAGAATAGATCATGAATTCAAGTGTATTGTGGGAAAACTTGCTTTTTGTGGGGTACAACTGTTGGGATTTATACCGTTTTTCTACCATGCGGACCTCAGAAATTAATTAATTAATTAGGAAAAATGGTGGATCATAGTATGCCATACATATTTAATAATGTGATTTACAGTTTTTGAGAGAGAGACTAGAGCAAGGGATATGAAAAAAACACTTTTTTGGCTTTTTTTTATACTTTCAGACCAGGTGTCCTGGAAATAAAAAACGAAAACATTTTTTATTTCAACCTTAGTGAATGATATTTTAGGTAAAAAATTATACCTTTTAAGCCAGTAACACCTGCAAACTACATCATCAAATAAATGTGGCTTTATATACTTTGGAAAATGCGAAGGGGAGGAAATGTGAGGGGAATACCATTTCTGTGATTTTGATAATGCCTAATGTACGGTAAATGCTGTTGATGCAATGCAGTAAAATGAGATCCAGTCAAAAAACTTTTATCACCCAATAGTGTGAATAAATGGGCCTTGCAATATAGGCTAAACTAGCCTAAGAGACACTTCTAGTGGTGGTGAGTTAAATCAAGTGACACTACCATCTAGACACTGGAATCTAAAATTTGACCCCCCCTCTTCCCAAAGTATGAGTGTTTAGTATTTTTAATATAAAACATAATAACTATCGTAAAATTTCTAATTGTAGCCAATTGATAGGAGCAGCCCCCAAAACTTACAAAAAATGTATATTTTTTACTGAAGTTTCCTAATTGGAGAACCTTCATTTAAAGGTGTCGATCAAAACGTGCCGCCAGCTACGCTAGCCACACCAACAAAGCACAAGCTGTATAAGCCCAGATACCTTCTAACCCTTTACAGACATGAGGCGTTATATTTTAAATGTGTTACGCTAGGGCAGGTAATGTAGCCATAAAAGCACTACAGTTGTTGCCATGTTAAGCCCACTTACTAGTCTAGAAGATTAACATTGTTTTGGGTTGACTTTAAACTATTTGTTTACATAATATAAATGTAGCCTAGGCCTAAATAAATATCCATTGTAAAATGACAATTACATTATCATTACCTATTACATACACTGCAATATTATTTGTCGTCATCAACCCATACACATGATACAGGTAAACAGTGTGTCAAAGTTTGCAACGTTGGCCCACCGTTACCCCTACACTGGCTCAATTTGTCGCGTTTGCTGGGATATGACGGACGGTGTTTACATGGCGTCGCGCTGTGTGTCCACCAACCCAACACACAACTGAATTACTGCCGGCATTCACATGTGCTATAGACATTATTATTATTTATATAATTAATCATGGCGTATCTTCTTCTTACATTCTTTAAACAATTGAATTAGAAATAATGAGCTATGCAAAATAAACAATTATATAAACTTTCGGACTAATGTGAGCATTAATAAATTGATTCACATGGCTGCACATATCTTTATTTGACCATTGGACATAAAAAGTTGGGTTCTACGGCAGTTCACCTCAGAGTGATAGACATCGGTGATTTAATTTTTAACGCAAAATCTCCGATAGAAGCCGAAAGTGGACTTTTGGCATTGGGCACTGGACAATGAGAATTTTCATTTTAATTAAAGCCGCGGCTACAATTAGAAATTTTACGGTAAGTTTCCAAGTGAAGCACAAAATATGTTACAAAAAATAAGGTACTTAGATGTAATTATTTGTTTAGAATATTCCGGAAAAAATAGCTTTTATAAATACACAACTCAATGGTTAGGTTCAATTTTTATCAGCTGCTTGGAGAGACAAGTGAACACAACATTGAGAAACCAAAGAGTCATGAGGTGTTAGGTGACATATTTTGTTTTGTTAAAAATACATCATTATTTCTTCGGGTTATCGCAAGAGTAGTAATACCTACATTTATAGTGGTGTCACATAAAGATACCTTAATTTGTGGGTTTGCCGTTACTTGATAGTTTAAATAATAATTTAGGTGCCCAAATAAACGAAATTTACCTTTACACAACTATCTGTTAGAGTTATTCCTTTCGGAGTAGTATCTGTTAATTGAATGGAATCAATATTCTGACTGTATTCCGCCTTCTGACCATTTCCTGTGTTTTGTGTTCCTGCTGCAGCAGACCTACAAATTGAATTATATATAGAATTATAAATAAGTGTGTGAATTGGGGATTGAGATAATCTCATGTAAAGTAAGGACTTACATACATGTGGTAAATAATCTCATGTAAAGTAAGGACTTACATACATGTGGTAACATTGTTACATTACTTTCTTATACACAAGTCAATGGATTCACAATTTCTAAGTGAACTAGATGTGATTGTTTTCGGCACAAAAATATTAACCCTGTTAGATTTTCAAGGTCAGCACATCAAAAAATATAATGGCTGTTCTGCCGTACAAAGCCAAAAAGCAGTATCTGCTTACTTTACAAGTAGGCAGATACTGCCTTTTGCCTTTGCAGAGCAGTGCTGTCAGGAACTCGTCCCCTTGGATATGAAAGGGTGTATCTGCCACTTTACAAAGTGGCAGATACACCCTTTCATATCCAAGGGGACGAACTGTTGTTTATGCATTCCTCCCAGGCACATAGGCCAAGGCATATGTAAAAAATGAATGTGTAAAATTTGATCTGATTAAAAAAGTACCCCCCCTCCCGAAACCCTCCCCCACCACGACCCCGAAAAAGTACTCTTAACACTTTTTTAAACTTGAGAGGCTACTCCAGTATAAAACAGAAATCTTACATGACAAAAAAATGACCCAGACCATGTAAATTTTTTTAAGATGGCTCTGTCAGCTATTTTTTATGAATAAATTCACCTCAAAATTAATCAGATCATCAGAAATACCTAGAGAATTCTATACGACCAACGGTTCACAGAGCTCCAGATAATTTTTTGGTTTGAGGAGTATTTCACTCATTGAAATGGGTGATGAGGAGTGAATTATGATGAGAAAATAAACAAGGAGTATTTTTCATGCAACAACATGAAAGCTTCATCAATCATTTTTTCTTACACTCAGGTCACATAGTTCTGCTGAGTGCTCACGTACAAAATACAACAATCGTTTCATTTTGTCTGTTTCTTTTTACTTTGATGGGTATTTTAATAGTTTTTTTTATAAGTAATATTACTCCTCAGATTTTCTATCAATGAGTATTTGCTGTTTTTACATGCGTATTTCACGCATATATGCATGTTATCTGGAGCACTGGGTTCACAAGCGTTTTGGGTGACCATTTTTATGGCTTGGTGCCAAAAAAATATATCGGAAGAATTGCACAGGCACATACAGTACAGTGCAATTGAAACTTGTTGTGAAAACGAAATTCCCTTTCATTTGCCCCACCTGTTTCACACAAATTCCCCAGGGGGAATTTTTGTGAAACAGTTTTCCCTCATTTTCTCAGAGGCGAGGGAAATTAATTTCTTGGTTGGGGAATTCTTTTTCACCATTGGGGAAACACAATTTATCAATTTTCACCCAATTTCACCCCATTCTCCCCTGATTTCCCAATGATTCCCCCCGATTCCCCAGTTCCCCCTGTGCAGTTTTCAATACAACTTCACAAGTGTACAGCGTTTCTGAGCACTTAAGATATATAACTATTAGTCTACATGTAGGCCTATCTTTAAATGAGGATTCCCAGGGCACAAAATAATATTTGTTGGCCTGGTTGTCCGCCGGACCACCAGGTCCAGTTTTCAGGCTGTCCGCATGATTTTTTAGAAGTCCGAGGACATAAAAAATCAATATTTATTTTTCAAAATAAATTAATTGAAACAATAGCTGGCGATTTACTGCGAATCTTCCGCTTATTGCAGGTGTTAAAGGGTTAATGCGCCATGCACAGAAAAATTTGCATATTTTTGTAAATCTTATCAATTTTTGACTGGTTGTCCGACAGAAACCCTGAGATTGATACTGGGTTGTCCGGCTGCAGAATGGGTTGTCTCGGACGCCCGGAATGCCCTGGAAGTTCCAGTTAAAAACATGCAAAAATGGTACATTATAATTATTATTATCATTTTTTGAACATGTTATTAACTTTGGTTGACGGGAACAGGTCGAGACGACCTCTACAATGCCTGTCAACCATATAAGTGAATTAAAATCATAGAATAAAATAATATCCATTGTTACAAATAGCAATAGCAATTAAAAATGTACATAGTATAGATTATAAAGTTTACTATTTGTACACATAAAATAAAATAACCGACAATTGTCTGTCATCTGTTTCCCGCACCAAAACCAGAGATAAAATAGCTACACTGTGCACTACACCGTGTAGCAAAAAAGGACACTCTGGAAAGCGTAGAAACCTAATTAAAACCTCTAAATGCTTTAGTTGTCTATTATATCAAAGGACATACAACTAGAATATGTGAAAAGGAAAAACAGTAAAAACTTATGGCACTGTTAATTTTAACATAGGCCTACATACATCCCTAAATAAAGGAAATACTATAAACCTAGAATACATCTACTGACGTCAGCTCATATAGCCGTCGCGCAGCTGAAATATGCTGAGTAGTACCACATATGCAATTTTAGACTGGAGGAAAAACAATGCCAAACTCAAGAAGTAAATCAGTTGATTAGAGATCTTTGAAATTCAGCATAAGGACCCACCTGGTCTGGAAACAAAGGCTACTGAAAAATCAATTAATCTAAAAATAAAACAGAAAAAAAAAACAAATAATAATTTTGAGGGGAACAGCCATCCATGCCATGTGGTAATACTCTAAGTCAGATCATGAAAAGCGTGACCATGTAGAGTGATGTCGGTCTGCTCCGAACAGTATCAGAGACTGTCTCAGGCCTGAATTAAATTATGTGTCTTTTAAGAAGATTAGAAAAAAACAAAAAACACATTTTATATAAAACATTGTTTTATTTAAGCATATCAGAAAAAAATATTAAATACATCAATATGAAATTGTAGTGATACAAAATGGAATGAAAGCGTAGTGATACAATGAGTGAATGACATATAAATATAACATGTACAGGTCCTGATTGTATACAACCCTTATTTCTATGATAACAAACATATTAGTCACCGATACATCTTGCTTTATTAAATGCAATACACTTATTTTATGTTAGGGCGTGTTCCAGGGCGTGTTCGTCAACGTGGGAATATTTATAAACAATAAATAAAAATCATGATCCCTAAATAAGGGTAGATAAATGTTATATAAAATCAATTATTAGTAGTCAGGGGTAGTTGTCAGAGGATTAACGCTTCAAGTTAACACTGGCGTCCAGGCAGGACAATTAGTGGCAACACATTCTGAGCAGATCGAATGAGTAGTTGATGACAATACTATTGCTCTAAACATGTCAAATAGACTGAACAAATCATAACAACACGTAAACACGACACGTTGACCCACTGCTGAGCTAATGTTGGCTCAGCGTCGTAGACGGTGGGACACAATTGTCCCAGTATTGGGTCAACGTGTCGTGTTTGCTAGGATATACCTTACTTGATACACTGACTCAATGTTGGCTTAATGTTGGCCCAGTGTCGCAGACGATGGTCCGCCATTGAACCAGCATTGGATCAGTGTATCGTGTTGACTGGGAGGGTAGGGCAATACCATGTGAGATTTCAACTAATATTTCATTATAGATCTGAAATATAACATTATTATTATATAGACTTAGGTTGAATAAAACACTTTGTTAATAATATACAGATAGATAGTCACCGACTTTCTCTTCACTTCATCCGTGTTACTCAGACATGCATAGACATATATATACAGTTGACATAAATGGATATGTATAATCACAACAGACATTTTATCACGTTATTTGAAAAAATCGCGTTTTAATTTAGAAAGATCAGATCTAAGCCAAACATGTTTTTTTATTTAAAAGTCATTTATGTAACTTAATTAATTTGATGACATGATACAATGAGTTGTGATGGAAGTTATGTACGTCGGAGAAGGTGAGCATTACTACAGAGCAGTTTGACACAAGTTGAGTTGTAAAGGGAGTCGCACCTCGGTGAGCAGTAGGTCAACCCTTGGGCAGATGACACAAGTTGAGCTGTTAACAGAGCGATACCTCGGAGAAGGTGAGTGATACTACGAGCAGATGACAACTGGTGAGTTGTGAATGCTAGAGTGAAAGCTAGGAATTAAACTGTAAGTGATAGATTGGTAAGCTGTGAACTCGCTTACCAATAAAAACTGGGTATTTCATTTCAATATAATTTTTATAATATAAATGTAAGAAAGAGCAGTTACATATTTAAAATTAGTTGTTTCAAAATATATGAAATGATAATAATCGCGGCAATGTGTACACACGCGATAATCTGATCGTGCTTAAAGTTGAAATGACCTGCTTCATTCGTTTACAAATTGTTGTATAATTTTATACGATTCATAGATAAGTAAATATGTTTAAGGCCTATATAAAGGTTTATAATTATTATATCAGTTCTAGTTCCCAATGCGATAGACCTATTCATTATAGGGGCCGAACGGGTAGAACGTACGTAGGGGACTACTTGGGTGCCGAACAGGCAATGCTTGGGAGCCAAACGTAAGGATAGAAATGTTAAATTCGTGGTTCAAAGAATCAATAAGATAACAGTAAATTGACTAACATTGGAAGGGTTTTTTAAAACTTCATGACGTTTCGACTCACTTACTACGGCAATTTTTCTAAACTTTCTGGACTTTCTGATTTGTTCTAGATTGTTCTAGGGCTGGGTCTGAACATAATTAAGGATAAACAATTTTAATGATTAGGTTATATGTTATCTGGTATTATTACGGCCTGTCTTCACAATGTAGGCCTAGGAGCAGATGAGCAGGCTGTTCAGACAAGTAATTTTCAGCCACTTGAAGTTGTGTATCGCGGTTCAGTGTAGTAGTAGTAGTGGGCCTATAGTATAGCTGTATGTACCACGGTAGGGGGCCGAACGGGTAACGCTCTGATCACGCTGACTCAGTAACTGACAGGCCAGGGGAAGCATTGTATATTAGGGGGCTAAACGGGTAAAGGGCCTAACGGGTAAGGGGTCGAACGGGAGGGGGCCGAACAGGTAAGAGGCCGAAACGACCTGATACCCTTGGTGCTTATCCTGAAAATTTCTTGAAAATTAAGTGGGTATATCAAAAGTTGGACCATTTGACATGTAGTAGAATTTCGAGAATAAAGCTGAATGAAATTAATGGGTTTATAGAGGAGCGTCATAATTCAAAATTACTACATGTCAAATGGTCTAACTTTTGAACTACACAATATTTTTTCTTGGAATTTTTCAAGGATGTTGCCGTAAGACTAAAAATACGGAGTTGCTAATGGTACGGCAAAATTATAATGGGAGTCAATAGGAGCCCGTTATTTCGTAAACGAGGCTGCCCATAAAGTTACATTATAAAGAATCACGTAGGCCTACGATTAGCAGGTCGAGAGGAGTACTTGGATTCAGGTGCACATTGGAGCGTACTTGGAACCAAGTACGTACTCCAATCCAAGTAGAAAATATACTTGAATTCAAGTACGTACTTGAAAGCAAGTACAATACATTTTTTTGGCTTAATTTTATGTTAAACAAAGCTAAACTTATAATTTAGGTCGTCCATAGATAGAAATAAACCATATCTGTTGAGTGACATCTTTTGATTTGGGCACACAACTTGTGAAAGGTTTCGTTTTTGACAAATATCCTGCAGCTTGTGTTTACATCTATCAAAATGCATCCTGCGATAAAATAGGCCAACGTGGGCAGGAAGGACAATTTTTCATCCATTTCTGCGCATCTTGACGGCCATTTTGTATGCAAGGAGTTATGGGTATGGCTGGCCGACTTTTGTAAACAGACAATTTTCTGTGGAAAAAATACAGTTTGGACCATTTTCTGTATTTCCAATGTATTGAAATCAAAGGTAAGGAGGTTAAATTTAAAAAAGCTTTCATGAAAAAGTTAGTTCAATATCTCCCACATGTACTTAGATGAGCCAATATGGCGGTAATGACAATCAATTTATCGCAGACATTGTAAGGTCAGGTGTCACCTCGATGTACAATATCTACTTGGATTTAAGTACATACTCAAAAGCAAGTACGATAGTAAATACATTTTGTTGGCTTAGTTTTATGGTAAGCCAAGATGATAATCGATGTGAATGGATGTCATTTCACAGCTATGAATCATCTACATCTACTGATCAATTAATTCACCAATTTATCTTTGTTTAACATTAAAAATAAACCCAAAAATGTATTGTACCTGGATTTGAGTACATACTTGAATCCAAGTATGGTACTTGGATTCAAGTACGAACCTAAATCCAAGTAGGCCTACTTCCCTCGACCTGATTAGCCACTGCCTAGAAAATAATGCTTGCCACATTTGATTTCATGACAATCGCATGAAAACTTACCTACTTCCACAAATTTCTAATTATATATAAATATATTGTCGTGGATGGGACAGCACAAATTGTCGCTTATTGCCAAGTCTAATAAATTGAAATAGCAAACTAGGATTAAAAAATATTGAAGCATTGAAGGGTGATATAAATTGATAGTTTACAAGCTATTAAATCTTTTCTGATAAAAGTGTGCTGTTGAGAGAACTTCTGTACTTTAAATAGTGTCGCGGACAGGACACTCAAACTTACAAACGACCTTGAGGTGTAAATAATTATAAAGGTTAAATAAATTAACAATAACAATGTCAGATATTGGTGTTATACAAACTATGTGTTGAAAATCAATTTTCATTTTAAATTGTTTTTTTTCGAATTTTGATTATCTATTGTCCCATCCGCGGCGTCCCATTTGCGACAATTAAAAACCCAAATCTGAAACAAAATCATTAGTTGAATTGTATACATTATAGTACTTGAAATACTTGCATGCCTATTTGAAATAGAAATAACCTGATAAAAACAAGTTTGAAAATCATGAGTGCATGTCCAAAATACTGTGGAATGCCCCTTAATTAACCCTTTAACTGCCGATGTCGCATATACATATCAGCTCTACCCTATACCGCCTGTGTCGCATGTAGGGGGCACCAGCCTATTGGGGGTGATATTATGCAAACATAACATCACTTAACTGAGGATGGAGAACGGGGGAGGGGGGCGGTGTTGAGGGGGGGGGGGGGGGGGGGGTTAGTGATAATTTATCTCACAAAGAAAATTTGTGTGGTCCATTTTTAGGCTTATCCAGATAAGAAATAACAATAAATTCAGGGCTTGCCAAAGCCCATGCTCGGACGCCCGGGGCTACCATCTTTTCACTTTGGGCTACCAGAAGTTGTCTATTTTTTCTCTATACTAAGTAGTCCTGTAGCCTGGAAAGTCAACCGGGCGGGACCAAACACAATGAGGATTTGTCAACCCCTGAAATTCGTTATTTATTTCCCAGCACTTACTTATTTGTTTTTAAATTCAGATGCCCCCCCCCCCCAAACAACTGATGGTCACCGTGTGTAATACCTCTTTTTCATGGGATTTTGACTGACAAATCCAATTTTAGTATTGGTGATTCAGGTCATCTTCAAGGTCAATTTCCACCACACTGCTACATTTAAGTAATTGCATGCGTTGATTCACCCCAGCTTTGGGAAAGGGATGTGGTCACGAAGGGGAATACCAAGGGGAAAATCTCCTCCCAAGGCTGAAATTGCATACTTGCGATGCGTGGTGAAATAGTACCCGACAAATAATGTGTTAACAGTGCTCAGTCATTTGTAATAATCAACTGCACCCCCAATGGGTTTGAAATCTATAAAAACAAAAAAATTATGTTTTTTCAGTTTGATCTTCTACTGACCTTGGTATCCATTATAATTATGTTGTAATGGGGGCTGAAGCTGATGTTCCACACTGCAAAATTTTGGTAATTTGGTTGATTCACTACAGCGTTGGGAAAGGGGTGTGATAAGAGGAATACCAAGGGGGTAATCACCCCTAAGGCTGAAATGGCACGTGTACAAACCCCTTGCGATGCGTGGTGAAATGGTACCCGACCAATAATGTGTTAAGTCATCAGTCATTTGTAATACATTAGGGCCTACTCGCCTTCACCCCAAATGGGTTAGTTGGAATAGATGAAAAAGCAAACAATCATGGTTTTTTTCAGTTTGACCTTGCAGTGACCTTGAGATGACCTTGGGGTGATACCCCAGTAAAGCACAACACCAGCCCATGCCATCTTTCATACCCGATTTGGTATCCATAATTATGTTGTCATGGGGGCTCAAGCTGCGGTTCCACACTGCTAAATTTCAGTAATTTTGTTGATTCAATCCAGCATTGGGAAAGGGATGTGATAAGGGGAATACCAAGGGGGTAATCACCCCCCAAGGCTGAGATCATACAAACCTCTTGCAATGCGTGGTGAAATTGTACCTGACCAATAATGTGTCAACAGCAGTCATTTGCAATACTTATCTGCACCCCAAATGTGTTTGGAATCGATACAAAATCCAAAAAATCATGTTTTTTGCCAGTTTGACCTTGCAGTGACCTTGAGATGACATTAATGTGACCTTGGAATGGTACCCCCGGCCCAGTAAAGCAGAACACCAGCCCATGGCAACTTTCGTACCCGATTCTGTATCTATCTGTTAGGCTAGGTGTTACACACTGCTACATTTTATTATCTGTTTCATTCATTCCAGCGTTGAGAAAGGGGCGTGATAAGAGCCAAGGGGTTTTTAACCTCACCAGGCTGAAAATGCCTCAAAACCCATTGAGGTGCGTGTCGAAATGGTACCCAAGAAAGGATGTGTGAACAGAAGTCATTTGTAATACTTTCCTGCACCACACATGAGTTTAAAATCGGTAAAAGTGAAACAAATCACGTTTTTATGCCAATTTGACCTCGAAATGACCTTGAAATGACCTTAATCTGACCTTGATGTGACCTTGGAGTTGTACTCCGTTAAACCACAATGTGTATGTCATTATTAGCTCCTAGTCTGGGATCCTGCTGGTGTGTTTAGAAATCAGATACATCGGGCAGTACAAAATACTCAGCATTTCCCCCCCCCTTTCAGGAATTTGGCGGTTCGGCGCTAAAAGGGTGACTTTTTCACTAATCTATACTAATTTGTAAGGCCATATTTATCTCATTTTTTATCTACTGCAAATTATGAAACTATTAATATCCTTTCCACTGCCATAGCGTATTAAACCGGATCGTTTTTGCGGCCCTCTCAGAAACAGTACCATACAGTGTAGGCATGCCACAGCGTGCTGGATCGTAGTGAAAAAACGGCCTTCTCACAAACACCATCGTATGTCGCAGACCTGTCAGTAGTTTTCATCCTCATTCCATTTTATTCATTATTAAAACTATTTTTGCTAAGGTGGTAAATAACTCACACTTGTAAGCTTTGATATACAGAGAGTATTTCCCCATTTCTTCCAAGTAAACTTGTCGGCATGCTTCTAACCTATCATGATGTTTACTAATTAGCAATTATAAATGGATAGTTATACGATTATGTGAAATAAGCTATTTCGTCAGTTTTACATGCTTTAAATGTTATGACATAGATATTAAATATACCCGATTCTACACCTGCAACCTTTAGTTTTATGTCTTGTGAAGACATTTTGGTTTTCATAACATTTATTTTTTAATTAATTCTACACACATTATCTTGATAATGAACAGGGGGGTCAATAACAGAACATTACACTATGGCTGTTCCACGGCATTTCGTCTGGTTCCGATTTAATACGTTGTAGCGTAGCTATGCCCCAGCCGCCCCGCAGCACTTAATGTGTATCCATTACCACGGCACAATACGTTACAGCGTTGATACATGCCAGCCACTCACAGCACACACGATACATTGTCACAATGTTGGTTTAATGCTGGATCAGCGTCGTTGATACTGGACCAGTATTAATCTAGCATTGAGCCTAGTATCGTGCGTGCTGGGTGCTGTCATCTCCGTGTGTATCTACGCGGCCGTGACATGTTGACCTTTCTGTTATTCTAGTACATTCCAACAAGAGTAAATTACGGCATATCATAAGACATGTTAGTATTTTTGTCTTTATGCCGTTGTCTTCATTAGAAGAACTACATTTCCCAATGTGGTAGGCCTAAGCAACTCACACTTGTAAAATTTGATAGCAAAAAACAGTCAACCATTTCGTTCTGGTAAGTTTGTCGGCATTGTTGTCAATTGTAACCTATATTATGATGCTCTTTAAACTTGAACATTGGATAGATGACGATAATAATGTGCAGTGATATATTTTCCCAGGCGGACAAACAAACTAATAAACAAAGAAACGCAACCAAAAACATAGAACTCTAGAAAATGAGTCATATTTGCGATACCTTGATCCAACCACGCTGAGTTTAATTTCAAACTTAAGTGACTTAACAATTTTAGACCTACACACCTTAAATATTGTGATATATGTTTAACATACCCGGCTATGTAAATTCAACCTTCATAGTTGGATGTCTCATCAGCAAATATTAGGTTTATGATATTGATACTCCCTGCTAATTATATTAATCATAGTCATGTGGATTCATGACAAAAGACTACACTGGGTGCCATACACCATTCTACTTTCCCTTCAAATGCAAAAAGTTGCCCCGATGTCTTTTCAATGGTGGGCCAGCATCACAGGCGGTCCAGAGGCATTATGTAGAGTAGCCATGAACGCTGTGTAGACGGGAACCTATAACGTAACAAATCGTTATATCTCACCTCGCATGTCTGCCGTAGCGTAAAAATACGTAATAGTGGTAGCTGCTCTATACATGAATAAGAGAGATTTTGAGATAAATTACGGATTTTTACGCTATGCGTGAGAGAAGGCCACTTTTTGGATACGGACTACAACGCTCTGGTATGAGTGCGGTATATCATAGTGTCTGTGAGAGGGTCGATTTTTCCATCCGTTTTGATACGCTGTGGCATAGCTGTGGTATATCTACCCGGCAGTGGAAAGGATATATGCAGAATGTCTTACTGTTTCATTTGATGACATATGCATCAATATAAGTAAAATAGAAAAAAATATATTGAGAAAAAAAGGTAAATTTTATGAAATATTATGATTATCTACAAAAATGACGACGGATAAAACCGTGAAGTATCGAATACTTATAATCTTTAAAATGCCATATCTTTTTTTATTCTTTGTCGCAAACGAAAAATAAAATTATTTTATTATACAGAACTTCCAGCTGCAAAACTTGATATATCATATTCTAATATTTGAGTAATAAAAAAAATGGTCTGTTATAGCTACTTAAGTGCGTGAGAAATTAGCGAAAAACATGCAACGCAAAAGTGACAGATTTAAAGTGACTTTTACTTTAAGTCTATGGGAGGGGTATTATGTGTCACATTGCCATGATTCTGTAACATTGCCGTACTGTTGGCCACTCCGATCCTGTAAACTGGTGAGACGTTAAAGAACGAGGGAATGACAAATACTTCAATTATCGCCCAACTTGAACTTGGCAAGTCACAAATAGTCTAGATCTCTACCAAATCTATTCTCATATTTAGGCTAACATTGTAAAGAGGCTGGGACTAGGCTACGGGCTTATATCATACTTGCCATAACATTGGATGGCAAGATCGTGACAATGCAATAGTTCTAGCCTGTTGTTTACCAAACAGATGTGCAGCCAAAATTAATCTACTGCCACTGGAGGCCGCCATCTTTATTTATGATCCAAAGTCTCACATGACAAGTTACAACTTTAAATGTAGAATGTAGACCACACACTGACCCCACTACACTAAACTAAACATCAGTTTCGAACTCCCGCCATTCCCATCCCATTGATAGGGCCATGTGCTATATTTTCTGCCGACAGAGAGTTTGAAATGTATTTCATAGATGTAAAACATGTTCAGCTTTTGATTGGGTAGGACCTACAGGAATTTAAAGCGACACAATCAGGCTAAAAATGAATCATAAAAAAAAAAATTGTAATTTTATTTCGGCTTCTTAAAGGTGTGGTCAACTGTCAAAATTCGCGGAACAAGGGTCCCCCAGAATGCAATAGTGTTCGTGGGTAGGCCCAGGCCCTATTCCATAATAATACTAATCATGCGTTTCATACCCAAAGCCTCATTAAAAGCAAGTTCTCAAATCACAGCAACTTCATATGGGCAAAGCCCGCGACTTCAAGATTTTTCCACAAGCTACATATAAAAAAATCAGCTTCTCACTAGACTTCTTTTTGCATCTTTATTTTAAAATATTAAAAAAATTATTTCTTGTCCTAAAAAATTGAGATATCAAGTCTTAAACGCAAATTTTAATCATTTTTTTAAATGAACAATTAAGAGCATAAAAAACACACACAGAATACGTTACATTTTAAACAAGTTTAAACATTTCCCAAAATATCTAATATGTATTGAGCATTTTTATAGAAATACTATACAAAATAAAAACATGCAAAATGAAATATATTAATGTAGTTTCAATGTTGCTAAGTGTAAATGGTCTTACTACATTGCAGTATATGAGATATAAATGTTTTTCAAAATATAAGTGTTTTTTTATTTTATCTTTTTCCTAATAAGGACAGTAGTGTTTATATGTACAATAACCATGCAATATTGTTTAAAATTAACCTAGGCAATAAAATAAATTATGTGTGTCATTGTCACCAGACTTATTGTATCTACTTTTGCACTATACTTCTCCAGGCGCAAAATCATTAGCAGAATAATTTTGAAAGTAACGTACTCTGCATTTGTGTGTATAATGGAAGTTATTACACACTAATACATAGAATAATCGTTGTGTTTTTTGTCTAAGCACATTTTTTATTATTTTTATAACAATAAATAGTCAGTTTTTGTCTTTTCGTGCCTGTTGGTTTATATTTCAAATAAAAATGCAAAATACGTTGCTAAAATATGTTACATAACTAACAAAATTCATGTTATGATAATTTAATGATATTAAATGTCACTATATCCAATAAATAGTTATATTAGACAAAGTGTGAGTGTTTTGTATTTTTGTTACGAAACATGATGCACTATTACCACATTTTTCAGTGAAGAGCAAAATACGTTACCAAAATACGTTACAAAAGGTAACGTATTTTGTGTAACATATTCTGTATTTTTTTTTGCTTTTTGCACAATTGTAAAGCTGGGTTCAGTGGCCAGGCTAATTTTTTACTTGCAGCTTGGAGACATACCTAGTGATTAACTAAAGGGCCATTTGTTGTTAAGTGTGCATATCACTACGAAACATGATGCACTATTACCACATTTTTCAGTGAAGAGCAAAATACGTTACCAAAATACGTTACAAAAGGTAACGTATTTTGTGTAACATATTCTGTATTTTTTTTGCTTTTTGCACAATTGTAAAGCTGGGTTCAGTGGCCAGGCTAATTTTTTACTTGCAGCTTGGAGACATACCTAGTGATTAACTAAAGGGCCATTTGTTGTTAAGTGTGCATATCACTATATCTTCAGAGTCCATGTAACGTATTCTGTCTTCTTAAAAAATAAATAACGCCTGCTTGTTTCTATTGATTATTGTAAAAGTAGCACTGTTAGTATATCATAATTTGCATATGTCTTCTTACATACTTACGTTAGACTACATATTCATCACACAGCAAGGAAATTTAGTTGATCTTAGAATTTTTGGCAGATAAAAACAACTAACTAATTTAAATGTAACGTATTCTGTTATTTTGTGGCGACATAAACATAAATTTAATTTTCCAAGGAACAACATGATACTTTTGAAAATTCTCTTTTTTAATACAATCACTACTATATGCTCTTCAAATTCAAACAATTAATCTTCTAAAAACTGCACCCACTCATGAACAGTGACCTGTCTAAGATGAAAATTTAAGCTGGCGACATGCCAAAAATGTCATTTTTATGGCATTCCAGTGTTTAAAAGCACATTTTTTCTTGTCTTGGCTATGGATAACTATACAATTTCTGAAAGGTCTATGCATGAATTAAATGATAAAACTAGTTAAACAAAAGTGGAGGTCACTACAGACGAGAACACTGCTGGGGTCACATGATTCTTGAAGTCGCAGGCTTTGCCCATATACTTGAGCGACATCTATGAGTTAATAATTCAAAGCCCTTAGCCCTGGCCCCTACTTGGTCGCTGGGTTGCAAACAAACTGACTGTATTACTGCGGGGATTTCGAAACTGGTTGACCCCAAGCTTGTAGTGAACACAAAACATTTGTATGACTTTATACAATGTTGGACCAACGTCGAAGACGTTGGGCCGACGTTGTATAAATGTTATACAAATGTGTTGTGTTTGCTGGACAGGTGGACTTTCTCTCAAACATAGTACATTTGTCCAATGTTGGTTCAATGTTGGACCAGCGTCGCAGACGTTGGTCCAACATTAAAACAGCACTGGGTCAATGTATCGTTTACATAGTTTCTTGTAATCAGTTTAGTTGATGATATCAATGCCATCACCCTGTACAGTAGGTTACTGTATGCCATGTAGGCTACGCTATATATGCTACTGTAGGCCTACACGTGACGGTCCCACGCATGCCCGTTTTGCAGCTGTATGAATCTTTAATATGACCATGATGTAGGCCTAAACATGTCCAGAGACTAGAGCTGCTGTGGGGACCAGGTATTGGTTTCGGCGAGGTTCGGCAGGATTCGGCGTCTGAAGAGAGGCCCCCCCCCCCTGACAGACACCGCCGACGCTAACCCACACGATCTTTCCCGCTCACTGCCCGTTTTGCAGCTGTATGAATCTTTAATATGACCATGATGTAAACATGTCTATAGACTAGAGCTGCTGTGGGGACCAGGTATTGGTTTCGGCGAGGTTCGGCAGGATTCGGCATCTGAAAAAAGGCCGCCCCCTGACAGACACCGCCGACGCTAACCGACACGATCTTTCCCGCTCACTCGCCCACTTGCGATCCACCCAGCGGGTCAGGCGGATTTGCCGTCCCCCTGCTCCCCGATTGTGTGTACAGCGTTATAATGTCTAGACTAATAAGACAAAAAAGGAGTCAAAGGAGTTATTTATTTACCGTCGCCAAAATGGTAAACGAAATGATAGTGGATCGGAGATTGGTGAGAGCAGTCTGCCGGCATGGCAACTGACCAAACCAATAGTTCAATACTGCGCAACACAAAAGTAAAAATGAAATTGCAGTTTTAGTCTATGCACATGTTTACATCATATGGTCATATTAAAAAGCTGAGATAAAATTAACGATTTTTTCATGATTTCAGCCTGATTGTGTCGCTTTAGCCTAAATAGGTGAGCGTACATGCAGGGTGGATCCAAGATGGGTGGTTTTGAACCATAAACACATAGGCTAATCTTTGTTTATTGTTGGACCAGAGCCACAGGCGTTGATCTAACAGTAAACCAATGCATGCAATGTTGTTTGATAGCACAATCATTGACAGGTTAACTCTAGGCAGCTTGAGCTGTTAAAAGTCACTGCGATCGACTTCTCAAAGCTTCTAAAAATTAGGGCACTGAACAAGTCAGAAGTCCTTAGGTTGATACACAATTTATTCAAATCAAGTATAAACGGACACACAAACAGGCCTACTGAGCCTCTTTGCCCTTTAAAAGATTGACCAGATTCCACCTGAGCACATGCGCCAAACCTCGCCTATGGCAAAGCACTTGTGCGGGTCTTACATGCAAGACATGGCCCTCTGATTAGCCCAGGACCCGCATCTAGCCACTCCCGTCTTCCACAGGGCCAAAGGCCGACGCTATCCAGTCACTGACAAAGTGACCGGATAGCGATGTGCAAGGCGGCTGGTCACCAACCAGGTCTAGAATACACGTACCAGCTTGGCCCGTCTCAACCTCGCTCCAACGTAGGCACCTACGTTGGGTCGCCATCTATGATACCTGCCCAACTCCAAACCAACCGAAGACAATAAACTACACGAGGCTGGCCCAGCACAAGACTAGCTATTATGCTAGCTGTCATGTGCGAAGCGCATCTCGTGAGGCACAGCCGCGAGATCGGTCCAATTCCAGGCCAGCAACCATAATGCCGTCCTGGCATCGCAGCCACCTCGAGACAGCGTGTCGCAAAATGGGGCAGACTTGACCGGCGGCCCCCATTCTGCTGGTGGCCAGACGTCGAGCATGCCCCACAAAGAGTGGTTCTACGGAATCACGCCTCACACATTCTGCGTGGCACATCCAACATGTCCAATAGTTTATGAAATTCCCTGTTCGGAATTCTAACATTGGCTGTTAGGCTACTATTTTCGGCCAGCATAGGAAAGGGTGGTCCAATATTAAAATAAACAACATTGGAGAGGTTATGGGGTAGACGACAAACAATGCACATAATTTAGGGCAGGTGGTTTCAGGCAGCGTTAGTTTGATGTTGCTTTAGTATCCATGATGTTAGGCCAGAGTTGGTGGCCCTCCATAAAAGCCAGCGTGTGGGGCGACGCCGACGGACATCTCAGTAGGCCTAGTATATAGGCCTATGGGTGAGTATCCCCGCAATCCCTGCAATCCAGGCTGACGAGTAAACACGGTTGACAGATAACGGTTGACCTTCTGTTTCCACAGAGAACAGGGACTGGTGCTCTGGGAGGAGCCGTTCTGTGTGACATGTTAAAGCAGTGAGCTCTTGATCATATCACTGCAGGAGGCTGAGTCTGTCTTAAGCAATGAGCTCTTTATCATTACATTGCTAGCATGGGTAATGGCACGGCGGACACGGATGGTTGGCTAAAGATGACCGTTCAATGATGGTGGTTTCACACACACTGCTCAAAAATCAGAGCACACATCAAAAATATCAGTCCTTGCCTCTTCCTCTGGTGGCTGGTCGCTCAAACGGCTGTTTCTATATGGTTCAGCAGCCCTTATTCCGTGTTTCCTGGACGTTGCCAATGCTTTGTAGAATTACCTACCTCACCAGGTGAAAAGAGAAAGGCACTAAAAGGTTTATGCCAGAACTAGTGCATAATATTGTCTCAGCCCTCACGCTGTGAAGTGTTCTCTGATTATGACAGACAACGAGTGGATATGACAGACAGCCGGTGGATTAATCTGTCAGCTACCCAGCAAACACAAGACATCAACCCAATGTTTTTATTCAATGTTGGGCCAGCATCGTGGACAGTGTCGTAGTCGGCATCTTTCAAACCTCAAGTATGCAGTGGGTAGGTGGGACTTCCACTACGAGGATTGTATGACTCAACCTGACGATTTCCAACCATTCCAGAATATATAACTCTGTTTGAAGGATTCTCATAATAAAATATCTAACCATGTTCACATTACTCTGAAGAAAATCCACACCACTTTAACAAGTTCAGAGACAAAGATCGCTTAATGTTTCAAAAATGTAAAATACTTAGAAGTAAATTGGAAATATTTATAGAATCTTGATGTAGCAGCGCGTGTTCATTATTATATATTTGAGTTTTTATCACATAAAAGAAAGCAGGAAAATAGTTGACCAAGTGTTTATTACATAGTTGAAAAGTTATGTATCACTTAGACAAATTTGGTAAAAGTGTGAGACAAGTATGTATTCTTCATTTGAAAATCTAAAATATTTCAACAAGTGTAAAATGCATACAAGAAAGTCGGGAAAGATTTGACTAAATGTGAAATATTTTGCCAAAAGTGCGGAATGCTTTTGATTGTACATCACTTAGACCAAGTGAAACAATATTCTAAAAAATATTACTGAGAAAAATAATTAAACGGAAGTGTGGAAAATAGAAAAATACCAAGTATGAGCTACTTAGAAACGTTGGAAAACTGTCTAGCAAGTATGTATCACTGTGTCAGATATCTAAAAAATAAAAAATATTTCAACAAGTGTGAGTTACATAGATAATAGACAGGAAATATTTGACCAAGTGTGTATCAAACAGGTGAACATTGGAGATTTTTTACAAGTATGGATCAATCAGAAGCATGAAAATATTGCAACAAGGGTGAATTACATAAAAGAAAATTATGAAATATTAGATCAAATGTTGAATATGTTAGCCGAAAGTGGGTAGATGTTTTACATGTATACATCACTTTGACAGAAAGGGAAAATAACAAGTGCCACTTGTATACATCACTTTGACAGAAAGGGAAAAAAACAAGGGCTACTTAGTAAAGTGGGATACAGGTTGATATAAATAAGATGACAGTTTGCAAATGTTTCAACATACGTGCATTAATAGAACAAAGTTGGAAAATATTTAAGCAATTCACATTGCTTGGACAAACTTGTGAAATATTTGAATAGGTGTACATAACTCGAAAGAAGTCCGAAAAATATTTGACTTGGCTTCATTTAGAAAATATCGAGACAAGTATGCATAACTTAACCAAATGTATCAGGATGGATCAATAGGTATGAACTAAAAAGACAAAAGTCGGAAAATGTGTTGCTTTGAAAAGTCGAAAATCAAGAAAAATAGTGAATACATCATAAAGTGTGGAATATTTAAAAAAAAGTGGAAAATTATTTTGTTTGTTTGTAGCGAGAAAACGCGAAACATTTAAAAAAATTTAGTGGTGAATTGAAAATATTTCTAGAATTTTGTAGTCCTTAGATATAAAATATTTTACAAGTTCGCATAGCTTATACAGGTGTAAAGAACTTGTGGGAAAGATTTAGGACACATGGAGAAAAGTTGGAAAATATCTTTCCATGTTAGCATTCGAAAATCTAAACTATTTTAACAAGTCTGTGTTCAAAAATCGCAAAACAAAAATTAAAATGTGTAATACTCAGTAGTAAATTGAAAATGACTCTATGACACCATATGACAAAGTTTCTTATTATGACTGTCAATATTGTTTGATATTGCTTTAATATAAAAACACAGCGAAATTCGCTGGCTTAAATTTTTTTAAATTGATTTCGAAGTGACATTTATTCATTTATTATATTTCGAAATTTGCTGGCTTCAAATTGTTTTAAATTTGTTTTGAAGTGACATTTATCTTGAGAGCTGTATTGACAAATATGATATTAAATAGCAGTGTTCAAATTAGATGTCACGCTTTTAATTTTATAAAAACTCGGGGAGTCGTACACGGAGTCATTATGATCTTTGAGTAAAACATTATTTCTTTCATTACGTTCCTAGTGTGATAGTATCGTTTGTTTATGGTGATCAGGCCATACAGCTGTTAACGGGAAATAGATCAGCCGTGAATAACCCTATGTAACTTACAGTCCATTAACTGGATATAATTTATACTTTCTCGCGTAAAAATACATCAGATAATTATTCTGTTCAATATGCGTAACTAATACAGAAAATCCTGACGGAATTGTTGTGTCTTGCTTCACTATATGAATTTACATAGCAATCTGTAAGACTTTAGGGATCGCAAAGGTGTAATCACGCTATACAGGTGATAATCCTTCTGTACGCTAGGGCATGTCATATATGACAAGTCAGGTTGATAAAAAGCCGCCTAGAGAATTATAATCTTCTCGAATTATTATCATGCTATAAATATGATAATCTGTTTGTTTGTATCGCTTGTATTAATTGTTTCCTATTTCTGTATCTATTTATACGCTAGGCCTACCTGTATTAGACACACATAGCCCTTACATATCCTGCGTAATTAAATGATTGTTGCACGCCGAATGTTTTTGTCAGCTGGTCGAAAATCAAAAGCGCCTTTGTTTAACCTTGTGGTTCCTATAGACCAGTAGCTCAATTATTGCTACAGCACTTACAGTGTATAGTGAGCAGATGCTGCATTTTGCTTTTGCACGGCAGTACATATACATGTTTTAAATACTCTTTTCTGATTATGCTGTATATATATTATTACTTTATTCATTATCACTTATGTATTATGTATTTTGTATTTTTGAATGTTTGAGGGCCCCAAGGAAGATTGGCAAATGCTCATTGGGTATACCCTCTTCAAATACAGATTTTATTATTATTATTATTATTATTAATATAACTTCCTATAATTTAAAAAATAACTAAATATAAAGAGTCAACATTAATTGTGTTGTTTTATCTTAGCAACATACACTTTCTTCACACTAAGCTGTCATCGTGAGTATGCGCTCTGTAAATTATTTTGAGCTGTATTAACAAAGAAAGACGGTCGTAGGAGCTAAAACACTACACCGTTGATAATCAACCAACCGAAGAGGCGCGACTCAAGGAAGGGACATGAGATGATAAGGCGACTGATTGCAATTTGCACTGATGACAATGTTTAAATGTTGCATTAACATTGTATGATTTATTTCACCAGCGCTAATCCTTTCCGTGATCAAATCTGAGCCCAGTGGATCCAGCCAGCGCTGGCCACTTTTTAGGAGCCAGCCAGCTCCGGTCCTCATAGTGGATCCAGCCAACGCTGGTCCCTTACTGGATTGATCTAGATCTGGTCCATTTATTAGATCCAACCAGGGCTAGTGAACTTAGTAAAATATGCCAGTGCTGGTCCCTTAGTGGATCCAGCTACAGCTGGTCCCATTAGTGAATCTAGCCGCAGCTGGTCCCTAAAGAATGATTCAACTGCAAGACGCGCATGCCTCGGACGGTCAAGTGTAGGCCAACAGTAGCATATTGAGTACAGATTGACGGCATTAATATAGCCACTGAACTGATTACAAGATACTACTTAAACGGGATATTGATCCAATGCTCTTTTAATGCTAGGCCAACGTCTGCGACGCTGGCGCAACATAGAGCCAACATTGAATAAATGTACAATGTTTGAGAGAAAGTCCTCCTGCCCAGCGAACACAAGACATTTGTATAACATTTATACAACGTCAGCCCAACGTCTTCGACGTTGGTCCAACATTGCATAAAGTCATACAAATGTTTTGTCTTTACTGGGCATGTCAATACAAGCTTGGGTCAAGCAGTTTCTACATCCCCGCAGTAATACAGTCAGTTTGTTTGCAAGCAAGCGACCAAGTAGGGGTAAGGGCCAAGAGCTTTGAATTATAAACTCATAGATGTCGCTCAAGTATATATGAACTTGCTGTGATTTGAGAACTTGCTCTTAATGAGGCTTTGGGTATGAAACGCATATTTAGTATTATTATGGAATAGGGACTTGACCTACCCACGGGCACTATTGCCTTCTGGGGGACCCTTGTCCCGCGAATTTTAACAGTTGACTACACCTTTATGCATATATATAACTGTAAAATTGTGAAATATTTTTTTTGCTAGTCCGTTTTTCGAGTCCTTTTATGATTTGGGACTGAAAAAGGGTGGTCCGTTTCCCGAATCTCGGGTCGGTCCGCTTTCTGAATCTGATAATACAATATGTGAATGGGGAAATATTTGGGACTGAAAAAAGGTGGTCCGTATTCCGGGATGGTCCGCTTTGTGAGGCGGTCCGATACCGGGTCTCCACTGTATTTATAGAATCGTGACCTTCTTGGATGTACATTGAAAATATTTTACACATAGCTTATACAAAGTGTAACGCTATTTCAACAGGTGTTGAATTCTTACAAGAAAATATCTTACCATCTTAGCATTACTTTGAAGAATTGTTATTATAAAATATATTGTCATGTTTGCATTACTTCGAAGAAAATCCACACTATTTTTGCAAGTTTATAGCCAAGAATTGCAAAATGTTTAAAAATGTAAAATACTTAGTAGTAGTAGTGAATTGAAAATATTTATAGAATCTTAACGTACTTGTATGTACATTCAAAATATTTTACAAGTTCACATAGCTTATAATAAAGTTTGAAGCTATTTCAGCAGATGTGGATAACTAAACGAATGTGGGAACATACATTACCTACTGTGTATCACATAGAGTAAAGTCTGAAAATATTTCCAAATAATTTCTACAATAAAATATCTTACCAGGTTCGCAATACTTTGAAGAATTCTTATTATAAAACATCTTGTCAAGTTTGCATTACTTTTAAGAAATACACACTATTTCAACAAGACCGTACCGAAAATCGTAAAATGTTTTAACAATGCGGAATACTTGGTAGCAAATTAAAAATATTTATCGAATTTTAACGTAGTTGAATGTGAATTGAAAATATTTCACAAGTTTCCATAGCTGATACAAAATGTGAAGCTATTTCAGCAGGTGTGGAGAACAGCTGGGTATCACATAGATAAATCAAAATATTTGAAAGTGAAGGATATATAAATGAAATGAATCGGGCTTTAGGCCACCTTTGTGCACATATAGGCTAAACTGGGCCAGGAGAACCTCCTGAGGATGGTGAGATGATTGAGATGACACTGTCCTCCAGACACAGGATTCGAAATTCGAGCCCTGGCGGTCTGAGGCCGAGCACGCTACCTCTCGGTCACGGAGGCTCTCCACAATACTAACTTTCACACGTGGATGGGGAAGAAACAATTTTGTCAGTCAGTCAGTCAGTCAGTCAGCCAGCCAGCCAGCCAGCCAGCCAGCCAGCCAGCCAGCCAGCCAGCCAGCCAGCCAGCCAGCCAGCCAGCCAGCCAGCCAGCCAGCCAGCCAGCCAGCCAGCCAGTCAGTCAGTCAGTCAGCCAGCCAGCCAGCCAGCCAGCCAGCCAGCCAGCCTGCCTGCCTGCCTGCCTGCCTGCCTGCCTGCCTGCCTGCCTGCCTGCCTGCCTGCCTGCCTGCCTGCCTGCCTGCCTGCCTGCCTGCCTGCCTGCCTGCCTGCCTGCCTGCCTGCCTGCCTGCCTGCCTGCCTGCCTGCCTACCTACCTACCTACCTACCTACCTACCTACCTACCTACCTACCTACCTACCTACCTACCTACCTACCTACCTACCTACCTACCTACCTACCTACCTACCTATCAATCAATCAATCAATCAATCAATCAATCAATCAATCACCACTGTCATTCAGTTGGTATTTAACTTAAAACACCATACTTGGATAGATAAATCTGTAAGATTAAAAATATTTGACTGAATGTGGTATATTCGGAAGGAAACGTGGAACGATTTTAAAAATGTACATCACATAGGACAATATAGAAAATATTTAAGCTGTTAACAAGACTGTTTCTTAGAAAGTAGGGGATTCAAGTATGATTTCGATAAAGGACTACATTATTTAGAATAACATGTTCAGTATTTTAACACGTCCTCATTGCTATGAAGGAAGCTGAAGAATATTTGTACAATTCGCAGTAATTATGCGAGAAAAGAGGAACTAGTTTAACAGACACATATATATTACTGCACACAGATGAATATTATGGAAAAATCGCAAGGATTCATCACACATACTGAAATGAACTTTATTTGAACAAATGTTACTTAGTAAAAGTGGTTGACACACAAGCATAACTTGTGAGCAAGTTTGATATATTTCAGTAAGTATACAGAAGAACGTTTGGGCTATTTATACTATTTATTGTTTCAAGTAGCTGTTAACTATATATTAAAGGAATCGTACAAAGTCTGGCCCAGGGACTGGCCCAGGCTAAAATCATAAAAAAATCGGTGATTTTATTTTGGCATCTTAATATGACCATATGATGTAAACATGTTCATAGACTACAACTTTTTGAATTTTAAAAGTTTTTAAAATTTTCTGCTGCGCATTCACTGGTTAGACTAGATATAGAGACGAAAGTCCTGATATCTAATTATTGACAACCATGTCAAAAATTAGAAATACGGGAATTTCTATATCTAGTCTAACTGGTGAATGCGCAGCAGAAAAAATAAAAAAAACTTTTGCTGTTCTAGTCTATGGACATGTTTACATCATATGGTCATATTAAGATGCCAAAATAAAAACACCGATTTTTTTATGATTTTAGTCTGAGCCAGTCCCTTTAAATGTGTGCTCAAGAAAAATAGCAACTTTAGTCATAATTTTCCTATTAAACAATAGCTAAAATGTTTCAAATTTGAACACACTCGGGTACGCTACGTAATAGCAGGTAAATATTGTTTTTGTAACTCAATAAAATGATTACATTCAAACAATAGGTGGTATTCATCTCCTATAAAATTCGAGGAACATAAAGTCCAGTAACTTCTTTCTCTCCGCACACGAGTATACAGTCTTTGCTCAATGGGTAATTTAGTGTTGTATGTACGTAATTTACATATATAGTGCCACAATGATGCTGGTAATAATAACAAATAATTTCCCAATTTAAATTTAGTTTCATAACAATATTAATATATGAATCATTTGACCGTTACTACTTATTATCATGAAATTGTTCTGGCGTTATAATACTGGTTTGAACTATTCACCTCTGCAATGATCCCTTTAAGCCTAACAATATTTTTATTACGAAATATTTTTACTTCATGTCATCCATCTTGATTACGTCATAATCAGTGGCGGCCATCTTGATTATTACGTAATTGATTGCCATTCGCTTCCACACATTTCACCTCTCACCCAACTACTATTGTCCTGAGAATTGCATAAAAATATCTCCCAAATTAAAAACTTATGTATTTGGGTTACAATTTCCTCAGTATTATAATGATTATTACAAAAATTGCGATATTTTTATTTTACAATCCACATAACTTGGTAAGTAAAATATAATTATTTCGACCATTTTAAAGGTAATGTTGTCCCAGAAAATGTCTAAAAATTCAAATCAAAGGTGTTTGAATTTTGTTGTAGCGTATGTAAATATGGCAAAATTCACTTAGAAAAGTGGCATTACACATCTTTTTTGTCAAAAAGTCACAGATCTTCAAACATCAATTGGTGTGCGATACCAGAGCAGACGCTCGCAATGTACTAGTAATGATCTAGAATTGCTCGGACAAGATGTTAAGACTAACTTTTTTGCTAGTGGCTCGGGACTGAGCTGCCTGAAGCCATTATGATAGGTTTTATTATTAGTGAGGCCATATGAAATAGTGTTAGATCTATGGTAGGCCTACATATATTTATGAACAATTATATTTTATGTACACTTTTGAAAATCAATTATAAATTAAAATTGTAATTGAACAATTTCTAGTTTTTGTTCCACCAACGCTTGAAATAAAAACATATAGGCCTACCGTAGGCCTATAAATAAGTTCATATGTTTTTTTAATTTACGACATTAAACTTATATATACCGGTATTTTTTTCAACCAGATATAATATTCATGACTGGAGGTGTTTTAAGGGTGTTACATCCGGGCTAAACATTTTTGAATAAATGATAAAGTTTGTTGGTTTAACACCCCGGGTTTAACATAATTGACATGGCCGTAACGTACAGGAGTAACACAAAATAATATCAATTTATACTGAATTCTGAATAAAAGGAAAATCTGACGCTGGTTTAACACTAATCTATCTCCGTGTCTGTTGTATACTTTGCGCAAACACGTGGCATTCAAACAATGCTGTTTCAATGTTGACCCACAGTCTTCGACGCTGGCCCGTCATTGGGACAGCATTGAGTGTTTTCTGATTGCTGCATTATGCTGGTGACGCTTTAACATCCAGGCGCCAGAAACACCAGATAACACGATACATTGGCCCAATGCTGATGTAATGCTGAGCCACCGTCTGCGACGCTGGGCCAACAATATTCCAACCAAAACCCTTTAAGATCTTAACCACAAATATAATCGTGAATATTTTTTTCTGAACACTTGTTAAAGACAACATTACTTAACCTCAAGACACCAAACGTTATATTGCACATGTTCATAAGGACTGGTGTACAGAAGTGTGAACCGTTTCTCACACACAGTACCTCTCTTTCCCCAAAATAGAACACAAACTCAGGCAAAATTAACCGAATAGGATACCGGCCTACGCCGGTCCTAATACTAATGGCTCAGTACAAACAATTTGTAAAAATATATGAACATGATGAACTGCCAACCGACAAAAGACACCGACCCCTTGCTGATCCAATGCCGGGCCATGATCGATTGAATTGACCAGCATTAAAATAGTACAGGGCCTCTGACCAGAGCCGTTTGGTGTCGAATTCCGTATTGTATTTTCATCGTACACCAGCAAATGAAATGAATCGGGCTTTAGGTCACGTTTGTGCACATACCGGCAAAATTGGGCCGGGAAAACCTCCTGAGGATGGTGAGATGAGTGAGATGACACTGCCTTTCAGACACAGGACTCAAAATTCAAATCCTGGAGGTCTGAGGCCGAGCACGCTACCTCTCCCCACAATACTGAGTACACCAGAAAACAAGAGACACCCATACACTGATAATTCGACGCCGGGCCAGCACCACAGACGATGAACCTTCATCGAACCAACAATGGGCAAGTGACTCATGCTTGCTGGGAAAAAACTAGCCAACAGAAAACCCAGAATGTTTATTCATCATGTTTATAATTTTATTGTCTTATAAAAAATGTTGATGTGTAGATTAATCATGTTAAAACAAACATGTTAAAACAAAACCTTTAATCATTGTTTCCTATATATTATTAGTACACACAATATGCAATCTAATGAACATTTTTTTTTAGCCAGATATCAATATCCCAGGTGTTCATTAGATTACATATATTATTATGTTAGCTAGTTATCACAATTTAATAAATATTATTTTACCCAATTGTGTGATGTTTGTTTTTACAGAAACCGCCAGCATCTGAACATAAGGGCCAAGAACGTGTTCACAAAAGAAAGTGACTCATGCCAACAGACACGAGGCGCCGACCAATAGAGGTCCGATGCTGCTGGCCATCATCTACGATGCTGACCCAACACCAAATCACCACCATCCAACCCAGCCAACATGAAACGCCCGCCTAACGCTTGTTTACCGCTAGGCCAACGTTGTGAACGGTGAACCAACTGTAAGCCAACGCCGGCGCAACGTCATTTTATTAAGTTGTCCTATGTATAATGGTGTGCGACAAGCTTTGTTCACACAGGCGTGCTATATTAAAATATAAGGAACAATGTCATACATTATGTAAGATAATACATGAATATAATTAGGCATGGGTGTGTATGTATTTATGTATTTAGGTATGGATGTAAGTATGCACAACTATTTACGTGTTTTCCATAACTTTTATTTCTGATTACTATGTTTTTATGTATGTACATGTAAGAAGAAGTCATTTTTATGAGTATTATATTGTCTATTTTGGTTTTACTATCGTCTCAACAGCGATCCCATCTATTGCAATAATTAGACCCTATCTAGTTTATTAGGGACAGTTTGGAGTGCCGTTTCATTATGACTATCAGAAAAATCATGCATGAAATTAAAACGGCTAATTAAGCCCTATATACCACTGTGGTGTAAATGGCTCAGTCAATCCATATGGTAATCCCATATGAAAATTACATCTCACTGTATACAAAAAATTTTAACGTAGAGATATATTGGCGTTTTTTTAAACTGACGATATAAAACGCGCGCCAACATTTCCCGGTTTACAGTATAATGCTATTATTTATGTGCATTTAAAAGCCTTGTAATTATTATTCTTGATTTTACTAACTTTTATATTAGTTATAAGTTTCACATTTTTTACAATGTTTCCATTTTAATAATCATAAATACATTTCATATTTATTTTTAAAAGCCCATATCGAAAGATAGTATAAAAAATCATAAATCAAGGGATAACAGAAAAACAGACGTACCTCCCTTGTATGGTTGTATACAATAGTCACCAATAACAGAATATGCTTGTATGGTTAATGCATTTTACATAGGCACCAATAGCAGGATATGGTCATGAAATATGTATGTACATTTTGTACGCCTATACAATTTTTTAACGTAGAGATATATTGGCGTTTTTTTTAAACTGACGATATAAAACGCGCGCCAACATTTCCCGGTTTACAGTATAATGCTATTATTTATGTGCATTTAAAAGACCTGCCCCCGCCCCCCCGGCCTTGGAATTATTATTCTTGATTTTACTAACTTTTATATCAGTTATAAGTTTCACATTGTTAACAATGTTTCCATTTTGATAATCATAAATACATTTCATATTTATTCTTAAAAGCCCACACCGAAAGATATTATAAAAAAAATCATAAATCAAGGGATAAAAGAAAAACAGACGTACCTCCCTTGTATGGTTGTATACAATAGTCACCAATAACAGAATATGCTTGTATGGTTAATGCATTTTACATAGGCACCAATAGCAGGATATGGTCATGAAATATGTATGTACATTTTGTACGCCTATATAAATTATATTATATTTTGTAATTCTAAACTATTTCGTTAAATCATTATTTATATTCCAGTTTACTCGATGCAAGTATCTCTGGTGTCGAGTGAAACTCTTCACACCCAATTTACAAATTGCGTAAGGGGCATTATTTTGAAATTAAATGAAAAAATTATGGTAAATTAACAGAAAATAATCATTATGACCAAAAGATTTCGCAAAGTTACATCATTTCTTGTCTGATATAGTGCATACCCAGATAACACTGTACATTGTCCCAATGTTGGATCAATGTTTGGTCAGCGTCGTGGACGGTGTCCGAGGGTTTATCCAGCATTGGCTCAATGATCTGTGTTTCAGTTTCTGATCAAATGCTATAAAATAAACTAGAATTGAGAACAAATATTTTCCCCGTATTCACCAGGTGTCGCTTGCGTGTGAAGCACGAGTCACAGTGATGAAGTAGTGATCGAAGATCAAAAAGGTCGACAATATTTTTTAGTATAATTGTTTATTTGACAAAAATAAATATTATACACGAACACAGAGCACGTCCATTCGGATATCCAGCTAATCACGATAAAATGCGACACAAAAAGTCAAGGAAAAAACTTGCAACTCGATTTTCAAATCCTAGTGTCTGGAGGACAGCTTCATCTGATTCATCTCACCATCCTCAGAAGGTACGGCCCAGATTAGCCTGTAGGCCTATGTGAACAAAGGTGATCCAAAGCCACATTCATTCATTCATTCATTCATTCATTCATTCATTCATTCATTCATTCATTCATTCACTCATTCATTCATTTATTCATTCATTCATTTATTCATTTATTCATTCATTACGAACTTACGTAGGCCTACATCACCATATCCGACACTTCCCAGCAAACACGAGATGTTGGGCCATTCTGAAGCAGAACTTCATTATGTTCACATAATTTGGCACACGTCGATGAATAAGGAATTTGGTACAATAATTAACACTTACGTTAACGTTATAATTTAAAATAAGTGGAATTATACCCCTTGAATATATTTTTGGATGAATTTTAATCACCATCACTATGATATTATATTATATTGGATGAATCACAATATTATCATAAGTAACAGTAACAGTAACAGTTTATTAAACCAAAGGCATTACAAAGTGTCTATTAGGCTACAGTAAATATACATACAATGCGGGTTGTTATGTATTATGGAGGCGACATCAGTACATACCGGTACAATAATATTACGTCATAAATAATATCGTTATGTAGGCCTGTTTCACATTTCCGGTAGGGCCTATGTCTTTAAATCTACTAGAGTGATAATTCAAACCTTGATTATTTCGGTTGATATGTTGTGTATTTATTTTGAGCGTTCCCATAAAAACACAACACATTGACAGTGACTCGCTGTCGGTTTATTGTTGGTCCATCGTCTGCGACGCCTGCTCAAAATTAAGTATACACGTGTAGCCTACTCTGCTGACTGGGTTAGGGGGCCACCATTCAATCTCCAGGGGGAGAGGCTGGAATATTTTTAAAATAAATATTTTGAGATTGATGTTTCATGAAATAAATTATTGTCTGAAGAACATGCTGTTAAGAAATATTTATGAGACCTCAAAAAAAATCGCTACGCTTTGCTTGGCATAAATAAAAGACGCTGGAATTGCTTAGCCTCGCTTCGCTCGCCTACTTACCCCCCACATCAAGACTAACCCGGGCCTAGTTTGACATACAACTTTGTAGGCATAATTTTTTTAAAGAATGTGAAATAAATAAAATATATTGCAGACCAACATACACCACAACTGAAATTCCACGGTCACGTGACTGTAAAGTCAGCTGGCTTCACAATGATGCGTCATTTCTCTCTCAGTCATGGTAGCTGCTAATGAAATAAATGTGATTTATGTGATTATGGTCATAAATAGATTTATTGTCTCATCACTGGTGCATAATGTTCAGACATCAATACGTGCGTAGTTTCCTAATTACTTTTCTCACCGTTTTAAAATAAGCTACACCGAAATTGTATCGATAGTTTTACTGAAGACACGTAATCGCACATTTTAAAAATGGTGCTCAATAAAAATAATATTAGGGGCTTATTAGTTGTTGTGCTTATGCAGTTAATAATATTATATTATACTGGATGAAATACAATTTACAAAACAAGTACAAGGTTACAATAATGTTATGTCATAAATAATATTTTAAAATGTAGCGTACCAGAGTAGCAATTCACCTTCAATATGAGTTTTTATCAAGCCTATATCCCCCTTATATTGTAAATATATTTATACTGTCTGCATTATTACGTCATAGTTAACTTTGCCATGCAGGCCCCCTAATTGGAGTACCTTGAAACAGATAGCTTGTTGTTTCACTAGTTATATTCATACACTAGTTATGACGACATAATACAAATAACAATAGTTTAATATTTACGTCACAGTTCTTTATTGTGTTTGCTTTGGGGTGCCCCGAAACTGCTTGTAAACATTGGGTTCAGCTTGCATTGTGTGCCAGTTTCGCAACCATTATTAACAAATAAATATGACACTTTTAAAGTAATTACTGGTATATATCATTGAAGAAGGCGTACTGCAAACATGAGATGTTGATCCAATGTTGGATTAATGTTAGGTCAGCGTAGCAGGTGGGGTTCAACATCAAACTAATACGCGGTCGGCGGTAAACATCTCCTGTTTGAAAGGATGTCTTACTTTCCGTATTTAAATAGCCTTAGTTTACTACCGCAATTCGGTCATAATAATGTTCTGTTGACTATAGATGTTAATTAAGATATAATGAAGTGTTGCCAGTTACGCGCTGCATTGGGTGACAACGTGTGCGTGTTGTTGTTGCTGCTGCTGGTGGTACTGCCGCAGACAGGCGACCTTGCACGGCTGGCATCACAACTAACACATGGCGACGGACTAGCCAGGGGATGCGCGCGCAGATTCCGTTCGAGGCATATCGGGATTAGCTTCCGTGTGATGTTTTCATTGATGCAAATTCGTGAGGGTGGAGAGAAATTCGGAAGATTCATGTAATTTAAACACCATTTTACAGCGAAGGTGCTGTCCCTAACATCATGATGGATTTTGACGAGCAGTATCAAGAGACAAGGACGAGGAAGATGGTGTTTTTCAACGGGTCTGTCAAAGTGAAAATCTGCGAGGCCATTGATTTGAGGCCGACTGATTTTTCCACTAGACATCAGATGATGGGGAGTCGAAGCGTACAGATGATCGATCCTTATATAGCTATAGATATAGATGAAACACATGTTAATAGGACTACAGCGAAACCAAAGACAAATCAGCCAACATGGAATGAAGAATTCACGACAGAAGTGCACAATGGTCAGAATATATCATTGACCGTGTTTCACTCAACTGCCATACCCCCGGACGAATTCGTTGCGAATTGCTCGGTAGCATTCGAGGATTTGAAAGTGAAAACACCATCAGATATATGGGTAAGAATTATATTTTATATTAATATATATTTCCCTTAAACCCGGTGTACATGGGAGATTTCCTGTGCGTATTTTGGTATTATTCGGCGTTGGCTGCCATGATAGTCAGCCATGATCCCGTCGCATCAAAATATGTTAATGATGCTATTGATTCAGTAATGTGTCTATCAGTTTCGGGTATGCATATGGCACATTTCGTGGCCACACTGATATAGAAAAGGGTCATTTGAAAATAAAATGTATCCTCTGTCTTTCATTCAGGTGGATTTGGAGCCCCGCGGAAAAATTCACATGATCATAGAGCTGGAAGGCTCTTCATCAGAGGGTGAGTACATGTAACGCGCAGTGGCAGTATATGGACCGGCCTGTTCACAGGCTGTGTACATGTGCGCTGGCTGCTGACTGTTTACTCATATGATATTGACAGTAACTAGACTGGAGACCCCATACAATTGCAAACATGCCATATAAATAAACGATGACAGCAGAATAATGTATAGCACATTAACAATAACATATAGCTTACATGATTTCAAGTAAAATTGTCAAGTTTGCCAGATGTGCCTACATTACAATTTGCCAACTGGTCAATAAACCTACTAAAAATATTATGAAATGATGTCCATGCATACATTACATTACCTCAACTGCCCCAGTTCTGGTTCACTGCTCTTCTAAATTCAACTATAATCTGACTGTTGTTCAATCAATCATGTTTGTTAAATTACATGAGTGTTTTTGCTCAGTAGTTTAATTTATTAAAACAATAATATTATCTTTTTCTACAAACATATCATCATTCTTTAACAAATAAACATAATAAATTGTTTATCTGTTTATTAATCATGTGATAATCTAAGATTACACATTTTGAATAATATGCCAGATTGATTAGTTCAATAATTTTTCCAATGAACAATAGAAATTTATACCAGATACTATGATCATGATGATGTAGGCCTACAAAAATAATTTACTTTTGTTGCTATTTCAATTAATAAATTCACATACACTGTAACACATTACTATATTTACATATTATTTGTCTCTAAAAACACAAAAGGTTTCTTTTAAGATTTTAAGATAACCAACATAAGTTCATATTTTGATTTCATTAAATATTCCGTCAGTTTATTTATATAGATATATGTATCTATATATATATATATATATATATATAATATGCTATATTTATTCCAATAATTAAACTGTTAAATGTCCATATTCCAATAAACGCCCTTCCCCCCATAATTTGAAAATAAAACCTATGATCATGTTCACAGTGGTATCATTATAAACTGCTCTAATAAGCGCCCATCTGGTTATTCCCCCTTGTAATCTCAGGGGGGTATTCTAGTTAATGCCCCTTTATTAGAATAAATATGGTTGGCCTATATAAGCCTATAGAATATATATACCCTATATAGACATTAAGAAACTAATCTTATCATGCTAATAAGTGCCCATCCCACCTGTAGCTTCTAGGTATATATGTAGCTTATAAAGTATATATCATATGTGACCCACAAGCCAAAAACAACATCACTTTTATTTTTATAAATAATTTTCATTTTACCATGATTTAAATAAATATAGGCTTTGAATTTAATTAACAATAGTCAATGATCTGATGATGATATATTCAGTTTTGTAGTGGACACTTTATACCTATCACAACAATTCATTATCATCATAAATACATAAGTATATGTATTTCTGCTATCATGGAAAAAAAAGATACATATGAAAATTCGGTAAATGTTCCAATTAATCAAGATCACTTTATTGTATTTAATTAAAAAATGACTATTTATTTTGGGGAATCTAATTTATGAATGGCAGTGGCAGCATATCATAATTACTGCTATGTCAGATATTGTAAATAGCTGATATATTGCCCATCATTTTTTAACATACCCTGGTAATTAAATTGCATTCTCAGACGAAAAAATAAGTTTTGAATTTTTTGTACTTATCAATTTGAATTGAGTATTTTAATGCCGAATGCCACATTAATACCCCATATTCAAAATAAAGAACTTTTAACAGTGATTCGGGTACCGGTAACAGATCTGAGTATTGCTATGCAATACATTGAATTGAATAAATGATGTAATGTAATATTTATTATCATGCTTATGTTCTGTATTCGAACTCCCATTTAAAATGGTGTTATGTTGCTGGGATTGTTGAATTTCACATAATTACAACTGCTTAGGGCCTATATCAGTTAGACATGGTTGAATTACATTTTTACATTTTAAACCACTGCAGCGCGGGGATCGACTTTAGTCGTAAGAATCTGACGTCAGATTCTGACGAATAAAGTCGATATCCGCACTGTAAGAATTAACATATTTATATTGGTCATAGACCCATAACATAGGTATTCAAGTGAATCGGAAAAAGCTGACAAAGACATTTATAATGATTTCAAAATGAAAATACCCTTTGGTCTCCATGGATTTTACAAAAATAATATGCTGGACAAGGGGGGCCCACAAAGCATCATGCTGTAGACATGATATCATTTGTCAACTACAGTCTGTAATCTGATTAATTTTCTGAGGTATCATCATATACATTTGTACATGTGTAAAAATGGTTTCTATATAACAGTTACCTTTGTGAGAGCTATAAAATGTATGATGCGATACCTCAACAACCCAGTGATACCGCATCATACCATTTATAGCTCTCATGCAAATGTTCTATAGAAACTGCTTTTACACATACAATGTATATGATACCTCGGAAAATTACTGTCAACGCATGTCGTTTTCAGCGATGGACCACATGTTTAATATTGACGTGATGTAAATTAAGCTTAAAATTGTTTTAGTCCAGTTAACATAATTACTGGATTACATCTTAGTTTTGTTAAAATTTGTTGAAAACACATTTAATCTTAATGTGCCACTCAAAACAGTATGTGATCTGTTGTGACCAGATGGTGTGATCAAGTGGCATGCAGCCCCCTTTTTTATCAAATAGGCCTACTCTCTTAATTTGATTTCAACACATAATATACATGTATATATTCGGATGTTCAATGAAATTTGGTTCAGCAATGAGAGAGCAAATGAATTAATTTTCTCATTACAAATTTACCACTTCTTAAAAATCATTCTATTGGGTTCATGTCAGAATTTAAGTATCACTTGGCAGATGTACCTTTTGAGTGTTAACATCATGAATTCTTGTCAAATAATCATATAACAGGAAATAATAGTTTTAAACAACGTCATTAAATATTTTTATTACATCACTGTTGCAAAATTGTATTAAAGTTCATTTAGCTAAAATACTAGAAGGTCTGTTAGGTTAGCTAGTAAAATTCTGAGATAATATCAAAGAGATCCCATAACAGACTTGCTGGATCGATACTGGGACTATCAACTCAGATAGGATAGACATAGTTGACCATAGTTCTTGACTGTTATATATTTGGCTCAAAAATTGCCTATGTAGCAGCATGGAGATATAGGCCCTAATTTGAATGAGATAGAGAAAGCCACATTATTTTTAGTTTTGTTTCTATTTAAACAAATTACTTCCTTTTCTGTATCACTGTGTATTCAAATATGTTATGTATGTGATGTCATTTAGCATGTTTAGTAATAATTTCAATTTTTATATTTGCTAAACAACATTTCAAATTACATGTATCCATGTTGATCAACATGATCAATGTGTTTCACTACGAAATTTACATGTTGTAACTATATAATTAATGCTCTATGTCAGTTTTAGGTTCACAGATTATACTTTAATTTGGACTTCCAATTCTTCCATTCCAAAACTTCTTACATTAGGATGCACCTGGTTTTAGGAGATATTACTCAATTGAGCTGGTTACCCACAATATGCATCAGATAGGGATACATAGCCAACGTGACATAATATTTGACACTTAGCTAAAAACTAATTTTATAATACTTTTCTTGATATTAATTTTTCACTTTAGAATTTAACATTGACATCTGGAATATGAAAAGTAAATATTAAAATAAACTTTGTTACAGCTAATGAGTTTATCCATGTGCATGGAAAGCTGCCATGAACAGTGATCAATGAAAATAGAACATTGTAAACATTTCAAATTTAGAACATGTCATGTAGCATTTCGAATAAGCACATTTTCTGTAGCCCACGATTCAGGTGAAATCTGCACTTTGTATAACAGGGTATTAAATCATGTAAATGTGACATTACTTTAGTCCACATTAAGTACAACTTTGTAGTTATGCTGATGTTTCCAATGCAGATTAAATGGTAAAGCTGCCAGTGCAGATGAAAGGACACAATAATAATAACACCACCATCGAGAATGTGCCTAACAAGCTTCAAACTCCAAACACCATTGGCCAATCATTTTATCTTGGCTGAGGGCTGGAGTATTATAAATAGATGTAGAAATTATTATAATTGTTTGAGCGCTCAGCGATTAGAAAACTTCACAGCGATTGTCAACAAATGCCACGACCACAGATCCAGCCCATTCAGGAAGATACAGTAAAACAATGCTGGTTTAATGTTAGACCGCAGAGTCGACGCTCAATCAACATTTAATTAGCATTGATCAGTGCAAGGTGTTTGCTGTGAGTGCAAGCCCCCCTCCCCCCTTTCACGTGCCGCCACTCGCAAGTTACGCGTGGAACCGAAGGGTTGACACCTTTAACAACCAAGGGTCGATAGACGATGCGATTAGTCTGCAACTAACTCACATCTGCAGTAACGATTAATTCCATGTTCGCCTTTCATATGGTAGTGTTTTTATTTGAACATATTTCATTAACATTCATCGGGATGATAGAAATAAATCAATGAAATATAACAGATTACACTTCATATTGCAAATTCTAGACGTGTAGGCCTCAGAAAATGATTTTAATCATACTTCTAACAAACACGAGACACTGAGCCAATGCTGCTTTGATGTTGTGTCACTGTCTGCAACGCTGGCCCAACATTAAAACAACATTGGTTCAGTGTCCCTTGTTTGCTGAGCTGCTAGAATAACAAGTGACTGCCGGACATTAACACACTATGTTGGCCCGGCAATGAGCAAATGGCGTATTCTTAGAGCGAGACACTGTTGGTTTATATTTTGGTATATCTGCGATGTTGACCTAATAATAAAACATGGGTCAACATCATGTGTCTTACAGAGCATGAACAGTGACGCGGGCTGCATACTTGAAGTCCTGGTATGACTGAGATTGTATTAATACATAAGACAGGCGTTGACGTTTATCACGTCATCAGGGACTTCAAATTTTAGTAAATTTAGCTATTTACATGATATTATACATGACATCGCATAATAGACGGGGATATATAATTGAACACGTAATTAAACATAGGCCCTATATTTGATATATTTGCATTCTTTTTGTAACATTATGATCCATATCATCAACCTTTCAATTAATACGGCCACTAATGAAGAAATGTTCGTTAGCGCGTTTCAGGAAAAAGTTCCCATCAGATTTTTCTTTTAATTTTGCAGATATGTTTAACTATGTCAGCCGATGACCTGAATAACTTTTGTGAGAAAACAATGGTAACATGGCCGTTTTAATTATTTTTCTCATTATTACTATAATTATGCATCATAGCTAATCTATCAACTTCTGCTTACTCATACTTTTCTTGGGAATTTTCTGTCGACATTTTGATGCCCATATCATTAACTCTTTAATTACTAAGACCACTTACATAGAAATGCTCGTTAGCGCGACCTGATTAATTTTTGGGATTGCCAAATTGCAAAATGGCTGCTAAATATAAATATAATTGTAATTGATTTTTCCAGCTAGTCATAAATGTAATTGACTATTTTTAGGAAGTCGTAATTGTAATTAATGTTTGTAATTGACCCCAACCCTGACTGGAGGATATTTGTGTTGGGAGTCCTGCAAGCAAATAAACCCGTGTGTGTAGTATGGCTATATGGCGCTTGCAAAAATATTTTTTTGTTGCATTATGAGGAAATAATCTGATTTCGTCATGTCAAAGAGTTTGGTGGACCGACGATGGCCTTAACAATCAATTTCTGTTGATTTGTTTTGCTCTCATACAAGAACAACAAGGTCGTTACGTCAAAACTTGGATTCCAAAATTTTATGTGTGATGAATTGCGTAGGCCTATCTTGGCCTAGACCATGTAGACCGCATGGCAACATTTTCTTATTATTTGTTATTGTTGTGGTGATCGTGCATATTTTGGAATTGTTTGTGATTTTTTTATAGATCCCAATGACCGGGGTGCAACCCGTGGGGCTGGTGCAGTTGTTCGTGTGTTCAAAGAAAAGGAAGGTCTGTTGAATCGACGGAGGGGTGCTATGAGAAGACGTGTACACCAAGTTAATGGACACAAATTTATGGCTACATACTTCCGTCAACCAACGTTTTGCTCCATTTGTAAAGAATTTATATGGTCAGTTGGTATTTATTTTTTCTAAATCTAGAAGAGAGAAATATTACAATATTCAACGTTATTTATTACAATATTCAACGTTATTTATCTTGCTTATGTTACTGTAAATAATTTTTACGATTTTTTTATTACAGGGGATTGGTTGCACCACAAGGCTATCAATGTCAAGGTAATTATATTTTATAACATATAATACTTAAGGCTTTCCATAGTCATGATAAATATTATAATATTTGTCCTATGTAGATCAGTTTTCAAGCACAGCAAGAATAATGCTGGCAATAAGGATGGTGTGATATCAAAATTTAGATTACTGTGATGCGTTGTACTGCTGCCGACGAGTTTTTTAAGTTTAAAATAATTATCAGTAATTGCAATAAGAAATCATGCCCTGATGAGACCATACCCATGGAGTAGAGTGAAAACCAGCGGATCAAACACGGACACCTGTAGGACACTATTATGGCAACATGTGGTCAGGTGTGACGCAGAGATCTTCACCTATTGGAGTAGGTCCATCTATAATTATGTCAAGTCGTAAAGCGGATTCAAATGACAGAAATAGTATTTCCCATTTCAATACTATGTGTGAGTTTGGAATGAAATAGTTCATGGTTCAAAGTCTTGAAGACTGGGACAGGTACTGCCGCCCATAGGCAAGGATAAACATATCTAGACACATCCGAATATTTAATGCTGGGAATATAAAAGCAAGGAATTAATTAATCCACGGAGATATATTTTTATACTCAAAGACATTGCTGCCATTTCTTTTGTTTCTCATGAACGTGGCATTCGTCTTCGAATTTGCCAATAAAATATACAACATAGCCGAAGAACATTTGAACGAATTACACCAAAAACATATTTTTAGAAAGTAAAAACAGAATTAGATATATCTGCCACCCATTATATTTCTAACTACCTAAACAGTGTATGCATTGCATCCCTCATATTCAGCTATAAATCAGAATCTCAGACATCAATATAAGGTGATTTTCCAGACCTCCTGATCAAACTCTTTGGCATTTCCCAATATTCAAACGTACTCTAGCTGCATTAAGACGATTTGATTTTTTTAAACTTTTCAACCACATAAAACAGCTTAAGAAAATAAATCATGTAATTTCAATCCACGTGAGGCCCCGTTTACACAATTATATCCCCCAGACAATACTTTGACACACGTGATGCTACTCCTTTTTCTTGCTTTCTTGAAATAGCTATCGTCACCAAGTTATCTTTATGTGAGATAGTGTCATACGGATTATCAAACGCTCTTTTTGCTTAACTGCCCATTTGATGTTTTTTTTATCTCTTTTCAAGATGATTGTTGATTATTGTAGACCTGAGCTGTATATTTCTCGTTTGAAAAACACTGTCTTATCTGACGGATATTCCTAATGCAGAAAAAAACATGTCTGACACACTTTAACTATCTGCTTTCCTATATCCATCCTGTCGTCAAACACTACATCTATGTTTCTGACAACAGAAGTTGAAAGTATCTTGGAATCTCCAATTTGAATAGGCTGAACAGTAATGATACTGGAATCAGCAAATTACGGTATTAGTACGTATTCATCGTTTAACTTCAATCTGGATAGCGCCATCCATGTTCTAATGTCAGTGACACATAACTCAATTTAAAGTGAGCAGCAACATTGTCAACCTTTAAATGTACATAGAGCTGTGTGTCATCTGCAAACGACTGCTATGCAACACATTGTCGTCGATATAGTGCTCCAATTGGCACTGTGTAGTGCGTAAATAACACAGGGCCCAACACCGATCCCTGAAGTACTCCATGTTTCAAGTGTACTCTTTGTGAGGTGATGCCTTTAATACTGATGGCCTGATTGCGGTCTTCAAGATGAGATTGAAACCACTCTAGGGCTATACCATGTATACTAGCTATACCGATGTCAGATAGCCTCTCGAGGAGGTGATGGTCTATGGTATCAAAGTCAGACGAGAGACTACCTCATCTAGATCGAGTGACATAAGCATGTCATTAGAAACTCCCAGCAGAGCTGTTTCTGTACTATGAAGAGGACGATAGGAAGATAGTTGATGATTACTTTGATTGGTAGCTGTATAGTTAGTCGAGTAGCCTTTTCATCCCTCGCTCACGAAGTAGGTTGGGGGATACTGTCCTCACCATGTCTGGCCGTCCGGTCGTGCGTCCATGTTTCGTTTCTGGACGATATCTCGGAAACCGTTAACCGGATTGTTTTCATATTGTACACACGCGGGTGTAGATGTGCCTCGGGGGGGGGGGGGTTATGTTATTTTACCTAATTTTTGACCTTCGATTTTGAGGTGGCCATTATCAACTTTAATTGATGGCGGATGATAAGTTCCGTTTCCGGACGATATCTCGGAAAGCATTTGCTGGATTGTTTTCATATTGCATACACACATCCATTAGGGGTGCAGATGTGCCTTTTTGGGGGTTATGACCTTTGTCCTGATCTTAACCTTTGACTTTGAGGCCATTATTGACTTTAATTAATGGCGGGGGATATCGTTAGCGTCACCGCTCTTGTTGGAACCACACTTTCAATAATTTTGGATGCAAATGAAAGATTTAAGACAGGCCGGTAATTCTTTAGAATGTTAGGATCCAGTATAGGCGTCGCCTCGGATTTCCGTTCGTTCCGCCTACATAAATAGCCGACCATCGGCCATAATTAGCTTTAATTTGCATGATTTCTGGCCACATTTCGTTTCCAGAGCAGATTTCGGAAACCCATGAGCGGATTTGTTTCATATTGCACGCACATCCCTTAGGAGGTGATGATGTGCCTTTTGGGGTTTATGAAATTTTACCTAATATCTGGTAAACGTGCCAGATAGCTGGTCCATTATTATAAAACAAAATGTGCGGTTTCAGGTAGGGATATGCCCTGAAAAATTTCAACTCGATCAAATTCAAAATGGCCGTCTATCGGCCCTGATAACCTTCAATATACATGATATCTGACAAACCGTGCCAGATCGCTAGACCATTACTATAAAACAAAATGTGCGGTTTTAAGTCGGAATAAGCTCGATTAAAATCGATTAAATTCAAGATGGCCGACTATAAGCCATTATTGACCTTGATATGCCTGATATCTGGCAAGCCGTGCCAGATAGCTAGATGATCACAATAAAACGAAATGTGTGGTTACAGTGAGCGATATAACCTCAAAAATGTCAATTTGATCAAAATAAAAAATGACCGACTTGACCAGCAATGACTTAAATATCTGTAATATACATGTTAAACTGTGCTAGATAGGTGGACCATTACCGTGAAAAAGAATGTGAGACTTCAGTATGCAGGGGTATATGGGTCAATATTTCTCGACTAGAAGCATCGCGCTACTGCTCAATGCTGCTTCGACGCTATCACTGTTGCTCGATAATGTTATCATTATTACTCGATAGATTTTTTAATACTGTTCAGCTATCCGTGCTTTAATTCAAAATGTTTTTATTTCGAAATCGCTTCGCTACTATTCACTACTTGTTCTATAATTGGTCACTACTTTGACGTTCATTCCGGGTCACGACTCGGCAGTTTTCATGTCGACTCGACGTCTCCATTCCATTTAGCGAGCAACTGCTGAACTAATATAAGTGAACTTTCACGCAGGAGGGGCGTGGGCTCTAGTGGTTAACGCTGCCCGCTTGTTACGCAGGAGGGGCGTGGCTCTGGTGGTTAACGCTGCACGGAGGGGCGTCCGCTCCGGTGGTTAACACTACCCGCCTGTCACGTTTACTACTTCTACTACTTTAAGTTTACTGCGATGTTATTGTTTTGAACACAGCTAATCCATATCTAAGCGGAAGTAACTAACTGACAAACTTAGCCGTATACTCTTACAGGCACGATTTACAACTGGGGTCGGAAAGGCATTTTATTTAGTTTAGTTTATTATACTGGATAACTTTGTTATAATCCAATAAGCGCCTATAGTTGTGACCAGGGTGAAAGAAGTATTTACAATTCCACTTATACCCCAAGAAAGGTGTAATAAACTGAAACAAACTCACAAAAATGTATGACTTTATGATAACAGAGTAAACGTTTATGGTATTTTGCATACCGCCGAGGTCGAAACGACCCCTCCGGTATTATTAGGGTTAACATGTTATTTGTTAAAGCGCCACATTATGAAATTTAAATTTAGACACAACTCGAAGTGGTTAAAAATTACTCATATTTGTTTAATTTGAGACCAAACATTTTATTTGCAAATCCTACATTTTGAAGCAACCATTTCATTCACAATAATAGCGATTTAAACGGCTAAAAAACGGATTTTAAACGACATAGCATTGTAGAGGTTACCAACTAAAGCTATAATTAACACTTGGGAGCTCTTGGAGCAGTAGTTCTATAGCATAGTTAAAATCGACTCGATTCGAAATTAGAACCAGAAATCGAGCAAGTTTACTCTCAGACCACAATACCAAGGACGTTGCGCATTTACAGAGCGCCAGTCATGTCATATCACTGTTTCGCACCTCAAGGTGACAAGACGATCACGTTACTGGCGTATTCATCGAGTTAAGGTTGAAACCAGTGTATCGACGATAATTTCGCGCAGGGCCACGCGCTGAGCGCTCTTTTACCAAGAAGTGCACCTTTTTTTTTTTTTAACCTGAATACCGAGTGCGAAGAAATAACCCTGAGCGTGACAGGCGGGCAGCGTTAACTATTAGACCAGAGCCCACGCCCCTCCTGTGTGGGAAGCGGGCAATGTTAACCACCAGAGCCGACGCCCCTCCTGCGTGACAGGCGGGCAGCGTTAACCACTAGACCAAAGCCCAAGCCCCTCCTGCGTGACAGGCGAGCAGTGTTAACCACCAGAGCCCACGTCCCTGCTGCGTGACAGGCGGGCAGCGTTAACCACCAGACCAGCTGAGAGCTCACGCCCCTCCTGTGAGACAGGTTGGGCAGTGTTAACCACTAGAGCCCGTGCCCCTCCGGCGTGACAGGCGGGCAGCGTTAACCACTAGAGCCTACGCCCCTTCTGCGTGACATCTTACTTAGTTCAGCAGTTGCTCGCTAGATGGAGTGAAGACGTCGAGTCGACATGACAACTTCGGTATTCTGTGAAACTCAATGACCTCGATCTCCTTTATTTTCACCGAGCTGGCCAATACAATGAAGTATGGGGGAAGGTTTTTATATAACCTTGTTTTCACCGAGTGACGTCACTGCGTTTCACAGAATGAAGTATGGGGGTTGGGGTGTTATATAACCTTGTTTTCACCGAGTGACGTCACTGCGTTTCGCAGAATTGAATAGACATGAAAGGACGAGTCGTGACCCGAAACAAACGTCAAAGTAGTGACCAATGATACAACAAGTATTGAATAGTAATGAGGCGATTTCCCAATAAAAAAACCTTATTGAGTTAAAGCTCAGCATTAAAAATATATCGAGTAAGAATGAAAACAGTATCGAGCAAGAGTGCTAGCGTCGAAGAAACTTGATAAGTGTTGAGCAGTAACGCAATGTTTCCAGTCGAGAAATATTGACCCATATACCCCTCCATACTTCAGTGAAGTATGCACCCTGTACAATTTCTGTCACGCGGGCGGGACGGGGGACTATGGTGGCCGGATGGCCTCTTGTTAAGCAAGGGTGTGACGAGTGCTTGCTTAAGCACTACCCCACTGGAAAGTTTACGAGACGTGTGATGACAGGCACCAGCAAAGAAGCGTTTATCTTGAGTATGTCAGTCTGGATAGCATCCAGGTTACATGAATTAGTGGCCATGGTTTTCTTTTTTGGAGGGAGCCTCCACCCCAAAAGTTTGTTACCCCTCCCCCCAAAAAAAACAAACAAACCCAACAACACTCATTTCACTGTCTTCATTTATTCTCCCCCCCCCCCCCAAAAAAAAAAAAAAATCTCTAGAAAACCTCCCCTAACTCATGAGCCTGCAGGAAACACTGTTAGCTCATTTTGAAATGACTGTAAGATCTCCACATCAGAACTTGCTTTTTGGAATATACCAAGAGAGTGACCATGCGAAGGACAAGACACGTCTGTTGAAGCAGGACTCACTCTGGTAGCCAGAGTATCTAGCTCGGCACGAATCTTCTGAATCTTGCTACTGAAAAAATCACTAAAAGAATCGACTGTGTCATTCACTGTGTCCATTGCTGAGTAGGGTAGAGCAATGACCGCGACCAAGCAGGCCGTCCATTAGTCTGAATAAGGCTGTACTACCCTGTCCACAGTCCAAGATATTGGCATGATAGTAGTCAGATTTTTCAGACTTAAGCATATGACACATGTCATGACGCTTTTTCTTGAATCTAACTATATCCGATGGAAGCGTGTATTTCTCCATTTCCTCTCAGCCTGTCTGCGATTCCGTTTGACCTGAGCAATGTTGTCACTGAACTAAGGCACAGTAGGACGTACTCTGATTGTTTTGGTAGTCTGTGGCGCGTACTTATACAGGATGAGATGGAGAATCTCCTGATACTGATCGGCCAGATTATCTACATAACAGTAGATGCGGGGTACACAATAAGAGCTGATGAAGCAATGTCTTTCTCAAGCTTATCGTAATCAAATTTTCTCAACTTGCGGAACGTAATCTTCCCTTCTGGCGTGGTGGCTTGTCCTGTTTGATGTTCATACTGTATGTACCCAGTTATGATCAGTCATCAATATTGATGTTGTTGTATGCAGCACCAAGTGATCCGTCAAGCGACTTTTGACCAGTGTATGACTACTAACATGTGTGGGACAAATAACATGTTGATGTAGCTCCGCATCATTCAGAAGACATAGGAATCGTTCAGCGTCATTGTCTGTGAGTACGTCCGAGTGAAAATTAAAATCACCAAGAATGAGCAGCTTACCATTATACGAGACACAATCCTCTAGAAAATCACTTAAATCCTGCAGAAATCCTGCTACTGTGAATCGATGGAGGGGGCGATATATATTCACAAGCCTGCAAGTCAGGGAGCCTGTGGTGATGACATCATTGATTCCCTCAAGGCGTGTAAAATTCAGTTGCTTTGTAGTTTTCACACGGATACATACAGTTATCAGTGAGTGTCACAGTTACAGTCTGAAGTAGAGATAGAGACACTGGTGACACGAGTGAAACGGATACAGGACTTAACCATGATCATGATGATTGCAACCCCTCGTCCACGGCAGTTTCGTTTTGGTACTTCGTAAGACTCATCATAGCCATCGGTTGCGGCCTGAATGTACAGATTGTCACGCTCATCACCATAGAGCCAGGTCTCACACAAAAACATCAGATCCAGGTCGTGCTCGATGATGTGATCCACAATCAATTGAACTCGTTTGCTATTGGATCTAGCATTAAATAAAGCACATGGTAGTACATTGTGGCCTACCTTCCAATGATCAACAAGGTTTTGTTGTGACACACTCGTCAGCTTATGGTGCTTGCCTGCTCGGCAGCCTCGCCGAGTAGGCATTCAAACCAAATAGTCTAGATCAATTCTTTGATTTAACTCCAACGTCGGGTGAGCGTTGGAGAAGCGTCGCATGCAGCGACCTAACATCAAGCCAACACTGATGCAACCAGTGTTTACGCACGGGTTAATGAACACATGTAATATACATGTATATAAATATAGATCATGCAAAAGATGTCAAAAAAACACAATTGATTGTGATCACGACGCGCACCAACAACAGCACAAGATCCAGGGTCATTTAGTTTTCTAGCCCGGCGGTGACGCCACCCAGGAAACCGGTGTTATACATACATATTCATCACGGTTTACCTCATGTATCATTTTGTGATTATTTGAATATCTAGGCATATTGATTGATTGACACCTACCATGACACCAAGAGCATGGGTTTCTTTCACATATATACGCATACGATCATATGATGCGCGATAAACATGATGAATGTAATAAAATGTCAGTTTCGTTTTGAAAAATGCCGGTATGTAATAATGTGTTGAAAATTTGTGGGAGAATGTCCCAATAGCCACACTCGACTGGTCGGTTTTTGTCGGATGCTCGTCAATTGCTCAGTGACCTAGTTTTAAACAAACGCCGGTGACAAAAAGGGTCCACTGGAAGGAGTTTGACAATTTTAAGCCCCTTATGTCTTAAAAATATTATAAATCGAACCAATCATAATTGAGAAACTACAGTAGCCAAGATCTGTTACAGTGCTGTAATAGAAAAGTTTTAAGCTCTAGTTTTCTTTTATTACAGTCTAAATACCTGATGTAACATATATATCAAAGATTTTTGTTTGTTTCATGTATACATGCATGCTAAGTTACTGATTTTTGATCAATACTGTGCCTTTCTTGAGCTGCATATTCTGGAACTGTAAATATATCATATTAGCGGGGAACGCCCCATTGTCTCTCATAGCTCTTTTGAATACAAGTGCCTTGATTTTATGTAGGATCTTTTATACAGCTGCAGGTATTGGGATAGTTGTTATTGTACTGTTTTTTCGATCGGTAAGGACTGCTCATTATGAAGGTGTTTCTTCTGTTGCATGCTGATGAAGATTGAGGAAACGACTCTTTTAATGTTTCTCAGTCAGTTATACACAGGACAGATTCATTTATTGTAAATGGTGCTTATCTAGATTATGCTAAAACAATAACATTTAAAATTCCATAGTGGGTGATGCTGTTCTAGAGTATATTATAATTATAATAATAATAAAAAACCCAGAAATAGAATCTGAAATTCCGATCAAAAATTCTTGGGAATCAGTCAGCTCGACTCAAAACAGGCAAAACGAGTTCATGAATAGAATGTCTTCAAATTATTATTGATGTTTGGCTATTTTTTTGTGTAAAACTTTGTAAATTTGATTTTATTGACAACCGATCTAGCCCCCACTATCAGCCATTATTTCATTAATATGAGTGATATCTGGAAAACTGTGGTAGATAGCTAGACCACTGCTATAAAAATGTGAAGTTTCATGTAGGATATGTAATTCTCATTATTAAAGAAAACATAATAATGTGAATGTCCACCGACAACAGTGAAACAGATTAACTAGAATGGACGCTAGCACCCTGCAAAGGGTAGTACCAGGTATCAATGGATCAGTTATCAATGGATCAATTGGAATACTAGTAATTGCTGCACTGGGGGAGACGTCTTAAAATCCACCATGTTTCTGAAATAAGTAATAAGTGACTTAGGCCACCTATAAAAGATAAACCCCCTATGAAAGATAAACTTTCTTCCATTTCAATGCTTAGCATGTTTAGTACTCTTTCAAAACTCTAATCACACGCTGTCATATTTGAAAGTGTATTAATTGCTGAGTATCATATTTGAAGCTGACGAAAATGATCTTAAAATTAAGCTATCATGACACACAATTTCCGAGTGAAACACAAGAAATGTTGTAGCAAAGTCGAACACAAATGTGAATTAATATATAAGATTACTAAATATAAAATGGAAGTAATATCGGTAAATTATATTTAATTAATACAGATAAAATGACAAAATCAAAAGGTTAGCCTTATCAACATGTTTCTACCCCACTTTGATTGTGTTTGCAAACACACCAGTCTCAGTTAATTTGGTTAGTATGGTTAGTGGAATAAGTACTGTAATATTTATAGGAACATGGTCGTGTATAAAAATGAAACGTTTTTTATTCATAATTGCACAAGTTCAAATGTATACTGGTACGGCTCACTTTTAAACAGTGAAACGTATGTTATTATTACTAGCAATTTAGTAATACTGATTTTTTCACTGTTCCAGTATGTACTTGTGTAGTGCACAAACGTTGTCACTCAAACGCTGTTACTTCCTGCCCTGGTATGAGAGACGTTGAAACAGAAGAGGTTAGTATTTGGGTTGTTATCCGTGCCTACTATGTTTAATGATGTCGTTTTTATTATCGTCCTACTTTAAAAGGGTACTTTCGTACAACAACGTATATTACATATAATAGTGTCATTGTATTATAATGTATCCCCATATTGTATGCCTCTATTTTGCGATTTTCAGCTATCTGGTACAGGTTTCAATATAAACATCCCCCATCGTTTCCAAGTGCACAACTACCGACGCCCCACCTTTTGTGACCATTGTGGCTCGTTGCTGTATGGGCTTATAAAACAAGGACTCCAATGTGAAGGTCAGGGTCAGTACACAGCTTAATAAGATGGACTCCATAACAGTTTAATAGTTTAACGTGGTGCTTAGCGTGCATGCTTAAGTGTATGTATATATATTACCATATTTATTCTAATAAACGCCCGGGGCGTTAATCAGAATCACCCCTGAGAGTACAGGGGGGATGGGCTTTATTTGAATATGGGCGTTTATCAGAATAAATACGGTATATACATGAATGACATTGATCTTTCTAGTCGTCCTTCTATTGTCTTCCCGCCTTGTATCTAGCGGTTGCATTATTAAGTCTCCGCTCACTATATGGTGGAGACTTATTTTTTTAGTGCTGTGTATTATTATTATTATTAATATTATTATTATTATTATTATTATTATTATTATTATTATTATTATTATTATTATTATTATTATTATTATCATTATTATCATTATCATTATCATTATTATCATTATCATTATCATTATTATTGTTATCATTAGTATTATTCGACAAGCCGCCAACTATTCATCCGATCTTCATGATTTTTTTTCTGAAAATATTATGGTGGATTACCCTGGCCAAGTTCAAAAACCAGCTAATTTGCATATCCAAGATGGCTCTTTCTTACTAATCGACGTAAACGCTCTCCAGTCGCCATATTCATCCGTTTTTCGCGATTTTTTTTCTGAACACCCTCACAGACGGCGGGCCAACATTAACCCAGCTTAGGTTCAAAGCATCGTGGCGGTATATGCTACGCAAGCATTGGCATAGGGTTGACGTGTCGTGTTTGCTGGGCATAGTGTGGTAGGCGACTTGGCCGCTGATACGGGTCCATTTAGTAGGAATCTCACTTACCTGACCATTTCACCAACGTTTAAATTAGCTAGTTAAAATACATATAATTAACAAAAAAAGGAACTCAACACCACTTCATGGATATACTGTTCAAAATATTTCATAGTCTTCAAGAAAATGAAAAACACCACTCATTTTTTGATGTGTGTTACCCACAGTGCGTATGACCCATTTCTGCATGTTGCACTGCCAAAAAGAGTTGACCCGTTTCTCTATTGACTGACGTCACTCACTTGTGGCCGCTTGGCCTCAATGCCTAACGTTAGTGTCTGCGCAGAAGCACACGTTTTTCTACCGCGCAGGGATTTTCAGTGCATTATCTTTCCTATTGTGGCCTATCAGAGGTCATTTGGTGTCTTTAAATCTGGTGGTAAATATCAGTATTGCTAGCCTGTTTTTTGGCAATTTGAGCCGCAGCCAAACCACTGTCATTCTGCCATAGCAATACATAGAGAAACAAGCTCACGCTGCACAATTGTCAAACGAGTCATTTTCATCAACCCATAATTTTTGCACAAATGAACTTAAATTTATTCTGAAGAGGGACATTTTGTTCCCCCACCCCAGCCCGCATAATTACCTAATTTGAGATGACCCGCATATTGGGATCATGTTCAGCTGGCCCATGACCTTGAAAGTTGACTTTCTTCGATTTGAATGTTATTAATTTTGTCCGTTATTGAGGTGAAAACACAAAATGCGGATACACACCAACATTATTTAAATCAATCGAAAGGTTTTGACTAAACTGCACAAAATAAGAGCGTTTTGAAATTGTTGCGTTTCTTTTTGTGCAAAGTATTTATCCAATAATGCGTCAATAACGACCAGCGTCGCAGAGAGTGGCCCAGCTTTGAACCAACATTATTGGCAGTAGGCTAGAAACCATGAGATCTACTTTTCACAAGAAACGTAATATTTGTAATTACAGAGGGGATATGCCCCCAATACAAATGGCCCAAGTATCCGAAGTGTTTCATATATCACAAGTGTCCCAAATGTCCCAGAGTCACAAATGGCCCATGTGTCCCAAATGTCCCATTTGTCTCTAATGGTCCATATATCCTAAGGGTCCCAAGTGTTCCAATTGTCCCATGTGTCCCAAATGTCACAATTGTCCCATGTGGCCCAAATGTCCCATGTGTCCCAAATGCCCCATGTGTCTCAAGTGTCCACACCCATGTGTCCCAAATGCCCCATGTGTCCCAAATGTCACATGTGTCCAAAAAAACAAAGCCCTACAGATTATGATGGAAAATATTTCTGCAATAGCAAATATAAATCACATGGGTGGTCAGAGCCATTTATTAACATTAGTTACAAAATCCATTGACACTACATCTATTAGCTATCACCTTTATGCTGCGGAAGGGGAGACATCTCCAGGTTTTGCTTACAAAAACGGTCACCCTTCTAGTTCATGATGGGACTTACTTTCCCGTCCTATGACACGTCACTGTGTGGTTACGGTAATTGATTCTTAATCGTTGACAACGGAGGTGACCACTTACATGAAGAACTTTTGACTACCTTGCAAACATAACAGCTTCGGTCGGCCACAAACTGGCAACGTTTAACGTAGCCTACATCATGTACATGTACGCCTGGAGAAAGTGTTCAAAGTCGGTTGCACGTTACGCAGACCTCGCTACAACCCGATACCTACGTCACCTGGAGGGCGGGCGTGTAAATGCGATGTTGAGCCAATTGTATTTGTGAGGAGCATCATGGGACATGAGTAGTGAGCCATAACATAATAATGTCGTAAATGATATTTTTAATTCTGAGATGCCACTGATAAGGCAAGCGATTACCGCATAATTATACAACGATCAGAAATGTAGATTCGATGGTCTGTGAGGATCATCAGAATAAATTAATTGTTATTTGTGACAACATACATTTCTGACTGCCTGCTAACGCTCCCTCCTGCACATGCTACGTGAAGCAGTATTGTAATACAAATGGAAATCAGCTTATCCGTCGATTTTATTCTGTCGTGCGTGAAATCAATCAAATTTTATCTAAACTAGAGCAAACTATTAAACTCTCCCACCGGAATGATTTTCGATCACTAAAAAAACCTTGCCAGTAGGCCCCCTATCCATATTTCTCTGGGATATACATTTATAGGATATGCCACAAGCTGCCAGTCGTCGACCCCAGCGTATTGTAGGATTCAAATCTCTCCAATTTGTCTATATAGTGATCTTGCGATTAAGGTTTCACAATGTAATAGTTTATTAAAAACATTTTTTCGTGCTAGAAAGGCAACAGCAAATTTTCAAAGCATGCCTTATTAGACACCATGATATAGCTCCCCTATTCATGACTGCAAAGAAAACATTCGTGAACGGTTGCAATGACAGCTACTTAAAGATCACATACACTATCAGACAATGGCGAGGGGTAACCAGTGACTTCCAAGTAAACACAACATTTGTATAACATTTGTACAATGTTGGCCCAACGTCTTCGACGTTGGGCCGACGTTGTACAAATGTTATGCAAATGGTTTGTGTTTGCTGGGTTATCGCTCGCATGCTCGATTTAATCCCCACCCATTGTTCAATGTTGCGGCAAAGACATCCGACCTCATTATCGGATTGGCCTAATTCTAAAAAGTTTGTGGAGGGGATAAACATGGCCTTCGAGGGGGTGAGTGCATGTATATACTGCCGGGAAAAGGCAAAAGGCCTATATACTTACTTGTAAAGTGAGCAGATACTGCCTTTTGCTCTTGCAGAGCAGTATAATTATATTTCTACCTTCTCCATAATCACGCCTCCGTGTTGGAACAATTCATTTATGCCACACCCAAACCGTCGACAGTGGTGTATACATGCTCTGTACGCCTGAACATATTTATACACTTACATTTCTATTGTACTTTATTGTTGTAAACTTCAAAATAAGACATCATGTTAGAACGAGTATCACACATGACACCTTGTTAGAAAGAGTATCTGCATGACACCTTGTTAGAAAGAGTATCATGCATGACACCTTGTTAGAAAGAGTATCTGCGTGACAAGTGTACAGTGTGCTCTTGCTACGGGAAATGACAGATAAATTAAAATTCATTTTAATAATTTTATTTTCATATATATATTTTAATCACTTGATTCACTTTAATTATTCACTTTATTCGCTTTATCATATCAATTCACTTTACCATGTTTATGTTTATTCATTATTTTCAGTGTTTTGGTTATATATTTCACTTTCTTGGAAAATTTTTTCTATAAAGTTGAATCTCAAACTAGGCTTAGTATTGATGTGTGTTAAGGAGACGAGCGAAGCGGGGCTCTACAAATTTAATTGTCATTTAACATGTTTAATGACGTCGAGCGAGCCAAAGTAATAATTTTTTTGATGGCTATGAAATATTTATTTACAACATGTCCTTCAGACAATTATTTATTTCGTGAAAATTCAGTCTCAAAATTATTATTTCAAAAAGACTGCAGCCCCCCCCCCCCCACTCCTGGAGATTGAATGGTGGCCCCCTAATTCTGTGAGTGCTTATTTATTTTATTCTTTATTTTTTATCCAAGAGATAATCAAGCCTCTCTTAATATTATTAGGAGATATTCACAGAGACTAAGGGTGTAATCGTGTGAAATAATGTCACCACTACAGCGGCTCAATCTTTAAGCCTCTGTACCTTTTACACTCGCTCCTAGCAAATTTCAAGACAATAATTGTAACAACTACTTAATAATATATAATTATGTGTGTGAGTAATATAAATACAATATATCTAAAAAGAATTATATTAACAATATTACAATAAATGATAAAGGTATGCCAATTACAAAATTATGACTAAAATTATATCAATCATAAACAATTGTACATAGCATATATACCCATTGCTTGGCTAGATTTTTAACAGGAAAATTGTTGTCACCCCCAGCCCTTCCGCGGCATAGGCCAAATTCCTGCAGCCGCGCCTGTGTCTTCATCAAATCGCTCGCAGTGCTTGGTGAACGTGATATCTCTAAAACTGCTAATCTGAATCACTCGTGATTTTGTATTTATTTATTTGTTCAACCTCCAAGGATAGAGTCAGTATACATAAATAGAACATGCAATGCACACATTTAAAACATACAAATGCATTATAAAATGATATTGGTTAAGACATTATAAATACATTAAAACCAATGTACAGTACTGACACGTGCGAATTAATAGTTTGTAATTAAACGTAAAAGTTTATATGTATTCGCATTAAGAGAGCATAGTAATGGATATATACCTAATTTTTCAATTCTGGAAAACAAGGTTTTATGGCATATAGGCTGAGACAATATATCTGGCCATGAAGTGTGAACATAGATCTCTCATCGGAGAGTCGACCATAAAAATTCCACATATGCCACAAACCACATACTGCATTTTTAACAATTTCACCAACTGGAACAATAGTCATTGTCCGAATTATTTTGAGTGATGGCTGTGTACACTAAGGCCAATAGAAGACTTCAAAGTAGTGCCTTGTACTGACTCTAACTTTTTCAATTAAGCACTCGTTTTCGCTATGCTACACCAATAGAAACAGATTTTCACTGGCCAATATACTTTCATGAGCATGATCTGCGATAATACTATTATATTATATTAAATCAATATTTATATGCCTAGATTGATCACATTAAACGAAATAATAGAATTGCCCGTAGAATGGGCCCGTATTCACGAAAATCTAGGCATATATAGATATGATGTGTGTATTATTATATTATATCAATATTTATATGCCTAGATTAAACACTTTAAACGAAGTAATAGAAGACCCGTAGAGCAGACCGTATTCCCGAAAACCTAGGCCCTGGCGATTTCAATAATCTCGTGAAAATTATATTTATTATAGCGCTACTAGAAAAATAAAAATTCGCGAATACTAAACTTCGTGAAAAGTCACAAAATCAGAAATTCGCGAAAATTTAAACACGCGAAAATTACAGATCTACAGTGTATAAAATTAGTCAATTTTCACATGGTGATCATGCAGAGAATGGTTTTAAGGTTATGGAAGATCGGATAAATAATGACGACTCGGACTGTTATTATATTATATTGAAAAGTTTGGAGGAGGTGCAATGGTCAGCATCTTGGATATGCAAAATTTCAGACTCAAACAAGGTAATCAGTGAGAAGGTCGAATAAATATTGGCAACTATATTGTTTACGTTTAATTATAAGAAAGCAGGCTTGTGGCCAAAGTATTCAGTACTTCGGTACTCGGAGTACTGATTTGCAGTATGCCTACTCGTCTGTACTCAGTACTTATACTTTTTAAAAGTACTTGTACTCGTACTTGTACTCGAGTACTTTTAAAAATGAAAGTACTTTAACGAGTACTTGCGTGTACCTTACTCTTTAATTGACTCAAAATAACGTACAGACAAATCATAAATCAGCATAGACGGCATAACGAACATTCGGTTATTCGTTTATTCGTTAGCTATTATATTGAAATATAATAAATGCTTTGAGATTATTTAAAAAATAGTTATATTGCTTAAATCAATTTACTATAAAGTGCACCTTTTTACTATTTCATGTTCCTGATTACTTGTCCCGCGTTGTTACTTGTACATATCTATATATACTGGCATTCGTGTGTGGTTCACAAGCTAATTAAATAGCTATACTTAAAAACTTGACAATAGCTACCGTGTCTCCGGAAAACAAGAAGATATGTTTATATATATAAAATTTACAAGGAATATACTATAGGGTAGGTCTAGTAATCATTAAAAAGGAAAGCGTGATTTCAACAATGATGTCGCGTCATTTGAAAATCACACTTACAACACCCCTTTCTTCGCAGCTAAACCCCAGTAAACATGAGGCATTATTAGCCCATTCGAGTGGCTGTTTTCGTCATCGACGTTTTTTCGTCAAAGGTCATTCAACACAAATTCGACGGTGAATTTTTCCGTCTCGTTTCGTCGACGACGGAAAAAAATCAAACAGCCATTCGAGTAGGATAATAACAAAATGAAAAAACGTCGATGACGAAAACAGCCACTCGAATGGGCCTAGTTAATCCAATGGTGGCATAACGTCTTGTGTACAGTGACCTTACAATGCCGGGCCAATGTCCAAAATATCCTGCCAATAATTGACCAGCACTGTACTCAGAAGTGAATAGGATTATCACCTGATATAACTGTACTGATCAAACAAAGTGATTAGACAGGAAACTCCACCCTCACCTTGAACTGCGGACACTACTATTTTATTTATCATTGTTACAAATCATTTATATAATGGTCCCATCCCCCAAAAATTCCGGATCGCTGTGCGTACTAAAAAAATGTATTAAAGTAGACGAAACAATGTAAAAGTCAACCATAGACGTCAGGTGTCTAACGAGCTAAGCAACCCTAAGATGTACAATATGTATTGTGTCAGGTGCCCAGTAAGCAGGTAAGTCATTTGAAGCTGGAAATTATGTCAGCAATTCTAGCTGCAAATGAGAGAAAAATATAATTGAACACGTTAGTGTGACTTATAGGATTGAAGGTGTGAGGTTATACAATGAGGTAATTATAAGCCCACGGCGGCCTGATATAACCCTTTCCGTCTCCGAAATGTGATGACGGACCGAGTATAAAAATAAATTATATATATTACAGTGAGGTGCATCTCTTATAAATCATGACATATTTTTACGAATAGGCTAATAATTATATTAACGTATGCCCGGCCTGAATTTTGTACAGATATAGATATATTATGGCAATACATTTGATTTTATATCACTGTCACCAGCAACTAACGTGAGCCAGTTATCGCAAAACAATTCTGCAGTGCAAAAGCAAAAGGTAGTTTCTTTATACTTTACAAGTAAGCAGATACTGCCTTTTGGATTTTCAAGGCAGAATTGTGAAAGAATAAAGAAAGTGCCGTGGCGGCCATTTGGATGTCAATTAGCTGATTTTGAAGCAGTCAATGAATGGTCTTAGAAAGTTTCAGGAAGATTGGATAATGTCAGCATTTGTGGAGATTTGTAAGGAAGAGCTATCGTGAATACGCAAAGCAATCAATTTCCGAACTTTTAATTTAAAAAGTGATCACACATCAGTCAAGATTTTCTGAGAAAGTTCCGCGAAAATCGTTTAAATATTGGTGAGTGTAGAGCGTTTACGTCGAATTGTAGGCTAAGACAAAAAATTGCTGTATTGGCCATCTAATCTTTGATATGCAAGTAAATTCATTTTCAAACTAAAACATCGAAATCAGTTAGAAAATTATCTAAATTATAAATTTTTGCGAAGACAGGATAAATATTAACGACAGTAAGGAATTGCCATGGCGGCCATCTTGGATATATGCAAATTAACAGATTTATAAACTGAACCAGTTTCAATTCTTTGTGGGCTCTATGACACTGCATTTCGCACATGTGTTCTCGTAATTTAGGACTGCTTACTGTATTCCACACAGTCCGCAGTTATTTTTTTTCAATATAGCTGCTGATCTATCAACTTCTGCTTCCTCATACTTCACATAGCCATCACATACCAATATTTCTGGTGACAGTTTGATCCTCATACCGTCAACCCTTTAATTACTACGGCCACTAGCGAAGAAATGCTCGTTAGCGCGTTTCAGGAAGAAGTTTCTATCAGATTTGTTTTTATTTGGCAAATATGTTCAGCTATGTCAGTCAATGACCACATTAACTTCTGGGAGCACAAACAATTTCCGTTTAGCGGCCATTTTGATTTTTGAGTAATTTTGTGATATTTACCTATTAGTCTCAAAAACACAGTAATTAGCTGGAACATGAATATAAAACAAAATGTAAGGTCTCACACAAGCATAAACCATGACAAATTTCGCAGAAATAAAAACAAAAATGGCCGACTGGTGGCCCTTTTAAATTGTTTTTCCTCATTATCTCGGAAATCTTGCATGATTGATAGCTAAAGCCGTGGTATAAAGTAAAATGTTCAGTGTAACACAAGGACAACATAGGACAATGTTTGCAAATATATAATCCAAAATGGCAGATTGACAGCCTTTTTGTTTTAATTGTGCTCATATCGGAGACCTTGCATGATAGCTAGAGCATTAATATTGAATAAAGTGTCCGGTAATGAACAAGGACAACACATGACAAATTTTGCAGATACTAAATCCGAAATGTCCGACTTGTACAGTGGTAGCCATTTTGTTTCAATTTAACTCATCATCTCTGAATCATTGCATGATAAGCTATCCTGTGTCACATAGGGATAACCCTTGACAAAGTTTGCTGATCTTATCAAATTTGAAATGGCCGACTGACGGTAACTGAGGGCTGCTTTCGCGTTCGTTTCGTAATAGTTCAACATGAAACGTGTATCAGTGTGTGTTTGTTTTGTGGCCACCGCTCGTTTTAACATTATATTGTTATAGATGTTGGATATTCCATGTTGTGATTCATAACAAATTTTCGAATGACTTACCTCCGAATTTACAGGGCAGAAATGTAGAATTGTGAATGTTGTATTCAAGATAAATTAATGCGTGATTAGAATACCTGTAGCTTTTACATTGACACTCATTGCATAACTAAATAGCCTCTTGGAGTAGGTTGGATTTCCGAAATCACAAAATATGAAAATTACACCAACTCATATTCACACCATCATGGTAAGACGAAAGCAGCAAAAAACCTCTTGACAATTTAGAATAGCCATGCTGTTCCGTAAGAGATGATGTTATGGCTGCCATTTTGTTTCATAAACACGCCTTGCTTGTCAATCTTTTGAACGATTATTTTTTAAACGTTGATGCTTTGATCTGATATCAGAGCTGTCTAATCATGCTAATAACAGCTGTATTGAGATATTGGAAACCTTTTTATTTTATTTTTTCCCATGTTACTGTAATGGTAAATTCAAAGTGCATTGCAAGACACGTAGGGGCCTATAGAATGAAGAGTCGTATTTCATGTCATGTGATGTTAATCAGCAGCCGTCATTAATTTTATTTGTGGGAAGGCCTACGACACCCCGCAAGCACGAAACTACGCGCCTGTACTGGTTCAATGTTAATCTACTGTGACCAAAGATTGGTCCACCGTCTACGACGTTGTGCGACGACCCGTGTTTCTGAGAGCTGGGCCTCAGAACTCTCGGTGTGGGATGCCGTCAACACTAAAATTGCAATATATGTTTATTGAGCAATGTATTTTTTATTACAATAGTAGGCCTAATTAATCGATGATGCATTTATCTTATGAAAGTTATTGATTATGTTCCCCGTCATTTATCATTTACCGAGGTAAACTATTACTATGATATGCAGTAAGAAGTATTTGTAAAATAATTATTAAAAATAATTATATCCCTTATTTGTCAAATCACAAACATGTTATTCGCGTTTCCCACCACGGTTTTTACAACGCTTCTGGCATACCTAGAGAAGTGATATTAAACCTTAATTGTCATCATTCATGGTAATAGCACTGCGTCTTGTCGTGGGCCCTTGACCATCGAGGTGACATATAGGGCCTACTAGTATAATGTGCAGGCTCAGCTTTCGTCCGGCCAGCTAGGCACTGCGGTGCTTTGTTTGAAGCCTGCATTGATTTTCGTCACCACCTGTTAGCAGCGAAGGAAGCAGAAGCTAGCCAAGCAAGGCTCTGCGCCTGTTCCGCAACTGGTCACAGTCGCCGTGTTTGCTATTTTAGGAAAATTGATTTGTCTCCTGATGCAAAGCCGCTTCCCAAAATAGATCTCTCCTTTCCAAAAATAGACGGAAATTTGTGTATGCCTGGGAAAATTATGTCCCTGCACTGCCACAGGAGCTCATTAATAGATTATAGAGAATAGACAGAGCAACTTTTATATAATTGGATTCAGCTCAATTATAATGTTCTGTAAATAAATATCCTACCCTTTTCACTGTTCAAAATTTTAAGTACATGCGTTAGTCATAAAATGGCTCACATAACACATATCATTCACGTCCCCATGATCACGTAAACAGTGAAGTATATAATCACGAAAACATGCCATATTATTTACACTGTAAAAATGATGACAATTATTATTATTATAAAATTATGAGAAATATTAATAAATAAAACGAGACTAAATAACAGCTAGACTGCATGTCCTCCTAAGCATTTACAGATTGAGACAAGTGCTACTAGCATGCGGACTATTAATGTAAACATATTGAAAATATCAGGGGAAGAAGTAAACAGCTAGTAACAACAACAAACATTTAAATATATATGTTTCGTTAAATATCCGCTCTGCGAAATTGATTCGTGCATTGTCATAGTTTAGTTTTTGTAAAGATGGTTATTTACCTTACGATTAAATCTATAAATAGAAGCTATTACATGTGTGTAAAGGAATGCGTTTTGGAATTGCCGACTACATAGCCCGATCCAGCATACACTATTTCCATTATTATGATCACAACTATAGCTTTTAAAACACCGACCTTCACCACATAAATAGATTTGACTAGCCGAGCTCAAGTGACAGGGCGTATAGTAAAGGTTAATTTACGCCCTAGTGATGCCCATTTACGCCATCCCAGTAAACAGAAAACATTTGTATACCATTTATACAACGTCGGCCCAACGTCTTCGCCGTTGGTCCAACATTCTGTAAATGTTATACAAATGTTTTGTGTTTACTGGGATGCTCTTGGATGTGAATATGTAACAGGACCGTTCATGGTAGGCCTATATATGGGGAGCTGTTGCATATTCACACTCAATTACATATCACAGGCCTATTGGTGATAACATTATATCATCTAGAAGATAATATTATCATGATCTAGCTTACCACCTCGGATAAAACGCCTAGGCTTTGCATAGCACAAGTGTACTGTTAAAGTGTACGTTACATGCATGCTTTGTTTACAATACTAGCACTGATAATGTACTTCTAGAGGGCTTGGGCAAAAGGATGATGTTGGATGAGTACCTGATAATATCATGTCCCGTCTTGAAATAACGCGTACAATCCTCATGAGATAAACATTTCTCCAGCAAAGTTTTTGATAGGAGCACCAGGCCTAAATTGGATTCAAAAACTAAAATAATGAAGTGTTTTATCCGATATCAATGTTTTGTTTTGGCCCTGTACAGAATCAGCATCTGTGACACACCAACAGAAATCTACACTAACGTGTTTCCACTCTTACACAATGATCATATAAATTCTATATTCTGAATCGTTTTCCTGAATTTGCTATCTTATGTTATGTTGCAGCATGCAAGATTAATGTGCATAAGCGTTGTGAGAAGAATGTAGCAAATAATTGCGGAATCAACATTAAAGACATGTCTTCAATACTGAGACAAATGGGTATCTCTGTAGAAAAACTCAAACAAGGTCCACGAAAAAAAGTGAGTAGACTTATATATAATTTTTCATTTTGCTACGAATTAGTGGTCTTTCAGTCATCTATTTTAGCAGTATAATTGAAGTGTATATATTGTATTAACCCTTGTCCTGCTATGCCCGGATATATACGGGGTTAGGGATGTTTTAGATCAATAAATATATCACTTAATTTTGATAAAATAGTTTTTAGTAGATGCTTAGTTGATCCAATAATTTAATTTTAGACATGTCTATTTTTCAAAAATAGTAATATTTTTCGTCATTTGAAGCTGGAAATTGCGTTAGCAATTCCAGCTTCAAATGACGAAAAAAAAGATTGAAGCAATTCAGCAGGACAAGGATTATTACAATGAAATAATTTATATACAATGGAGATTTTAACGTGTACGTAAAAATCCACCACCATACCAATACCCTCCATTTATATATGTTCATTTATGTCGATACTTCACAGTTTGTGTGATCTCTCAGTTTAAAGTGCATGTTATGTATTTATATTTTTGTAACAAAGTGTATGTACAAGTGTAACGAATACTTGACGAAAGGCTATTCAAACAGGATGATTATGCTGGTGAAAAATACCTTTACAATTTGTAAATTTTAGATTTTTTTTTAAATACGGTAGATTCATAGTCATCAGTGTGTCTCATTTGTCACCAAGATCATCTGCACTCTTGGTGATAAAATATCTTATACGATTAGATTGTAACTTGCTTGTTATTTAGGTTATATGGTGATTATATTGATTCTATTGCAGCCAACAATGAATGATTCAAAAGGTGGAGATGGAAGCAGAGCGTCATCTTCGTGTCATATGATAAGTAAGTCACACAGTAACTATCCCACCATCAGAAAGGTGATCATTATTTACTTAAATATTTCGGTTGAAACTATTAGTCCTACCAACGAATCAGCCATGGTTTAGGGAAAATTCCGTACTCGTGTGCTACAAATCCATGCTCGTGGTTTGCAAATCATTGCCTACAAATCTGCCTCAAGCTTTATAAATCTATATAAATCTTTATATAATATGGTTGACAGTCCTTATTGAGATCGTCTCGACCTGTTCCCGTCAACCAAAGTTAATAACATGTTCGAAAAAAATATTCAAATAATAATAATGACATTGTATTATTTTTGCATGTTTTAACTGGAAGTCAAATAAACATAAAACATTGCTCCACGCTCATGGATTATACATTTTTACCTTAAAATCCGATTAATTGTGGTTTATAAATCATGGCTTACAATTCCGCACTGATAATTTATATATCATAGATTACAAATCTGTTCTTATCATTTACAAATATTAATTACAAATCTGCTTTTATGGCCTTTGAATTATGTATTATAAATCCGCGCCATTGGTTTATAAATCATGGCTTACATCTCAAAAAAATCATCTCTCAAGGTTTACAAATCATGTCTTAAAAATCCCCATTTCACTTTTGTGGTCCACAACTCATAGCGTATAAATGAGCGACCAGGGTTTACAAATCTTAGTTTACAATTTGTGTATTCATGGGTTACAAATCGCGGTTTACAAATTGCGCGTTCAAGGTTTACAAATCGTAGCTTACAAGCAGTGCTCTTTGTTTACAAATGGAGGCTTTTAAATCTCGGACTCATGTTTTATAATTATAAATCATGATTATTAAATCCCTTTTCATAGTTTAGAAAGCATGCTTTGCAGAAATATGCTCCTGGTTTATAACAAATGATGCCTTGCAAATCCTTATGCTTATGATCATATTTTTTAGAAATCGTCGCCTACGAATACATGTGCTTTCGGTTTACAATTCATAGCTTACAAGTATACACATATGGTTCGCAAATCATGGCTTTTAAATCTGGACTAATGGTTTAGAAGTCATGTTTTTTACACTCATAATTTACAAATTGTGGTTTGCATTAATCAATATGCTCACAATTTACAGACATGTCTTCACTGTTTAAGATTTGATAAATGATCCGTGTTTACAATGTTGATTATCGTGTATTGCTGGTTAGTAACCGCATCCTCGTTAGAAACCACCCCCCAAACTTTTACCTAGCTTATTTTTAGCTCCCGCCGTCACCGTAGGTGAGCGAAGGGAGCTATGGATTCTACCTCCGTTTTTTTTTGGCCTCTTCTTTTGCCTATAACTTTGTGAGAAAATAAGCTAGGATAACAATTTTTGGTATGTGGGTTACTTCCAGGTGGCTAATGGACGGGTTAAAATATTTTTAATCTGAATTCAATACGCAAGGTTGCAGAGGAGAAAATGATGATGTGACGGCGTTGGGCCGTTGGGCCGTTGGGCCGTCCGTAAACAATTCGTTTCCGGAGCATATCTCTGAAAGTACTTGTCCGATTGTCTTCAAATTTTACACACAACACCCCTAGGGGGTCTAGTTGTGCCTTTTGGGGTATTTGAACTTTGACCTACTTCTGGTTCAGAACTATGACCTATTTAGACGTTTTGACGCGCACTTCGTTTCCGGAGCAGATCTCGAAAAGTACTGGGCCGATGACAGTCATATTGCACATACATGTTCTCTAAGGTCCCTAGTTGTGCCTTTTCAGGTTTTTGGACCTTGACCTTGAAGTTGACCCAGCACTTTGACCTAATTTATAACATCGGTAAATCCGACTGAAAGATTTTGCGGAATATCATGAAAACCGCTCAAGATAGCTACACCATTACTATAAAACAAATTGTGAGGTTTCAGGAGAGGATGCATCTTGAAAAATTTCAGGTCGATAAAATTAAAAATAGCCGACTATCGGCCATTATTCACCTCGACAGGCCTGATATTGTGGAATATCATGAAAACCGCTCAAGATAGCTACACCATTAATATCAAATAAATTGTAAGGTTTCAGGAGAGGATGCATCCTGAAAAAATTGAAGTTGATAAAATTCAAAATGGCCGCCTATCAGCCATTATTCACCTCGACAGGCCTGATATTGTGGAATATCATGAAAACCGCTCAAGATATCTACACCATTACTATAAAACAAATTGTATGGCTTCAGGAGAGGATGTATTTTGAAAAAAATCATTTTTAAAAGTTCAAAATGGCCGCCAATCAGCCATTATTCACTTTCACATGGCCGTTATTTGGAAAACCGTGCTAGATGGCTAGACCATTACTATAAAACAAAATGTGTGATTTCAGGAGAGGATGCATCTTGAAAAAATTTGACTCGATAAAATTCAAAATGGCCGCTTATCGGCCATTATTCACTTTCACATGGCCGGTATTTGGTCAACCGTGCTAGATGGCTAGACCATTACTGTAAAACGAAATGTGAGATTTCAGATGAGGATGCATCTTGAAAAAAATTGACTTGATCAAATTTAAAATGGCCGCCTTTTCGGCCATAATTCATTTTCACATGGCTGATATTTGGTAAACCGTGCTAGATGGCTAGACCATTACCTGATTACTATAAAACAAAGTGTGAGTTTTCGGGGGAGGATGCACCCTGAAAATTTTTAACTTACGAATTCAAAATAGCCGACAATCAGCATTATTTACCTCGATAGGCCTGATATCAGGTAAACCGTGCTAGATAGCTAGACCATTACTATAAAACAAAATGTGACGTTTCGAGAGAGGATGCCTTTTAAAAACTTTCGACTCAATCGAATTCAAAATGGCCGCCGATCGGCCACTATTTACTTGCACATTGCTGATATTTGGTAAACCGTGTTAGATAGCTGGACCATTACTATAAAACAAAATGTGAGATTACAAGAGAGGATGCATCTTGAAAAAATTGACTCGATCAAATTCAAAATGGCCGCCTATCGGCCATTATTCACTTTCACATAGCCGGTTTTTAGTAACCGTACTAGATGGCTAGACCATTACTATAAAACAAAATGTGAGATTTCAGGAGAGGATGCATCTTGAAAAATTTTGACTTGATCAAATTCAAAATGGCCTCCTATCGGCCATTATTCACTTTCACATGGGCGATATTTGGTAAACCGTGCTAGATGGCTAGACCATTACTATAGAATGAAATGTGAGATTTCAGCTGAGGATGCAGCTTGGAAAATTTTGACTTGATCAAATTCAAAATGGCCGCCTTTAGGCCATTATTCACTTTCACATGGCCGATATTTGGTAAACCGTGCTAGATAGCTAGACGATTACTATAGAATGAAATGTGAGATTTCAGCTGAGGATGCATCTTGAAAAATTCTGACTCGTTCAAATTCAAAATGGCCCCCTATCGGCCATTATTTACTTTCACATGCCCAATATTTTGCAAACTGTGTTAGATGTTAGTCCATTACTATAAAACAAAATTTGAGGTTTCGGGGGAGGATGCACCCTAAGTTTTTAACTAATTTATATCGAATTCAAAATGACCGTAAATCAGCTATTAGTTAACTCGATTGGCCTGATATCGGGTAAACCATGTCAGATAGGTAGACCATTACTGGGATACTGATTAGGATCATTAATTTCAATGGAGGTTTGCAATCTCTGACAGACTGTCTAGTTCTTATCTTACTCTTAGACTGGGCTTCTTAGACCTAGTTGTCTTGCGTCTTGATTTTTGACCTAGACTAGGACTACATTAATAACCCTATACAAAATTGCTTAAATCAAATTCTAATTCGTCGCGGGAGCTCCTGGACTTATGTAGTCTTGTTTTAATGGTTTTGATTTTCAGTGAAACTCGGTTACAAACCGCATTCCAACTTTAACGTATAATAACCTGATAACGGACATAACGGGCAGCGGTATTTCCTCCCGGTAACTCCCGTAGTTTAGCTAGAAACGTGTTATTTTACTTTGGAGGTAGGCCTATTTTGTCATTATCGCAGTCAACGCCATGCGGCGTTAATCTCTTTATATTAACCATGCTTAAAACAGTCGGCGTGTTTCCCACGGGAGACTCAATATACCGGGGGGGAGGGGGGGGCAGGGGGTACTAAATATTCTGTGGTGACGTTTTGGACGGAGTGCCAGCATTGAGACACATGCATAGGGACTGTTTATTACTGAGAGGAGACAATAGACTTCCAGCAAACGAAAATGTGCTGGTCTAATGTTGGGCCGACGTCTCAGACATCTGCACAACATCAAGTTGAACTTGCTCTCTGTGTCGTTTTGCTGTGAGCAGGTGACATTTGCTGACTCGTGTTTGTTGGTGTGATGTGTTATATCGCCGCCAGTAGCTTTGTTTTTTTCGTGACGCTAATTAGTATGTTGAGACTTACACTCTGAGTCCCACAGCGGACCACAATATCGTCATATATTAAAACCCGTGGCGTCGAGAATCTGCTTCAATCGTTATATTCCAACACAGTACCAACCTGACCTGTTCCGACGTCCTTGTTCTCATGGTTTATAGATCATGTCTTAAAAATCCTCTTTTATCTGATAGTTTACAAATCATGGCTACAAATCTGACTCATGGTTTAAAAAACATTGCTTACCAATCTGTGCTCACAGTTTACAAAGCATGTCACGGTATTACTTCATGTTTATTACAAACAGCAAAAAAAAAATCCCGTAGCCATTCTACAATGCAACAATCTGAAATCAGCCATTCAAGTAAATATTTCTAGCTGTGTGCACATAAATTCTGGGCAAGGATGCGCCTTATACTAGCACTGTTCCCAACGTGACACTAGCAACATGTCAAAATAAACGCCACGTTAGAATGACTTAAATGCAACGAAAAACACACTTAGCTTTACAATATATACTTGTTTAGTCAGAAATATAATTTTCTGTCTTTTCATTTTTACTTGAAGCTGCTTCGTTGTCCCTTCATCTTTTATTTTAATTATATATCTTTATTGGTATAATACTTTGTATCATTGACATTCATCAGATGTCAAGTGTCTTAACTTCTGTCACGTTAGATGTTGCTGTTTATTGCAAACCATCGAAATACATTTATTTTAGCCATTATACAATGTAATAATCGTAATTCAACAATGCACACACTTATTTCTGAGTGGGTACAGAAAGATTCTAGCCAACGTAGTGGCTTCTAGTAACACTGTTGCTAACGTGACATTAAAAAACGTCACGTTATCATACTTTAAATTCAACAAAAAAGGACATTTAGCATTGAACAACTTTTGCCTATAACTTTGTAAGAAAATAAGCTAGGATAACAATTTTTGGTATGTGGGTTACTTCCAGGTGGCTAATGGACAGGTTAAAATATTTTTAATCTGAATTCAATACGCGAGGTTGCAGAGGAGAAAATGATGATGTGACGGCGTTGGGCCGTCCGTAAACAATTCGTTTCCGGAGCATATCTCTGAAAGTACTTGTCTGATTGTCTTCAAATTTTACCCACAACACCCCTAGGGGGTCTAGTTGTGCCTTTTGGGGTATTTGAACTTTGACCTACTTCTGGTTCAGAACTATGACCTATTTATTCGTTTTGACGCGCACTTCGTTTCCGGAGCAGATCTCGAAAAGTACTGGGCCGATGACGGTCATATTGCACATACATTGCACATAAGGCCCTAGTTGTGCCTTTTCAGGTTTTTAGACCTTGACCTTGAAGTTGACCCAGCACTTTGACCTAATTTATAACACCGGTAAATCCGCCTTTGAGATTTTGCGGAATATCATGAAAACCGCTCAAGATAGCTACACCATTACTATAAAACAAATTGTGAGGTTTCAGAAGAGGATGCATCTTGAAAAATTTCAAGTCGATAAAATTAAAAATGGCCGCCTATGGGCCATTATTCACCTTGACAGGCCTGATATCGCGGAATATCATGAAAACCGCTCAAGATAGCTACACCATTAATATCAAATAAATTGTAAGGTTTCAGGAGAGGATGCATCTTGAAAAATTTGAAGTTGATAAAATTCAAAATGGCCGCCTATCAGCCATTATTCACCTCGGCAGGCCTGATATTGTGGAATATCATGAAAACCGCTCAAGATATCTACACCATTACTATAAAACAAATTGTAAGGCTTCAGGAGAGGATGCATTTTGAAAAAATTCCACTCGTCCAAGTTCAAAATGGCCGCCAATCGGCCATTATTCACTTTCACTTGGCCGTTATTTGGTAAACCGTGCTAGATGGCTAGACCATTACTATAAAACAAAATGTGTGATTTCAGGAGAGGATGCATCTTGAAAAAATTTGACTCGATAAAATTTAAAATGGCCGCTTATCGGCCATTATTCACTTTCACATGGCCGTTATTTGGTCAACTGTGCTAGATGGCTAGACCATTACTGTAAAACAAAATGTGAGATTTCAGATGAGGATGCATCTTGAAAAAATTTGCCTTGATCAAATTTAAAATGGCCTCCTTTTCGGCCATTATTCATTTTCACATGGCTGATATTTGGTAAACTGTGCTAGATGGCTAGACCATTACCTGATTACTATAAAACAAAGTGTGAGTTTTCGAGGGAGGATGCACCCTGAAAATTTTTAACTTACGAATTCAAAATGGCCGACAATCACCATTATTTACCTCGATAGGCCTGATATCAGGTAAACCGTGCTAGATAGCTAGACCATTACTATAAAACAAAATGTGACGTTTCGAGAGAGGATGCCTTTTAAAAACTTTCGACTCAATCGAATTCAAAATGGCCGCCTATCGGCCACTATTTACTTTCACAATGCTGATTTTTGGTAAACCGTGTTAGATAGCTGGACCATAACTATAAAACAAAATGTGAGATTACAAGAGAGGATGCATCTTGAAAAAATTGACTCGATCAAATTCAAAATGGCCGCCTATCGGCCATTATTCACTTTCACATAGCCGGTTTTTGGTAACCGTACTAGATGGCTAGACCATTACAATAAAACAAAATGTGAGATTTCAGGAGAGGATGCATCTTGAAAAATTTTGACTTGATCAAATTCAAAATGGCCTCCTATCGGCCATTATTCACTTTCACATGGGCGATATTTGGTAAACCGTGCTAGATGGGTAGACCATTACTATAGAATGAAATGTGAGATTTCAGCTGAGGATGCATCTTGGAAAATTTTGACTTGATCAAATTCAAAATGGCCGCCTTTAGGCCATTATTCACTTTCACATGGCCGATATTTGGTAAACCGTGCTAGATGGCTAGACGATTACTATAGAATGAAATGTGAGATTTCAGCTGAGGATGCATCTTGAAAAATTCTGACTCGATCAAATTCAAAATGGCCCCCTATCGGCCATCATTTACTTTCACATGCCCAATATTTTGCAAACTGTGTTAGATGTTAGTCCATTACTATAAAACAAAATTTGGAGTTTCGGGGGAGAATGTTTTTAACTAATTTATATCGAATTCAAAATGACCGTAAATCAGCTATTAGTTAACTCGATTGGCCTGATATCGGGTAAACCGTGCCAGATAGGTAGACCATTACTGGGATACTGATTAGGATCATTCATTTCAATGGAGGTTTGCAATCTCTGACAGACTGTCTAGTTCTTATCTTACTCTTAGACTGGGCTTCTTAGACCTAGTTGTCTTGCGTCTTGATTTTTGACCTAGACTAGGACTACATTAATAACCCTATACAAAATTGCTTAAATCAGATTCTAATTTGGAGCGGGAGCTCCTGGACTTATGTAGTCTTGTTTCAATTGGAATATTGTTTATGGTTGCTTCATCGTTCCTAATTCTTCCAGCAGATTGTATAGTAATTCTAATAATTCATTTATAGTTTTCTCACATAAATCTCTTTCTTGTTTTATTGATTGATAAAGTTATCTGAAAACTAACATAGTACTGCTAAAATGAGTAAATTTTGACAATGTTTTGATCATATTTACAAAAAAATATGGTTGGGAAGTCAATGTGGCACTTTATCGTGTTCGATATCATATATTGCTTAGAAATTGTGTCTTAAATACAGAGTTTTCGTAAAATGAAAGCTCTTTTTATCGGACACAAAATAAATTATTAATCTTAGGCGAATCCCAAGCTATGTAATTCGTGGTTTGTTCGGATCTCAATTTGTTTGTAACAGTCTCTTTTAGCAAAGAGGCTGAGAGGCTGGTCCAAGCCAAAAATTAATCCGAAAGAAATATAAATTTATATACCAGATTCTATGTCTATCAAGAAAATCCCACCTCCTCCCGCTTCCATCCACTGCAAGATTTTCGTCATTTTTCTTCTGACCGTTTTCATACCCTCCTCAACAACAGATAATCTTGTTTAATAATGTTATTGATAGATTTTGTCAATATAATGTAATTTGTATGTAATGATACAAGAGTCAAAGTTTATTAATATATTAATCTGTTAATGTGAACAATTAGTAGATTGTTATTGATAGGTTTGATTTTGTGTGAACAATTACTAGATTGTTATTGATAGTTTGGTTGATATTATGTAATTTGTTTGTAATAATACAAGAGTCAAAGTTCACATTTAAATAGTAGATTAGATCAATCAGAGACATGTATAAATATTCATAGAAGATTAGATCCATCAGAGACATGTATAAATATTCACTGGTTAATCCTGTTAACTGACTGTCAAGTAAATTTATACCTATTTTGGTCTTAGGGCTTCACTCTGTTACAACCACGTTTACATTAACAACATTTGAGGTGAAGCCCTTTTTATTTGTAGTCGTTTAATTTGATGTTTATTTTTAATACACAAATTTTCCTCATTTTATGTGTCTGTTTTTTGTACGATAAAAATCTTAGCTCCAATTGTACACTTTACAAATCCATATGCTCATGATTTACAGATCATTTTTTCACTGTTTCATTATTGATCAATGAGCTGTATTCTAATTACATACCCATTCTAACGAGCATAGCAGATTAAAAATTTCTAAACCTTTATGTTAAACAAATTGTGCCCACTGGTTTTAAACCTTGCACATTAATTTATGATATGTGTGCACAAATTTAAAAAATAATAATGCTGGTAAATGGCAAGCAAATTTTAGGCCATAAACACGGATTAATAAAACTTTGTAATCTGTGAGCACCGATTTCAAGCCATGAGAGCTAATTGTAGCACAGTTGTTGAATTTGAACGTTCTGTAGATGGATGTTACTATAGATCACCTCAAACTGCTATTTTGTGATATTCTAAATTCTTCAATTAAATTGAAAAATTTATAAAGGAGATCGAACCTCCGGTTGGTTTGACAAGTATTTGATTTGGCTACATTCCTACCTAGTTGATTACCGGTACAAGAGCAGCTAAAGGAAATACACTACAAATGTTCACTTTGTATAACAGGTGAAGATGAAGGAGGTGAACGAGGATATGACGGCAGTGGACTCAGTTCTAGTGGTGAGAGTACTGGAATCTCACTAAAAGATTTCAACTTTATCAAAGTTCTTGGCAAAGGAAGTTTTGGCAAGGTGATTATTGAATTTTTTTTATAAATGTAATTTATCAAATTTAAATGCTCATCTCTTGAAAATTTGTGGGTGGAATAAAAATATACATAAACCACCCATATGGTAATTTTAAAAGGGCATACATATTTCATATACTTTTCACATACCATGTGAAAAAATTCACATGGTGAGGGTCATTTTTTCTCAATTTTTTTATCTTATTTATTTTTGTATTGGAGTAAAATCAGTTCAGAAAAGTTTTTTTACGGGGGCCTTTTTTTGGTAACGTTGGCGTCAGCATTAACATTTACTTGTGGGCACAAAAACTTGAAATGTTTTTCATGTATCCTTCTTAAATTTGTCATAAATGTTACAAATGACCAGTTCTCGGATTAGTTCAATAATAATTTATTTTTCAATAATATATATTTTTTTTCAATGGCTGATGTATGGCGATTTTTCGCCATATACATCAATAATTTTACTTTGTGGGCAGGATAACTTGAAAAGTTTTGCATGTATCCTTCCCAAATTTGTGATGCATGTTACTAATGACCAGTTCTCGGACAAGTTTGATAATTGCTCAAAGATTGCCGATTTATTGCAATTTTTTACCTTTTACGTCGTTTATTGATAACTTCAAGTTCAATAATGGTGGCGGGCTATTGTCAAGTGCGCTTTTTATCCCCCGCCCGTAGGGGAAAGGGGATTTCAGTTGCACCAGGATTCTGTCCGGCGTCACATTTTCTTGTGGGCGCAAAAACTGCTGGTCAATTTTGAAATTTTAACATGACATTTCTAGCAACATGAGGATGTGCAAGTGATTTTTTAAAGATGCTACTAAAATTTAAAATGGCCGCCAGAGGTCACCTCTAAAAATTTTTGTAGGCGCGAAAACTCTAAAATTTGAATTCAGAAATTATTCAAATTTTACTATCACATTCCCCACGATATGGAGATGTGCAGGTGACTTTTTCAAGGTTTTACTGAAATTCAAAATGGCTGCCACAGATCAACTTTAATTTGGGGGGGGGGGGGGGGCGCAAAAACTTGTTTGGTCAATTTTTTTTTAATTTTAACATTACATTCTTAGCAACATGAGGATGTGCAAGTGATTTTTTAAAGATGCTACCAAAATTCAAAATGGCCGCCAGAAGCTGACTCCAAATTTTTTTTGTGGGCACAAAAACTCAAAAAAAAAAATCGGAAATTATTTAAATTTTACTATCACATTCCCCACGAGTGATTTTTTAAAGGTTTTACTGAAATTTAAAATGGTCGTCATGGATAAACTTCATATTTTTTTGTGGGTGCAAAACTGAAATTTAAAATGGCCACCACAAATTGACTTTTTATATATTTGTGAGCGCAAAAAGTCTAACCTAATTTATGTCAGGGGATGATATAGGACATCAGGCCTCTTGTTATATGTATATCTACTGGAGTGGTCTCTCCATTTTAAAAATGTTTTTTTCTGAACACCCTCTGATGGATTATCCTGTTCAAGCTCGAACATAGCTAATTTGCATATTCAACATGGCTGTCATGGGCTAATTTGCATATTCATTATCCAAGGTAGATTTAAACACTCTCCAGTCAGCAATATTTATCCAATCTTCGCAATTTTTTTCTGAACACCCTCTGATGGATTATCATGGTTGAGTTTGAAAACCAGCTATTTTGCATATTCAACATGGCCGCCATGTGCTTATTTACATATCCAAGATCATTGTAAACGACCCAGTCGCCAATATTCATCCAAAAAATATTCATCCTAAACATGCTTTGATGTATTATCCTGCTTGAGTTCAAAAATCAGGAAATTTGCATATTTAACATGGCCGCCATGGGCTATTATTATTCCCATATCGAAGATCGATGTAAATGCAATCACCAATGTTCATCAGATCTTGTTAATTTTTTTCTGAACACCTTTTGATGGATTTCCCTGGTTGACTTATAAAATCAGCTAATTTGCATATCCAAGATGGCCGCCATGGCACTTATGTCATAAAGCCCCATCATTACTGCATTGGCAATAAATTAATTGTGAAAGGTGGGAACTTTCATATTTGCTATGCAAATGTAAGATCTGGTTACAGATTCATTTTTATCCCCCATCCGTAGGGGAAGGGGGATTTTAGTTGCGCCAAGATTCCTCCAGGCATCAAGTGTTAGGCATCAGGCGTTATTTTTTTTGTGAACTCAAAAACTAGTGGTCGCATTTTTTTGAAATTTCAAAATCACATTCCTTGTGACTTTCTCAAGATTTTACTGAAATTCAAAATGGATGCCTCGGATCAAGTTCAATTTTTTTGTGGGCGTAAAAACTCAAAAAATTAGTTCGGTCAATTTTTTTCAAATTTTAACATCACATTCCTAGCAACATGGGGATGAGCAAGTGATTTTTTAAAGATGCTACCAAAATGCAAAATGGCCGCCAGAGGGCAACTCCAAATTTTACTATCACATTTCCCACCATATGGAGATGTGCAGGTGATTTATTAATATTGTTACTGAAATTTAAAATGGCCGCCACGGATAAACTTCAATTGTTTTGTGGGCGCAAAAACTCTAGTACTTTTAGAAAAGTCAGAAATCATTTTCCCCATGATATGGAGATGTGCAGGTTTTTTTAAAGGTTTTACTGAAATTCAAAATTAGCGCCATGGATGAACTTTGTGGGCGTAAAAACTCAAAAATTGAAGTAAAAAATAATTCACATTTGCCAATCACATTACCCACCATCTGGAAATGTGCAGGTGATTTTACTGTGATTTAAAATGGCCGCCACAAGTTGACTTTTAAATTATTTGTGACCGCAAAAACTCTTTAACTAATTTATGGTGGGGGATGATATATAGGACTTCAGGCCTCTTGTGGCCTAAAACCACGATTCATTTCATTTTCTTGTTGTACATTTGCCCTATGTGAGGAATCTATGAGCAGCAGTTACTGACAGCAGCCATAGTATTTTTTTATTGACTGACCTGAAAATATCTAATGTGATGCTTTTAATATCTATTTTATGTTCTGTTTCAGGTGATGTTGGCTGAGCGTAAGGGCACAGAAGAAGTATATGCCATAAAAGTTTTGAAGAAAGATGTGATCATCCAGGATGATGATGTTGAGTGTACAATGACAGAGAAACGTATCCTGGCTTTATCTGCCAAACACCCATTCCTCACTGCACTGCACTCATGCTTCCAGACTATGGTGAGAGTCAGAAACAAACATCAGTGCTCTGTCTGTTTAATTTGATTCTTTGGTAAGGTACTGCTGCTTGTTGTTCGATCCGAACAAAGTCTTGTGGCTGCAACTGTCATGCAAATATCATGTTCCTCCCTTTCCAATTTATCGTGACTTCGCTGTACAATACATAAGACATTCAATGAATAGAGAGAGTCGCCAATATTGATCCGATATTTACCAATTTTTTACTGAACATTCTCTGACAGATTAGCTGGATCAAATAGAAAATTGTCTAATTGCATATCGACAATGGGCACTCTTGTTCTTCCTTACAAATCCATATTAAGCAATCTACAGCTGCTAATATTGATCCGATCTTCACAAATTGTATTTTCTCAACATTCTCTGATGGATCACCCTGACTAAATCTGACAATTTGCTAATTTGCATATCTAAGATGGCTCGCCGACCTCCTACTTACAAATCGAATTTGACTTGCACCATTTTTTCTGAACATTCTCTGACTAATTCTCCCCTTGCAGGTCGGCAGTGGGTGGCCATGCCCATCACCCTGACACTGTGCCCACCACTGCAGTTAAAACAGCATTGCAAGCTGATTATTTGGAGTACAAAAACATGTTTGTGATATAAAAATCAACATTTTTGATATCATGACTGCCACCACTGCCCAATTACAATTTGATGGAATATATTTAAAATGGCTACTGCCACAAATATATATCCCTGTCTTTAATGCATTGGCATTTCTCTAGTGCATTGGCATTCAACTTTACATTATGTGTAAATAACATTCGAAAAGTTGTAGAAGCCTTCTCAGTTTTTATCCCCGACCCGTAGGGGAATAGGGATTTTAGTCGCACCAGGGTTCCGTCTGCCGTCCGCCATGCGACGTCTCACTTTTTCGTTGGCGTAAAAACTTTAAAACTAGTGATAATTTTTTTTGAAATTTTAACATCGCATTTCCAGCAACATTGGGATATGCAAGTGATTTTCCAAAGATGCTACCAAAATTCAAAATGGAGACTACTGGTTTCTGATTTCGGACATGCATGTCAAAATAAGAAATACAGGAATTTTGTCTCTATATCTAGCCCAGCTGGTAAATAAGCAGCACAAAAATTTAAAAACTTTGCAGTTTTAGTCCATGGACATGTCTACATCATATGGTCATATTGAGAAGCCAAAATAAAATCACCGATTTTTTTATGAGTTTAGCCTGATTGAGTCCCTTTAAGATGAATGAATTGAATTTTCAGCCCGCCTTTTAATTTTAAATAAAAAAGGTGGGCTATGGCAATTAAAGTTCGGCGGAGTCGGCGTTAACATTTACTTGTGGGCGCGATAACTTGAAAAGTTTTTCATGTATTCTTCCCAAACTTGTTATGCATGTTACTAATGACCAGTTCACGGACACGTTCAATAATGGCTGAAAAAAATGCAAAATGGCCGACTTTTTGTGATTTTTCGCCTTTTACGTCAATAATTTGACCTTGTGAGCGCGATAACTTGAAAAGTTTTTTATGTATCCTCTTCAAATTTGTTAAGCATGTTAATAATAAGCAGTTCTTGGACAAATTCAATAATGGCTGAAAAAATTCAAAATAGCAGATTTATTGAGATTTTTCACATTTCACGTGAATAATTTGACCTTGTGGGCGCAATAATTTGAAAAGTTTTTCATGTATCATCTTCAAATTTGTTATGCATGCTACTAATAAGCAATTCTCAGATAAACTCAATAATAGCTGAAAAAAATTTAAAATGACCGATTTATTGTGATTTTTCGCCTTTTACTTCAATAATTTGACCTTGTGGCCGCAATAATAACTTCAATTTCAATAATGGCGGCGGGCTAATGTCAAGTGTGCTCTTGTTATTCAAATAAAATAAAAAATGACATGAATTTTTACTGAAGTTGCTGTAGTGCTAATTTATTATTGTTATCCGCAGGATCGCTTGTTCTTTGTGATGGAGTATGTCAATGGTGGTGATCTGATGTTCCAAATACAGCGGTCACGAAAATTTGATGAACCACGTGCCAGATTTTATGCTGCTGAAGTCACACTTGCCCTCATGTTTTTACATAGACATGGCATTATTTACAGGTGATAATTATATTTGTATCCTTATTCCACGCTCTGAAGTATTGTGTAAACCAGTTATCAATCCATACTTTTTTCTGCCCATCTGCATATTTAACATCAACATAGTCAATTTTTTTTTTTAATTTTACCATCACATTCCTAGCAACATGGGGATGTGCAAGTGATTTTTTGAAGATGCTACTAAAATTCAAAATGGCCGCCAGAGGTCAACTTCAAATTTTTTTGTGGGCGCAAAAACTCTAAAACCTAAAGTCAGAAATTATTTAAGTTTTACTATCACATTTCCAACGGTATGGAGATATGCAAGTGATTTATTTAAGGTTTTACTGAAATTTAAAATGGCCGCCATGGATAAACTTCATATTTTCTTGTGGTCGCAAAAACTGAAAAATTGAAATTAGTAATACTTCACATTGTACAATCACATTACCCACCATCTGCAAATGTGCATGTGATTTTACTGAAATTTAAAATGGCCTCCACAAATCAACTTTTTAAATATTTGTGACCGCAAAAAGTCTAACCTAATTTATGGCGGGGGATGATATAGGACTTCAGTCCTCTTGTTATGAAATATATTGAGCAATGATGGTCGTAACATTTTTGTTTCCTACATGCATTTTCTTTTGATATCATTTTATTAAACACAAGTCATCATTTAGTGTTCAATTGGTGTGTATTCATCCATATGTACACTGGTTGTATGTGTTTTACATAATTGTACACAAAACAATATGTTTTATAAAGAAAAAGGTATTGTTATAGGGGATGAAAATATCGTGAAATGTGTGACCGCTCATATATTATATTGTGTATTTTACAATGACTGTATAAAATAGCTCAATCAATGTTGGATGTCGTTTGTATTTATATTTATGTAGTTTTGTGAAAATTGGGAGTTTCAACCTACAAATCAGTGGAAAGTTATGATCACAAAACATTGTGAGACACGAAAGTGGTCGTATCATAGATCACCAATGGTCGTAACATTGGAAATCAATACAATGTCATATACTAGAAAGTAAGGACACAAAAAAAATGTCGTAGCCATTGGTAGTGTCCACATAGTCGTAGCATTATTGAGCCCTTGTGTGACTAATTATCATTGATTTAATCATGCTGTTTAGATAAGTTAAAAAAATTATTTAGAAAAAAACAGGACCAAATGTCCACTTGTTTGACGCACCTATTGAAAACCGCCCATATATACTCATGTGTTAAAATTCTGTGCATCACATTTGTTTTCAGAGATTTGAAGTTAGACAATATCTTACTTGATGCTGATGGCCATTGTAAGATAGCTGATTTTGGTATGTGCAAGGAAGGCATGTTTCCTGGAAAGACAACACAAACGTTTTGTGGTACACCTGACTATATTGCTCCAGAGGTAGGAATTTGAAAATTCAAATATCTGGGTCTATTATCTATTCTCTCATGCCTTTGTGAATTCACCATGTTTAAGAAAAAAAATGTACTGCAATACATTTTAAATAAACTACATTTTTGAGGAATTAACTAAATAAGATAATTTAATGCTGGGAAATGAAAAATAAAGTGGAATTTCACTACTGTGTTTGCATTAACTTTAGTGATTCATGTCCTTTGAAAAAGTGTATTGTTGAGGCATTGTATTTGTGCTTATAGCCATAAAACAACACCCCTTCTTTTAAATATTTTAGATGTATTTTGACCCTTGAAAAAGTATACCAGTCCATGTAATAAACATATGGTACATGTATTTAATCATTTAATATCTGTATTTATAAATACTCGTGTGCCTAGCTGATGTGATTTAGATTTTTCTAATAGAAAATAGATTGCAGCCTTACTGTTGTGTGAAGTCATTTGCAATTTCTAATAGAGAAAAAAAAATCAAAACATTACCTGGTTATGTAGTTTTAACTGAGGCATATCAGAAAATATCTATTTTTTAAAAAAAAGATGCATAGATCAAACGTCAGTATTCTTGTCAAAAATATTAAATGTGGTCATAATGTATTTCTATGTTTTGGTTAGATTCTACAAGAGCTTGAATATGATGCATCAGTTGACTGGTGGGCGTTGGGTGTTTTGATGTATGAAATGATGGCAGGACAGCCTCCATTTGAAGCAGAAAATGAAGATGATCTTTTTGAGTCAATTTTGCATGATGATGTTCTATACCCAGTGTGGCTCAGCAAAGAAGCAGTTGCCATACTAAAAGGGGTTTGTTTTTTGAACAGTGTTTTATATATACTGTAAATCTGGTAATTTTTGCGTGTTTATTTTTTCACGAATTTCTGATTTTGGGACTTTTCACGAAGTTTAAAATTCGCAAATTTTCATTTTTCTTTAGTAGAGTTGTTTAACTCTATCAGTCCCAAATGACCAACCGGTAATCTTGAGAACATTACCTGGACAATACGTACACCTATTTCACACCTATCTCAGGTTGTCTCACACACAGTCACATTAGTGGCCAAGTAAAACAATAAACAGAACAAGAGTTTGGTGGTCTTCCTTATATTTGCAGAATTCCTCATATAGTGTGTACTTTTTTACATTTTTGTACAAGTAGGACTGGGGAATTTCTCTGAATATTAAATTTTGGCACTGTGCCAATTGGACTGGTATTTGAACTAAGTTAAAGTCCTGACTTTAGTCGAGACCTGCGTGGCTTTTGTAGCAAACAATGGGTTCAAATATTGCATTTGGCCCCTTGAAAGGTGAGGGAGGAGTTTAATTTGGGGTAGAAGAAAAATGTGACATATACAGCCATATAATTTGTTCTGTCAGGGTCTATTTTATGTTTTGAGCAAGCAAAGTTTGGATGACCCCGATCTCCCTCTGGCTGTGATTCACTTCATTCATTGATATCGGGTGGAAATGAAAGTAGAGACATGTATATTTGCACTTTAGAGCAAATGTATTTTTAGTAGTCCCCTACACTTTCTATCAAGGGTTAGAGGCTTACATTAACCTTTTTCTGTGTGTCTGGCCAAAATTTATTGTGCCCACTATAAGTTTACCAACATATTCCTGATATAAAACAAACTCTTAGGGGTCCCATTCTCTCGCAGCTCGGTGAAGTTTGAAGAGGACTGTTACATAATAATTGGGGTCAATACGGCCAATTAAAAAAATCTTTGTACAACTGTACTTGTGTCAGACACACAGGATGCACCCTGAAAAATTTCTATCACAGGGGGGGACGGGGGATTATGGTGGTCTTTCGCACACAAAACTATTGCAGTAGACTTCACTTCTTAATTAACTCACGGCTGATTCAAAATGTACATATTTTTTTAGGTGGTACCGGTGCGTTACAAATTATAACGTTGCTGCTGCAATGCAAATGCCGGAGGGAAACTTTTTTTTCGCTATATTTTGTGAAAACACATTTTTAATTCGTAATTAAGGTTGAACTCTGATCTTTGATACTTCTTAATTTTTCTCTTTTCTTTTGCATGTTACTGATGAAATACAAACGCGGGACGCATAGGCCTACATTGCTGTTTTTATTGACACCTACTTGTTATTGACTATCTTTTTGTAGTGGTAGGGCTGTCATGACAAAGTATTATATGTAGTATGTTATAAGGCATTTATACTCATTTTATTGCAGTTCATGACAAAAAACCCATCAAAACGATTGGGATGTGTTAAATCCATGGGTGGTGAACGAGCAATTCTTAAGCATCCATTCTTCTATGAGAAAATAGATTGGGAACTACTTGAAATGCGGCAGGTGAAACCACCCTTCAAACCTAAAATTGTAAGTTCATTCCACCTTTCTGATTTTTATAGCATGTTCTACTATGCGAATGTTTTACTCTTTCTCTTATATGAATCAGATAGAAAGGTGTATTTTTTTTAAATGTACAATATCTTCTGCTATCTTCATTAACGTGATTATATAACTGATAACAGGAGTAGACTATTGAATGATGTGATCAATTAGACCATCCATGGAAGGGATCACTTGACAAATCATCTTTTGCTCAAAATGATTTATGTATTGTGAATGATAAAACAAATAATTACACTTTTGGTGAAACTTATTTAGACTGATTGACAACAGAACATTCCTGTTCAGAATTGTGCAGAATTATTAGATAAATTTATTTTATCACCCTGATTGATCCTATCCACTAACAACAATTAGGTAGTGTTGTAGTATTTTCTTTCTTTTTTCTAATCCCCGTTTTAGTTCAGTACATATTTTTCGAATTTAACTTGCAAATTTTATACATATATATGATCACTTCAATGATTTTCAGTACTGCTAATAAAATTAATGACATCTAAATCAACACTTTATTTAACTCCATAATAAGCTTCAATTTATTTAATACCAAAATTACTTCATAAGTACATATATATAAAAATAACAATTTGTATGTCGGTGTGCTGTATCAGAAGGGTTTATTGCTTTCAGAAATCTCGACTAGATGCAAACAACTTTGACAAGGATTTCACATCAGAAGATCCGATTTTAACTCCTGTGGACCTAATAGTAATAGAGTCAATTACCCAAGAAGAGTTTCGAGGCTTCTCATATGTGAATAATGATTATGGCAAGCTTGCTCAGCTTAGCAGTCAACCTAATGCGATATCTGTTCCTGGTGCTGCTCCTGCTACAACCACTACAACCACTGCAGTTGCTACAACTGTACTAGATCAAATTCCTCCTCAACCTGCAGTTGAAAATAATGAATCTACTCCTAATTCGGGCGCTTCAAACTTGGCCCCAACTATTCCCGAGTCATCCAAAGCCAATAATAATCCAGTTGTGGTAGCCACTGCAGGTGGAGAGTTGCCATCAGTCTCTGCCAAAAGTGAGGTGGTGACAGCATCATCTCCCATACTGCCTCCATCACCTCCTGCTAAGTCTCCTGTACTGACAGCGAATGAGTCGGCATCTCCAGATACTGCCAGTTTACCCAGTAGTCTTAAGACTCCTGCTGCGCCCATCCCTGCCTCAGAAGTGGTACCACCGTCATCACCCATCCCCACAACCGCCACCAGCCCAGCCAACATGAACTCCACTCTAGCGCAACACCAGCTATCATGACGACACTGCCACAAGACTATAGGATGCCAGTTCCATTACAGTGTCACGTATTAACTGGTTACTGTTGCAACTATGATTATGAGTCATGTTGAGCAGGCACACCTGAATGTCTGTTTTTCCCATAACTACTTCAGCAGTGTTCCAAACTATGTTACTGTTTTATCTTTGCTCAGTACCATGGTGGTGCATACCTTCACTTTTTTGTCTTCAAAAGTCCCATCTCATACACCCTAAACACCTCTTACCCCCTAGAAAAATGTCCTGCAGATTGTTGCCAGTTAAACTGTGGGAACTTGCTGTTAACACATCCTTCGTCAGTAAATTTAGACTAAATTAGTTCACAATGATTGTTGCCACAATAACAACATGATATTGCTATAAACAGTTAGCACTATCTATTTCTATTTATGGTATAAATATAATAAATATGTTTTTGTTACCCTTATCTGTAAATCTGGTTGCCAATGTGGTAGACAGCCACATGAGCTCAGTCCGTTTCGGGGGGCAAACAATAAAATATGTCTTTGTTACTGAATGAATGTATTATATAGAACAATATACCATAGACTGCACATGGTTGAACAAAAGGAGAAAAATATCTGTGATTGTAAACCGTGTGATGTGGTATATAGTAGTTGAACTAGTTAGTTTGCCCACATTCATAAACAACGTGTACTATAAACAAAATGGTGATATGTGCAATATTCACTGGGGCTGTTGACATTTCATTCATTCATTCTGACTGTTTTTCATCATCACTCATTGTTGACCAGCCTGTGCTGCCTGTTGTGAATTTTGTACGATTTTAATTGCTGACGTGGCGGAAAACGTCCTGCCGTAAGTTGTAGGCAGCTAGACCAGTTCTGCTGTGTGATATCAAAAAGAGCATGTACCTTTGATCCATTGAAGACACTCCTTGTCTTGTATGGAGCTAAAATAGTTGGATTAACCTTTGTCCTGCTACATTGACTTTTACTATTCTTTTTTCATTTGAAGCTAAAATTGCTCACCCATTTATTACTTCAAATGATTAAATATATTTCCCCTTTTTGAAAAATAGACGAATATAATATCTTTGAAGAGGTGAGCATCTACCACAAACCACTCTATCAATTCTTGTGGCATTTTATATTTGGCTTAAAACTTCCTTCAAAATATATGTTTACAATCCTAGCGGGACAAGGCTCAAGTTGTTGAATCAGGACTACTTGCTTCAGTTTTAGTCATTTACTAACCATTTCATGTCTGAATTGTTCTTCACTAGTTTTAACCAAAAAATTGTATGGTTTGATAAAGATGAATAATGATTTATGTGATATTTTCAACTAGCTGCTTCATAAATTTCAAGTTATATACTTTGTGATTCAAATCATATAGATATATATAGAGTCCTGGTTAGACAATGTATTTCTCTGTCGAGAAGTGTACATATATGTCCAAAGAGTCCCCAGCAGACACAAGACATCAAACCAATGTTATTTTAATGATAGGCCAGCATCACAGATAGACCAAAATCAAATTAGCATTGGGTTAATTTCCTGTATCTGCTGGTTCTGTTTTGATTGCACACAGTAGATTAACTCTTTCACGTCATACTATACATTCACTATTCAACTGCCAACCACTGGAAGATTTACCTAACTTGTAAATAACAGTTATTAAAATGGCCAAGCCAGGAAATAGTGATCTGGTTTTTCTTGTATCAGTGAGAGATTGTGAATTTGTTGAGTGGTTATAGTATGGATTGGGAGATTGTGAATTTGTAAAGTATGATATAGGAAGAATACAAAAGCTTATCTCAGAGTGGTAAATGTGAAAATTATAATGTTTCCCACAATACTGTTTTATACACATGACTATCATTAGGCCTAAACGACTTCAATGTATCAGACCATATGCCACTCTTGCTGATTTCTTACTAAAAGAAAACTGGTGTGAAAAACATTTTTTTTCAAATAGAAAACTTTATTAGTGTCTTCAACTTTATGAATATGACTAACTAGAAATCAAGTCCATTTTCATAGTTAATTTAATGTTTCCAACCAGGAGACAGAGGATTTTCATGGAAAAGTTCGGCCAAATATAAAGTTTTCATTTTGCTTTGAATGACTGTTCAGACTCAGAAAACCAGTTCACTGCTGTATTAGGATGTTATATTTCAAGGTGGATATTTTTTTTTTTATTAAATAGGGAGCCAATGCAGCAATCATAACAAATGAGGCACTACAAAAACATGGTGAACAAGTCATGCAAGCGATTCTAAAGTTCTTTATGGATGGAAACTAATTAAATAATAATTAATAAAAAATATTTACTGATTACAAAATGTTTCTGTATGAAAGTCATAAATCTAGGATATAATTCAATTGTCAGATTTATTTTTCCTTATCATTTAAATGGATCTTTTGATAGTTGCACCCTGAGTAAATAGTAATGGTGAGTTGATTACTTATCCTTGGTACTTAATACACACATACCTTTACAGTCTCTTCTGTCCTGACATCACCTGTTTGAACCAAGTATCCCACCCCGATGAATGAAAGAGTGAATCAGCCTTTAACATGTCCAATCACCACTGTCATTGTAGTTATTTGAATTAGGAGGTAGAATGCCGTACTTGGGCTACCTATTCTATAATAACAACAGTACAATTATTCTCCCATTTTCTAGGCTATTATAGATCTGGGAACAAGATATTCTGTATTAGATCAAATTAAACTAAATGTGATTCTTGTATTTCAATCGTGTTTCGTTCTCAAATTTTCTTCAGCGACTTTACTCTTGTTACAAATGTTGACATACACAATCATTCGGTGTTTATAAAGAAATGGTCTTTTTGACACAAATCTAATTTTCCCAATACATTTGGAAATAAAACTTCCATTTTTGATGTGTAGTCCTTTATTAATGTCAAATATTATCAAAGGATTTATTTTATAACTATCTATACATGATTATGTTTTAAGCATTCACAGTTTGTTCATTGTTGTTTCAAAAGAAGTAAAATCCTCTCACATGGAGGTGATATTATTTTTCTTAGTGTATCTTAGTGCTTATACGTGTATGATTTTTATTGTAACATAGAAAAGTAGGCCTATATTACTTATTTTAATTTTTACAAAACATTTCCTATAAACTTGGCTTTGCTGTAACTATTAATATCAAATAAATAACTCATATTATAGCTTCAACTAATGAACGACATCTACATTTTAATAGCTATGCGTGAAATTGATATTTCTCGAATACTCAACATCCTCATTACAAGCCACAACATGTATATCGACTGTATGTGCAAAGGTTTAGGAAATACAACTAAATTATTAGGATGAATTTGTTATGATTATAGGAAGCAAATTGATGGATTTGCTCTACGAAAAAAACTGTTTATAAACTGGTGAGATTCATGGTTTGTCAATCACAACAAGTGTTGTAGCTTCTGACCAAACAAAACTTTGGTTCCCCTACACAAAATTACCATGGTATAATTATGCTAAGCATATGACATGTTTTAAATGATATTGGGAGTTTTACCTCAACTTATACAGCCCATCCAGTAGTAGCCTACATTTGAAAACAAATTGGGATACTCCACATGCATTATTTGACATCATTGTTCATTGCATCTGAGCATCTTATGAATCACAACCAATGTGTGTGCTTGCACTAGTCTATCTGTTGTGATCTTTTCCTTTAGTAGGCCCTACCCTGTATCAGAAATTACCTACATTTTGCTCTTTTTATTGTACAAAGAGAATTTGTTGGTGAATGAATGATAACCCTGTTGTGTTTTCGAATTTATCACTTTACCATTAGGTTACCTCAGTATTATAAAACTAAAGGTTGTCATTGAACAGCATGTGCTGGCTTACTTTCACATCATCAATGTGGACATGGCGCTACAGTATTCATCATCAAAATATAAACTGACAGAAAATTAATGGGTGCCTCTCACACACAACTCATGATTGAGTAGATTTTTTATTGTTAATCATGAAGTATGGTGACTGAAAATAAAAAATTATGCCGAGACAATTAAAAGCTTTTATTTTCATATATTGAACAATTATCACCAAGAAAATTTGTAATACATAAAATATATCCATAAAAAATATATCTAAAAAAATAGGGTGATAATTTGAGCTGTAAACCAAGAGTTATATCAGAATAGTGTTTAATTAATATACTTCACTAACCATGACAATTTTGGTAGCACATACATGACTGCAACTTTCCATTATTAGAAGAAAAGTTAGATTCGTCTGCTATAAACTGCCTATGTTTATTAAATGAACTGCTAATAAATGTAGCAAACCAGGTCATGGTGGGTGTGTGGCGTTGCATGATGCATTTCTGTGGTGCATTTCAAGTTATTCTAGTCATAAATAAATAACAGCCTATAACGTACCACTTGCTAATGAAAGTCAGGCTTGAATGCCGTATAAATCAAAAGATGCTGATTCCATCTCATGGTTGCATGTGCATGTGAAGGATTAGCCAAATGTAAAATAAAATTGACATATGTTTTCCTGAGATAATGATTATCCAACTTTGTATCATTAATCAGTTCCACTGGTAATATAATAAACAACAAAGATAAATTATTTTACCAGTCCGTTTTACATGTGTTGAATTTGCACTGCAATGTTTAGTATGTAGTATGTTTGTTGCTAATTATAAATGTGCCAAGTTTTTTCACGTATTTCTAAGGGGCATGGCAGATATATATAAAACTAACCCCATATTGGGATATCTTCAGTTTTAAATAATATTTTTTTCTGTCTAAGGATTGTAGCTGTATTAGAGAACAAAAGAGACATTTTAGAAAACCTATGTTATGTTTGAATATTTATTCATTTATGTGTTTAGCAAGATTGAATGAAATGTATAATTACTGTGTCCTAAGTTGTCTTGTCTGTTAATACTCATGTGAAAAATCATGATTTGAATCTAATTTTATGGGCAATTTTGTCTGTGTTGCATGTACAGTAATTTATAGTTTATTTAATGTTGGTTGGTGTACACTGACCCCCTAATTCAGCCAATAAGTAAGTTGTTCTAACATTTCTCAAGTATGAATGATGATATACCAACATACTGGACACACCACATTAACTTTACAAAAGGCAAAAAAATATTATGCAGCACCAATGGTTGTAAATAATATGGATAAGCTGGCAGGAATTTTGCGGTGCATTAGATAGCAAATAGTGCTGAGGTACAGCACATGATAAATATGATTATATTTACATTCCATGAATAGTTATCTCATGGCAAACTGCTGGCTAATATTTCCAGCTAATGTTCATAACAATACTTTAGATATCATAGACAAATTATAGAAAATAAATATGGGAATTTGATCATTTAAAGGTGGTGCCAAATCTTATCAAGTATCATCCAATAAATTGTAATATGTGTTTTATCCAGTAATTGTGGTAAGTATATGATATTTTACTACCGGTACATCTACTTTTACAATACACGTAATAACAAAATTCAAAAAAATTTTCATTAGATATTTTTCGGAGTAACAAAACAATGTGTTACAACATGTCTAATAAGAAGGGATAAATCAGTTGTATTGCTTTTCATTTCAGAACAGGCGGAAAACCCATTTTATGTGGTAATATTTTGAAACTGTTTTTTTGTAAAACATACCAGGGAATGTGAAAGTGTGATGGTTTGATGTCAAATGAATCACTAGATATTATATATCAGTACTGAAAAGTTCAATTGTTTCAATGATATGACAACCAAGTGTGTATATGAAATAACTAACAATCTCTGCTCCGATATGACTCCACTGACCTTTATGCATCAATATAATATTATGCTAACCGGGTCTGAATATACATGTAGTCTGGAGCCTGCTTAACCCCTTCACTACCATACATGACGGAAATTTCCGTCGTCATTCGTCAATGTATGTAACCATACATGACGGAAATTTCCGTCGGATTTACTATAGTTATACCAGGATCCCTGGATCCTGGTATGCACTTCGGCCTGGAAGTGAAGAGGTTAATATGTAGCAGGTTAGGGCAGGGTAGGATCATGTGATGTAGTACGGGCTCAGGAGTGTTAATATGGGATTATCCAGACTGTCATGTTGGGAAATCTCCACAGGGACGATGATACACTCTATGACACTTGAGTAGGAAAGTCAGTAGATCTAATCTATCACTGCAAGTCTATTGTCAAATAATGTTACTGTTTTTTCATCATAATCAATTTAAATACCTACTGGAAAATTATATTTATCTAGTTAAAATGTTATGCCATATTTGTATTTATTTTGAACAAAAGTGAATTTGGTTTCATGACGGCATCATTAGTTAATGCATTTTTTTATAGAATTTATTTTAGCATTTTCAGGGCCATACAAATGTTAGTATATTTGAATGTGGAAGGTCACAATTAGTTTTGTCTAGGTGGCCTGCTCTTCTTATACTTTTTCCTGTCACAAATACTGAAGTAACCTTTCGATTTTTGATGTAAACATGGTAAAAAGCAAAATAAATATACTAGTAGGTTGTTTGAAATGATCTTACTACTGGTAATATTTGTTAGTGCTTTAATGTTTTTGATTTTTAAATGAAGATAGTTTTACAGAATCAAATTTAAAAATACTGCGACTTACACGTATGTGGAGTTGATTTCACAGACTAATAAGTAGAATACTTTTTTGAGTATTTGGTTAATTTATGATGGTGATTATTTACCAGATGTGATATTATGGGTACAGTATGGTAATGTGAACATGATATAGCTATTGAGAGTAATCACAAAGTATGTGGCTGTGTCTCTGTCTCAATATCTCTCATACATACAGTGTTAGCATACATTCACATTGTGCAATATATACATATTCAATCTGCCTTTCCTTTGTATTTCTTTTTTCTTGTAACATTTATAAACTTACAACGGGTTTGTCCACTTAAAAGACACACAACAACGACCCACATTTTGCAACAATGTTGGTCCAATTTATGATTGTAAAACCATTGCCGGGTGAAATCTTGTGGCAATACAAGATAAATTGACCCTGCGTGAATGAGTGTCTAGTGGGCTAGATTTCATCTATACACATATTACAGCTTATAATCAACTACTTAACATGGGTTATATGAAACAATGAATAATTAATAGTGAATGCTGCATCCACACTAATGTTGTTGTTTTGAATATGATCACAGCCGATTGAAGGATCTATTGAACTACAGTTGTGATGTTCTTATTTCTGTGATGTGTTAAGAATCGAGTCGTATTTTCACCAGGATGTCTCAATTGTTTAATGAATGGATCTGCAGTGTTATGATGGCACATGTTGTTATTATGTGAACTGTGGCAGGGTGAAACTATAAGCAGTATTTTTTACAATGATGCCACTAACACATGCAGAACTCTTCTGAACCATTAGTCTACAATCGTTCATTTCATATAATAGATATATTTATATTATATATATATAGGCCTATGTATATAATATATATATATATATATATATCCATTATCACCTATATGAGGAGTGAACTATTAACCCTTTAGAGACTAGATTTCAAAAAGTAATACATTTGGTTTCATTCAACCCCTTTAGTACGTGGGCCGTCGCCACGACAGCCTCCCGGTGTAGGCCTACATTGGAGTACTACGGCCGTCGCCACTACAGCCTATTAACCACTATGTCATACATTTGGGCCCAATACTGGTGGAACATTACTGCCAGTATGAAAGGTTTAAGAATCATAGCCTTATTTTTTCTGATGTGATGGTATCATCATGTTCATATTTATACAAAATAATAACAATAGGCTATACTTAACAATTACTAGGAGTTATGAGTGGCGGGTTAATGCTGGATCATAGATTCAAATATATTTATATCAAATTACTAGTCAGTAGCTTTCATTTTCTATACACGATATTATGTGACTTTACCAGGATATCCATATGAAAACATGAGACAATGGTGTAATGTTGCTTTAATGCTGTGCCAACATATAAATCTTTGCAACAGCATTAAAGTAACATTATGCAGTCCTCTTGTGTTTGCTTAGTACATTATTACAGGATTGTCTCACATTTTATACTTGCACTGTTATTTGAATACTGCAGATTTTGCTTGTCCCATTTGTTTGCCGAATTGTTTTATTGATTTATTGTTGATCAATAGTGTAGTCCATTGAAAACCAGGCCTTTCAGTTCATGCCGGCCATTTGTTGATGAATGGGCTGATGAACTGTGAAATGATCGTTTTTAATTTGCCTTATTTATTATAACAGACATGACTGCACGTTTTGTTGATATTGATCAAAATACATATATTGCCATCTAAGTCAATTGATCTTCACGTGTTAATAATAGATGTACTACATACTACTCGAACATAAGATGGAGTAGCATGTGGTCATGTTTAGTTCAATTGTTAATAACAATGAATGTAATGTATTGCCAAAACCTTTCCAATCATCGTGTGACTGTTTGTATACATGAAGACTTCATATACATACATTTAGCTTTATAGATAATATTACCCGCAATGGCGTTTTTCAGGTTCCAGATTTTGTGTATCAGAACTGTGAGCTTTTTTGTATAACAATCAGCTAGCAAGTATGTCTCATGATTCAGAGGTGAAATGAGCGCACAGACTTGCTCAGATTGTGTTCATAATCATACTTGCAAGCTCGTCGGAAGACCGAGGTACTGGCCACAATATTATATGAAACGCTTGCAAAGTGTACGCTTTATACAAGAGGATTTACCCCCCTTTTCTGCCATTGATATTCTTAGTATTTACATTCTCCCCTCTACCCCACCCAATCATGTGAAAAACTTGTTAGTTGATTGAACTACGTACTGGCTTGGTAATTAGGCCAAGTCCAGTGTGGAGTGCTGCAAATAGCAAAACGATTATGTCAATTTTACATCACACATCGTCCGTTGGAGCTGAAGTGTTGCGCGCGCCACATAAAGTAGTAGCATGTACAACATATTAACTCACAAGGGAACGATATATTGCTTCAGACCTGATTGTTGTATATTTTGAAAACATGTATAGCAAATATTGTAGAAAGACATCTCTGCTGTTCTGACTTCAGTAAATAAAATTTGCTGTTGTACAATATGTACAATTGTTGTTTTTAGTCTGGTAATTTTTAGTTAGAGCATTTCAGTAAAGACAAGTATTATGATTGAACCATAGATGACATACATACGGTAGATGTCTCTATATCTATGGATTGGACTTCATGAAAATATTATGCCTATGTAAAGACATACATATCCCGATCGAACAATACAGTCGTATAATTATAACTTATCCTGTAATAATAAAAAAAATATTCTACTATATACTTTTTTAAAAGTGAATTTTTAAAATAATAAAATGTGAAAATATCCGCGCATCTCCACAGATATTAAAGTAGGTGGGTCGTTATGATTCGCTGAGTAAACATTTATCCGTAGGTAGCCCAATAGGGGCCTACAATGGTTACATGCGCAGCTTGGTCAACGTCCACAGGAGTGGGGTCTGTCGTGACGTAGATATTTTGATTCAGTGAAGCATAACGACCCACCTACTTTAATATTTTGATAGTTTTCTGACGTCAATATCGAAAACCCACTGGGCATCCGACGTCGTTGCGATGTTGGATCAACGTGGTGTGCCCAGTGGGATGGCTTAGGCCCTACAGCTTAATTGTTTCAAAAAAATAATTTTGATAGCACCCGAAGAGAAGCAGTTTATTTATATAAGAACGAAATTAAATTATGTGAGAAATTACATCATCGATTTCCGCTAATCATTATTAGGTCATGTTGTGGAGACTTCGTTTTAGTGCTGTCTATTGTTGTTTTTATTATTATTATTATTATTCAACAATTTGACGACGTGAACGCTCTCCAGTCCTCAATATTCATCTGATCTTCGCGAATTTATTTCTGAACACCCTCTGGTGGATTATCCTGCTTAATTTCAAAAAATCAGCTAATTAAGCAGCCCGAGGCGGGCTGCTTACTGTATTCCACAAGGTCCGCCGCCGCAGTTATTTTTTTTATCTATCAACATCATACTTCACATAGCCATCACATACCACTGGGGAATTGTTTTGGTGACATTTTAATCCCCATATCATCAACACTTTAATCAGCTCCCGCCGTCACCGTAGGTGAGACGGAGGGAGCTATGGATTCTGCCTCCGTTCTGTTTTTAACTCTTCTTTTGCCTATAACTTTGTGAGAAAATAAGGTAGGATAAAAAATTTTGGTATGTGGGTTACTTCCAGGTGGATAATGGACAGGTTGAAATATTTTTAATCTGAATTCAATACGCAAGGTCGCAGATTAGAAAATGATGTTACGGCGTTGAGCCGTTCATGAACAATTCGTTTCCTGAAAGTACTTGTCCGATTGTCTACAAATTTTACACACAACACCTCTAGGGGGTCTAGTTGTGTCTTTTGGGGTATATGAGCTTCGACCTACTTTTGATTCAGAACTATGAGCTATTTAGACGTTTTGACGCACACTTCGTTTCCGGAGCAGATCTCGAAAAGTACTGGGCCGATTACAGTCATATTGCACATACATGTTCTCTAAGGTCCCTAGTTATGCTTTTTCAGGTTTTTGGAGCTTGAAGTTGATCCAGCACTTTGACCCAATTTATAACATCGGTAAATCCGACTGAAAGATTTTGCGGAATATCATGGAAACCGCTCAAGATAGCTACACCATTACTATAAAACAAATTGTGAGGTTTCAGGAGAGGATGCATCTTGAAAAATTTCAGGTTGATAAAATTCAAAATGGCCGCCTATTGGCCATTATTCACCTCGACAGGCCTGATATTGCGAAATATCATGAAAACCGCTCAAGATAGCTACACCATTACTATTAAACAAATTGTAAGGTTTTAGGAGAGGATGCATCTTGAAAAATTTCAAGTTGATAAAATTCAAAATGGCCGCCTATCGCCCATTATTCACCTCGACATGCCTGATATTGTGGATTATCATGAAAACCGCTCAAGAGAGCTACACCATTACTATAAAACAAATTGTAAGGTTTCAGGAGAGGATGCATTTTGAAAAAAATTGACTCGATAAAATTCAAAATGGCCGCTTATCGGCCATTATTCACTTTCACATGGCCGATATCTGATAAACCGTGCTAGATGGCTAGACCGTTACTATAAATCGAAATGTGAGATTTCAGATGAGGATGCATCTTGAAAAAATTGACTTGATAAAATTTAAAATGGCCTCCTTTTAGGCCATTATTCATTTTCACATGGCCGATATTTGATAAGCCGTGCTAGATGGCTAGACCAATACTATAAAAGGTAATGTGAGTTTTCGGGGGGGGGGATGCACCCTGAAAATTTTTAAATCACGAATTAAAAATGGCCGACAATCAGCATTATTTACCTCGATAGGCCTGATGTCAGGTAAACCGTGCTACCCAGCAAATACGATACACTGAAACAATGTTGTTTTAACATTGGCCCAGCGTCTTCGACAATTGCCCAACATTAAAACAACATCGTTTGAATGTATCGTGTTTGCTGGGCTAGATAGCTAGACCATTACTATAAAACAAAATGTGACGTTTCGGGAGAGGATTCCTTTTAAAAACTTTCGACTCAATCTAATTTAAAATGGCCGCCTATCGGCCACTATTTACTTTCACATTGCTGATATTTGGTAAACCGTGTTAGATAACTGAACCATTACTATAAAACAAAACGTGAGATTTCAGGAGAGGATGCATCTTGAAAAAAATTGACTCGATCAAATTAAAAATGGCCGCCTATCGGCCATTATTCACTTTCACATGGCCGTTATTTGGTAAACCGTGCTAGATGGCTAGACCATTACCATAGAACAAAATGGGAGATTTCAGGAGAGGATGCATCTTGAAAAATTACGACTCGATCAAATTTAAAATGGCCGCCTATTGGCCATTATTCACTTTCACAAGGCCGATATTTGGTAAACCGTGCTAGATGGCTAGACCATTACTATAGAATGAAATGTGAGATTTCAGCTGAGGATGCATCTTGTAAAATTCTGACTCGATCAAATTCAAAATGGCCCCGTATCGGCCATTATTTACTTTCACATGCCCAATATTTTGCAGACTGTGTTAGATGCTAGTCCATTACTATAAAACAAAATGTGAGGTTTCGGGGGAGGATGCACCCTTAAATATTTTTAACTAGTCTATATCGAACTCAACATGACCTTAAATCAGTTATTATTTACCTCGATTGGCCTGATATCAGGTAAACCGTGCCAGATAGGTAGACCATTACCGGGATACTGATTAGGATCATTAATTTCAATGGAGGTTTGCAATCTCTGACAGACTGTCTAGTTCTTATCTTATACTCTTAGACTGAGCATCTTAGACCTAGTTGTCTTGCGTCTTGATTTTTGACCTAGCCTAGGACTACATTAATAACCCTACACAAAATTGTTTAAATCAAATTCTAATTCGGAGCGGGAGCTCCTGGACTTATGTAGTCTTGTTACTACGGCCACTAACGAAGTAAAGATCGTTAGCGCGTTTCAGGAAAAAGTTTCTATCAGATCTTCTTTTAATTTGGCAAATATGTTCAGCTATGTCAGCCAATGACTTGATTCACTTTTGGGAGAAAACAATTCAAAATGGCCGTTTATTGGCCATTTTGAATTTTAATAATTGTGTGGTATTTACGTAATAAAAAAAAGCAGAATAGCTGGACCATGAATTTAAAACAAAAAGTAATGTCTCGCACAAGGATAACCCATGACAAATTTCGCACTAATAAAATCCTAAATGGCCACCATTTTAGTCATTAGTCATTAGTCATTATCTCGGAAATTTTGCATGATAGCTGATCTATGAACATTTGCTTCCTCATACTTCACATAGCCATCAGATTTCTGGTGACATTTTGATTCCCATATTATCAACCTTTTAATTACTAGGGCCACTAACAAAGACATACTTGTTAGCGCATTTCAGGAAAAAGTTTCCAGCAGATATTTTTATTTTGCAAATATGCACATAAATGTCAGTCAATGACCTGATTAACTTTTGAGAGCAAACAATTTTAAAAAGGCGGTCTAGCGGCCATTTTGAATTTGAGTAATTTTTCTGATATTTGCGCAACTCAAAATCAAAGCAAAAAAGCTGGACCATGCATATAGAACAAAATGTAAGGACCCAAGGATAACCCATGAGAAATTTTGCAGAAATAAAATCCTAAATGGCCGACTTACTTTCATTTTTAATTGTTTTTTTCTCATTATTAAGTTGCTAATAGCTAAAGCGGTAATATAAAATAAACCTTGAGAAAGTTTGCTGATCTATATCAAATTTGAAATGGTCCGACTGCCGATAACGAAGGGCTGCTTTCGCGTTCGTTTCCGATTTTCGCGAATTGTTTTCTGAACTCTCTGATGGATTATCTTGGATAAGGTTAAAAATCAGCTAATTTGCATATCCAAGATGGCAGCCATGGGCTAATTTGCATATTCAAGCTTGACGTGAACGCTCTCTAGTCGCAAATATTTATCCGATCTTCGCAAATTTGTTGATGAACACTCTGATTGATTCTCCTACTTAAATTTGAAAATCAGCTTATTTGCATATCCAAGATGGCAGCCATGGGCTAATTTGCATATTCAAGCTTGACGTGAACGCTCTCCAGTCGCAAGTACTTATCCGATTTTCGCAATTTTTTTATGAACACTTTGATTGATTATACTACTTAAATTTAAAAAAATCAGCTAATTTGCATATCCAAGATGGCCGCCATGGGCTGATTTGCATATTCAAGATCGATGTGAACGCTCTCTATTCGTCGATATTCATCCGATCTTCACCAAAAAAATTCTGAACAGCCGATCTGATGTATTATCCTGCTTAAGTTTGTCAGTTAATTTGAAAATCCAAGACGGCCGCCATGGGCTAATTTGCATATCCAAGATCGAATTAAACGCTCCCCATTCGTCAATATTCATCCGATCTTCGTGAAATGTTTTCTGAACACCCTCTGATGAATTATCCTGGTTGAGTTGGAAAATCGGCTAACCTGCAAATTGGCATATACAAAATTGACTTAAATGCTAATTTACAATAAACATGTAAGATCTAGTGTTGACACGTATCTCGACTTCAGTCTATAGGCATAGACGAGAATTAACGACGGCGTAACCTGGTAACTGCTTTAATCGTCAGCATATGACATCAAACACGATATAGTGCCAATGTAACGTTAGCAATGTTTAAACTGTTTTAGATTGCTATATGCTTTCTCCTCTAATGTGTGTTACGTTTCATCCATTCAGTGATGAACGGAGACATAGCAGGCCTAGTTTTGTGTTCATGCGACACTCAAATCAGACTTCGTTTAGACAATGTGAACAAAAATGCACCAATGCATTATAAGATCTCTCTTTTTATATATCGATTCTCATGTTCCAACTGTTCACTGACACAGGTGTGAAAAACAGTTACATTTGAGTGTCAATGTATTTCGTCACGTTAGCACGAAGGTAAAACTCAGAAATATACACATAACAGATTTTTCCAATGTGTCTGAAAGTGTATCATACTTTGATATAAAAATGCCATTTTTAAATTTAATTATAGTTGTGAAATATGCATGTAAATAGAAGGAATTGCATATCTTACAATGCTATCGTGACAGTGTCAAGTCTCTAAATTCGTTCAGGTCTCATGAGTGCATTAATATATGAACAAGAATATTATTTTCTGACTACCTACAATCGTAACAAGGTGCCGGAATAAATGGGTAATGGGGAATTGAAAGTTGCAGGTTGGTTGAAATAACCTGCTCTGCTTTTTTATGCGCAAATGAAGCAGGTATTAATATAGGCTGTAACATTAGCATGGCACAGTACTGTAACCATAATAATTATTAGGTGTGCAATTAAATATTAAAACACTATGATACTGTGCATAATAATATACATGGTCCATTCACACAATTCATTGAACATGGGCTGCATCTGTATATGATCCACAGCAGTCTTAAAAATGTGCTAGCATGAGATAAGTTTGGACACCTTTTTTGTTAATGTGACAATATACTTGACACATATTATGTCATTTATAAGGTAAGTGAGATCCTTCTTCTCCTCCCTCAAAAATAAGATGTCCAAATGTGAATTCCAAAGATTTGTGTTTAGTCCAATTGTGTTTACATATCCAGTATTACATCAGTGGTTGGAAAATGTTCTTTAACAACAGAATAATTTGGTGTCATTGGCATCTGTCACGTTCGTATTTGATGTTTATTCCAAACAGCAAAAATAAATTCCCGTAGCCCTTCTACAATAAAATAATCTGAAACTAGCCCTTCAAGTAAATATTAATTGCTGTGTGCGTTTAAATTCTGAGCAAGGATGCGACTTCTATTAGCACTGTTGCTAACGTGACACTAGCACCATGTCAAAATAAAATTCACGTTAGCATGAATTAAATGCAACGAAAAACACACTTAGCTTTAAAATATATACTTCTTTACTCAGAAATGTAATCTTCGGTCTTCTAATTTTCACTTGAAGGCAAAATTGACATTCATCAGATATCAAGTGTCTTGACTACTGTCACGTTAGATGTTGCTGTTTATTGCTAACCAACAGTTATTTTAGCCATTCTACAATGCAATAATCTAAAACCAGCAATACAAACACTTATTTCTGAGTGGGTGCAGAAAAATCCTAGCCAGCGAAGTGGTTTCTAGTAACACTGTTGCTAACGTGACATTAACAAATGTCAACAAAAACGTCACGTTAGCGTACTTTAAATTCAACAAAAAAGACACTTGGCATTAAGCAACCTCTTTGTCTGATCACAAATACAATCTACAGTCATTAAATTTCAATTTGAATATTGTTTATGGTTGCTTCATCGCTTCTAATTCTTTCAGCAGATTTTATAGTAATTCTAATAAATCATTTATATTTTGTTCACAAAAGTCACTCTTTGGTTTTCTAAATTAATAAACAATCCCAATGACAAAAGTATCTGAAAACTAACAAAGTACTGCTAAAATGAGTAAATTTTGACAAATTTTAATCATATTTAAAAAAAATTATGGTCAGGAAGTCATCGTGGCACTTTATCGTGTTTGATGGCATATGATAGCAAAATACGTTCACTTCCCCAAGTACAAAACATTATCCGACCAGATTCTTCTTTCACTTCCAATTTGTTAATTATTGAGAACAAAATATGTGTAAATAAGACAGATATATATTGGTCTGTTTTCAAATTTCAGTTAACATTAGGCCCACCACATTAATTACCCCATCACTAGGCCTATATTGCGATTCTGAGGAGTGCATGAATTTAGACTATGTTATTATTACACGGTAGGCTAAACATCACCCAAAATACCATGCATGTCTCGTCTGTAGACAGCCAGGTCTCTGCAATGACACAAATGTCAAAATTAGCTGCACTGACAGCGTCTTTTAGTTGGTGAATGTTACAGGGCCACCATTCAATTACTGGGGGCGGGGTGGGTGTCTGGAGTTTTTGAACTGGACACAAAATTTCATCTCCTGTCTGCAACATTTTATTTATTTCACACCCTACCTCAAGCAAACTATTTCTTTCACTTTCTTAGATTTTTTTTTGTCCACAAAGTTGGATTCTAAAGTAGGCTTAGTTTTGATGTGGGGGTTAAGGAGACGACCGAAGTGATGCTTCTCAAATCTAAATGTCATTTATAGTCCAAGAGCTGGAGGGGTGTCTCCTTTCTCTTCAAATTTTGTAAATATAAGGTATTGGCTTCTAAAAAAGGTTGGCTAAACATCTGGGGATTTGTAGATCATTTGTAGTAGCTGTTTGAAAACTGCATGGTATTTTTTTCATCTAAATCGGGTCTGACGAACAATGATTTTTCCATGTGTATTTGGCTATAATTAGCCTAAAATGATGCTACACATGCATGTCTATGTTTTGGGGCCAAGGAATTCATGTATTTCATTTAAAATTCAGCAAGTAATTTTTAACGATTGTTTTAGGTAGCTTAAGGTATTTGTCAAAAACTAAGCTCCTACGCCTCTTTATAAAACGTGGGATGAATTTTGTAGAGCAAAAAAGCACTCTGAAGAACTGAAGAACTGGTCCAATCCCGGTCATACAGGTGGTTCAATCGTTGATCAACTATGGTCATGTACAAGGAATGATCTGACCACAGATGGGTGGTGGGCAGGGTGGCGGGAGAGAGGCTCTCTGCTTGATGTGGATGGCCTCCTTCACCTTGCGCTTCATTCAAGGTCTTTCAATTTATCCACTAGCTTTTTGCTGTTTTTCACACCACCGTGGATGATTTTGTCTATCAGTGTGTCATTTGGACCATTTCTGCCATATCAGACAGAGTTGACACGAGGATGAAGGAAGGGGGAGAGGATGAAAAACCCTCCAACCCTTATGTTATCCCTGTAACCTTTCGGGGGTGATTTGGTGTAGGTCTGTGTTGGGATCTAGGTATGTTTCAAGCATCATATACATTTCAAGTGAACGTAATGTTAGCAAAAACAACAAAAATAAGTCATTTCCAACCTTTTTGAACTGATTTGACCTTGCTGTGACCTTGAAATGACCTTATCATGACCTTGGAATAACTCCCCTATGAAACCAAACACCAACCGATGTCATCATGTGTACTTGGGTTGGGTTCCAATAATCAATTTTCAAAGGTTTTGAGCTGATTTGACCTTGCCGTGACCTTGAGATGACAATACCATGACCTTGGGATAACTCCCCTATAAAACCCACCACCAACCCATGTCACCATGTGTACTTGGTTTATGTTTTGACCCATTTATATGACACATTTTTATACAACCCTAAGAGTCAAGGGTACCATACTTCGATGACCCTTGGTGACCTTGTCCATGCATAGAAAATCTGCAGACCACCTGAAAGTAACTTGGTAGATAATAAGGTTAAAAAATATGGTCTATAAAAATACACAGGGGGGGGGGGGTTTGACTTCCAGCCCATGGTCTATAAGATCTAGATCAGCTGCTTTAAGAATGCTTTTTATCACAATTGTGGCTATGGCGCACATGCTATTAAGACCAATAATTAGATTTTCAAAGGCAATATATATTATTGCAAAATATTTTATCGATATCATAATAGATTTGGAAGGTAGAACATCTGCTAGCTTCCCCCAGTTTCAAACTCATTGTGTCAATTTATATCGGCATAGTTTGATCTCAAGGTAGACATTGCTCTCAGTGAAATTTATGGGCTACAGGGCATTTAAGCAATGTCTTTGACACACAGCTCAAAAGCTAAAAATCCTAACTGTTGTAAAATTGGTCAGAAAAAGCTTAATAACTCAAATAGCAAATACAGCAATTTATGCTTATTCAGAAACAACGTTTGGTTGGCCTACTATAGACTACACGCTGACAGAAAACTAAATCATTGTTATTGCATGTGTTATTGGAACGAGTTCCTATAATGTGAAAATTGACTTTCAGTGCCTTGAGGGTGTGTTCAATTTTTCTAAACTATTTTAAAACTTTAGTAATTTGTCATTCTGTATGTAGTGAAAGAGAAATGGGATAGACAATGATTTGAAGATTGTTCAAAACCCTTTGAGTTTTAAATGTTGTATTACCTGGTGTTTTAAAAAATACAGTATTTGGGCTGTGATCTTTGAATTATATACTCCAGCAGGACCTCCGATGTCGAGTATTAGGATAGAGGAGCTGGCAGACCTAGTCGACCAGCTGACTCTTGAACGCTGCCACAGTTTTCGATTCTATATGGAAGCTGTAGAAAGAGAATAGTTTGATGGCAAAAATAATTTTGTCCCAGTGTGGTGTTAGCTCTGATGTGTTTATAGGCCCGATTGTGCCCACCACGTGTTCTTTTGTCTGCTGGGATCGTTGATAGGAATTTCGACTGGCTCATTTTAAATTTGAAAATGCATAAAAATCCAGAATTGTTTGTCTTGTTTTCAAGTCAGTCTAGCCCAGGTCCTGAATAAGAGATGTCACAGCTGGCTGTGTGTCTATAATTTTGGGTGACAAATCTTGCTGCTGATCTTCGGATTTTTTTTTAGTCTGTCATGTCTTTTTGTCTAAAAGGGTCCCAAACTGCTGAAGAAAATTCTAAGGATTATCTGATCTTGGAGAAATAGACGGTCTTCCTTAATTTAGGGGGATATGCCTTCAGGTTCCTCACAAGGAAGCCCAGATTAAAAGTAGAATTTGCTTTAATTGTAATTTTATTTTAGTGGGCCTCCCATTCCAGGGTCTCGCTAACGTTAATACCAAGGTATGGTGTCTATGAAACGTTGGCTAGTGTTTCGACTTTATTGGTGTACTGGAATTCCAGGTTTTTATATTTCGGCCTGGACACCCTAAGGACTGAGCATTTTGAGGGATTGAAACACATCCCCCATCGATCTGCCCAGTCCTGTAACGCAAATAGATGTCTCTGGAGCTGCTCCTGATCGGCTCGACATTTTAATCGGGTGATACAAGATGCAATCATCTGCAATAAGGCGAACGAGGGGACAGTAGAAGGGAGGCCATTAATATATGCCAATATATGGGAGGCCTTTAAGAGTCCGAGAGCAGTACCCTTGGTCATGCCAGACTTTACACGGGCTGATTTTGAACAGCTGCCATCGACTACTAATTGTTGGGTTTTATTGGTCAGAAAATTTGTTTGTGTCTTGCCTGCAAAATTTTGAATAAATTCGTCAGTTGTAATCAAAAGCTTGCTATCGCACGAGTGTTTTGATCGAAGGCCATGCTGTACAGGTGTTAAAAGTTTGTTTTTCGAAAAAATGGGACATAATTTGCTTACAAATGATGTGTTTGAGTAATTGGCACAAACACATGTGAGGAATATCGGCCTGTAGTTTGCCAGAGAGTGCCGATCCCCATTATCTAAAACTGGGGCAACATTAGCCTCTACCCAATCATCTGGTGATTTGCCTGTCTGTAGATCCACTATCCTTCCACTAGCGTCAGCTAGTGGCTTTGATCAATTACACTGTAATTGAATGCGTTATGTAGAAATATCCATACATTTGACCTAATTTCTTATATGACAATACCTAACAACAAGAGGCCCAGGGACCTTGACGCTTGTCAACAGCATTGCAAAATATCAGCTACAGGTGTGTCAGAGAATGTATATCTTTATGCTCTAAAATGCATTATCATGAAAAAAAATATGTATAGGCCGGTAGTATATATTTATATCTTATCCATCATTGGAATTTATATTATTTGTTCGATTCCCATAATACATTTTGCTGATTTTACACACATTCTGAAGTAGGCCCACTCAACATAATGAAAAATGCTTGACAAAAAATCATTTTTACAGGACTACAATGTTAATATTACAAGAGTAGAGGTGCAATTATTATTTATTCTGGGTCTTGTAATAGGCCCCAGTTAGCCAGGAATTTTCACGAAGTCGTCATTCTTCAATTTTAATTCTTCTGCCTTTAATACGCCTAACAAAATCGCCACGGAGTTGTAAAATATCAACTTTTAATGTTTCTTACTCAGCCGTGAAATCTACAGCAGCCCTAATCCATCATTATCACATGTAGACGTAATGCACTTTTACTACACCCTCTTACGTAATGCAAATAACGTAAATCACAATACTAACAGTAGATCTACCCAAGGATGAAGACCCATGAAAGCTTTGCTGCAATGTAGGGGCCTACTGTAATGTTATCAGGCAAACGTCGACTCAGGTGTTAGTTGGCTTTGTCAAATGTAATGAAATGAATGGGGTTTTACGCCACATTTGTGCACATCAGGCTAAACTGGGTTAGAAGAACCTCCTGAGGATGGTGATATGAGTGGAGTGACACTGCCCTCCAGACACATGATTCGAAATTGAGCCCTGTTGGTCTGCGGCCAAGCACGTTAACTCTTGGTCATGGAGGCTGCCCACAATATTCAATCTTTACGATTGATCAGAGAGGAAACATTTTGTTATTTGAAACTTAAATGCCAGAGCAGGAGACGAACCTGTAAACAAACTATTATTTTACCCCAATCTTTAAAGATTTCTTGAGTAGGTTTTGTACAGGCTTTTGCATTTAAGTATTGTTTATTCTGACGCACTACATATCCGAGAATATCATGGCATTGAGATTTTTTATGCACAGATTATGCTAATTAAATCTCTAATTAGCACCAATAAAACACTGTCTTAAGCTCATTAAAGGGACTGGCCCAGGCTAAAATCATAAAAAAATCGGTGATTTTATTTTGGGTTCTTAATATGACCATATGATGTAAACAAATACTAGAACTGCAATTTTTTTTAATTTTTGTGCTGCGCATTCACCAGTTAGGCTAGATATAGAGACAAAATTCCTGATTTCTATTTATTGACAACCATGTCAAAAAAAAGAAATGCGGGAATTTCGTCTCTATATCTGGCCTAACAGGTGAATGCGCAGCACAAAAATTATACAAATTTGCAGTTCTAGTCTATGTACATGTTTACATCATATGGTCATATTAAGAACCCGAAATAAAATCATCGATTTTTTTATGATTTTAGCCTGGGTCAGTCCCTTTAAGTACAGGATTTAACACTTAAGAACGATGAATTCGGGCTTTACCACCAACTACCTTATATGTGCCATTGTTTTTGTGCGTGTCCTCTGTATGCTTATTAATCACTACTTTGGGCCCTGTTTGAGGGGCTATATCATTAATTGGCACTTAAAAATTGCCTTTTGTTGGGATCCCGACGGTCTGTTCTACACATGATATAGGCCTACTTCAAACCTTTTGTACTCGCAATGCTAAATAAAACCTTCTGGGCTCCTGGACTATGAAGCCGATCATCGTTAGATTAACGTGTAAAGTTAGCTGAAAATGTCATGCTCAATCGGATGTTGAAATATTCATAACACGATTTTTCTTGAAAAATGGCAAAAACAAAATTGGGAGATCCATTGTTGCATCGTGTTATTTCCGATTCGTGTAGTAGCGATTTGTGCTATAACGGATAATTACTGACACTTTATGTACTTTATTCAAACACACATTTTAGCGCTGAAATGGTTGACCATTCAGCGTTTGCAAGTAGGCCCTATCGACTTCGCGTCATCACTCACGCACATGAGTTAATGTCACGTGTTCTGCCAACACCCTTATGAGTCTTATCGGAGTCGATCACATAGCTTGAGTTGTTGCCGCTAGGCCTACACCTAATTTACTGATCACCTTAAACCGCTAAGCGCGACTATAGTCGGCGCTTTAATCTGTTTTAATAGCTGTTTAAACATCAAGATTTCTAAATAGCTTAGTCTTAAATTACAAATTAAACAAATACAAGTAGTTTTCTCTCACCTAAAGTTGTGGGTCAAGGTAGTGAGACACAACTCTAAGTGTGTGAAAATTTAAATTATTTAATTCAGCGGTTTGAGGGTTAATATAGTAGTCACCATGAAAAATTTTCTATAATATTTGCTGTACAAAATCAATTTGTAGGCCTATTAATATTCGTCATATATTTGTTAATTTTTTGTTATTTTTTTGCTGTTCATTTTAATGGTACATAGTCTAAGTCTATATAGACATCTACACCAGGTTCAAGTTAGAGGTTTACCTTTGAAAATACATTGATAAGTCGGATATAACAGGTGTGGCGAAGTTGTGGCGAGGTTATTTAGCCTTCTGTGGCGAGGTTACCAAATCTGTGGCAAGATTATCTGTGGCGAGGTTACCTTGTGGCGAGGTTACCTGCTACCATAACAGGAAGAGGCCTACCCCAACAATTTTGCGAGATATTGGCAATGGTACTTCATTTAAATTGTATTGGTAAGCAATCTAGGCCTATATGTTTTGGATCATGGGATGGCGAACCTTGACTCTGTTCTGATAGCGCTGAATACTAATATTGAAACTAATGCAGCGATACACAGCTCACAGTGTGGGCCGTAATGGGCATTTATTGGCGGCACCACCAACAGTAAACACCGTCATATGAATAATATTTTTCCTGACTGGAAAGATAGGAGTCATACATTGGGAACTGATATTTAAAAAGATTCACTGGTAATGACTTGGTAGTTAATTCCACAGAAAATATATTATATATATTTTATATGTTTAATTCAGCAGACGATCTGTGATTATTTAGCCGGGGCCTAGAAGTTATCTTGAAAAATCTTATGGCCCACTAAAATTAACTTGTTGCGTCAAAAACAAAGACATTGCGTAAAGTGTGGCGCACAGATAAAATGATGTCGGGCAAGTTTTTTTTTAGGGAATCCCGCAAATACTCTTTATAAGTCAGGCACTGCGTATTCTACACATGTAATTAAGTAGCTAAGCGTGTGTTTTGAGTGTGTCAATGCTCAAAAGATCGTGTCGGCCGGAGCTCATTAGGACACGAAATCGTCATGCATTCACTCAAAATGCCTGGTTATAAAACTATATTATGATGATATATAACCCAGGAAATGAAATGAATCGGGCTTTAGGCCACCTTTGTGCACATATAGGCTAAACTGGGCCAGGAGAACCTCCTGAGGATGGTGAGATGATTGAGATGACACTGTCCTCCAGACACATGATTCGAAATTCGAGCCCTGGCGGTCTGAGGCCGAGCACGCTACCTCTCGGTCACGGAGGCTCCCCACAATACTAACTTTCACACGTGGATGGGGAAGAAACAATTTTGTTTCTTTCAAACCGCCGAGACCGGGAACCGAACCCCGGACTCTGGCGTAAAAGGCAGCGGTGCTAACCACTACCCCAGGGCCCCCGCCCTATAACCCAGGAACAATAAAGTAATGACAATTATATCAAATAAAAATGTCTATTTCACCATACTTTGTCCCTTTTTCATTTCAGATGTTCGTAATGTAAGGGTTATCTTAACTACATGAATAGTCATTGCAATAAAAGTTGTTATTCTGTCATATTTCAGACCAGAAGTGTATAAATTAAATAGGTTATGCATTTAAGTATTCGGTTATCCTGGTAATTAATAAGAATATTTGTGGTGTCTTCCGAGGTAAAAACTGAGCAAAATTGGTTGTTTAGTATTTCAGCCTTACGGCAGCTATCTGAATGCAGCTTGCCGTTTTCCTTCAAGGGAGAGACACCATTTTCATCCTGGCGCTTTGATTTAATATAACGCCAGTGGTTATGAATTTGTTTGTTCTATAGATTCCGAATGTTTGTTTTTCAACAAGAGGCCTGAAGTCCTATATCATGGTGGCCATTTTAAATTTCAGTAAAATCACCTGCACATTTCCATATCGTAGGGAATGTGATTGTAAAATTTGACAAAAGTTGATCTGTGGCGGCCATTTTGAATTTCAGTAAAACCTTGAAAATATCACTTGCACATCTCCATATCGTGGGGAATGTGATAGTAAAATTTGAATAATTTTCGACTAAGTTTTAGAGTTTTTGCTCCAACAAAAAAATTTGAAGTTGACCTCTGGCGGCCATTTTGATAGCATTTTTGAACTGATGTACTGGGCGGGGTTTTGTACGGCGGTGTGGGTCAATATCCTGCTGGTCACAACAGCACAGTGATCCGAAATTCTCGAGGATATACTTGAACATCCATCATTTCAGGTACATTGTTGCTACAGTGAAGTTCTACACCCACCCTCGTGATGTTCAAGTTATAAACATTTTAGGTCTGATTGACCTCCATTCCACCCATCAAGATCACCCAAGGTCAAAATCAAACATGCCATTGTATGCCCACTGGTTTTCAAGGGACATAGCAAGACCATATAAACTGTGGCCCTATCTTACTCATTTTTCACTTATCAAACATTAGAGTGTGATTGACCTCTGTTTGAACACAACCCCGCCAAAATCAATCAACAGCGGCCAGAGACAAGCACAGCGCACACTGCCTTCAAAGTTGCAGGCTGACGCTGGACCGGCACTCGTGTTGCAGTCCAAGGGACATAGCAAGACCATTGCTAACTTAGGAGGAAGGCCTGACAGCAGCGCCACAGAACCCAGACCTGTTTTTAACAAGATGGCCTTGGAAGAAAATTGGGACACATGGTCACAGCCATACTAGCAGTGCCCAGAAATCATGTGAACATGTTCATACATCATTGGAATGTTTCCAATAAGTAGGAGCTCACAGCTTTGTTGCTATTCAGAAAACAAACTCAAGAACTGCTTAAATACTTACAAAATGATACTTTAGGATTTAAAGTATGGTGGGACGCGACATGCCGGAAGAATATTGGAACATATTTTTTTAAATATTTTATGGTGTAAAGGCTAATTCAAATATGAATGGAGATGAGAAATTAAAAAAAATAGAATGCAGAACACCAGATATATTTGCTTGCTTATATAATTTGTACAATGTATTCTGACACATATATTAGTGTGCTATATACATAATAAACTGACTTGTTATTTAACGTTACATAATCACATGTTATTTTTCTATTTACTCTGCAAACTGCTCTGGTCTAGTTTTTGAAACACACGCAATTTTTCATTTTTCCCACAAATTATAAAAGTTTTATAAATCATGTATATTTAGGATTATGTAGGATTTTCTGTGTGACTCCATTCCGAATTGTAGATTAATGGATAAATAATGTGAGGAGACTGGACCTATTTTTAGATGTTTCAGATGGGAAATAAGTCTAAAAATCTCAAGTATCTTACTGTTTTGGATCACAAAATATGTATGGTAAAATAAGTAGTGGGCCACAAAAATATTTAAATTCCAATGGCAAAATGAGCATGGCAGCTGTACTCATAATGCACTTGTCCATCTAAATCACACAAAAATGAAATAGTGGTCTGATATTGGATCATTAGGGTTTTACAGACCAATGACCAATTTTACAAACCAATAATTAACAAACGTTTACTCATTACTCAACATTGCCATAAATTAGGCCATTGCATCTTTTTTATTAGCAATGGATGTGCTTTCCATTAACAATCATTCATCTGATCAATAACAAATACATGTACAGCAAACTATACTCACAATGACAATTCAGGAAACAATTTATGTAGATATACATGTATTAAACAATGTTTAAGCAGGGATTTGTCAAATATAACTTCATCATTTTTAGATGAGAAACCATACCAATAAATAAAAATAAATAAATAATATGTACCATTATAATTATATCTATAATCGCTGCAATAAAAGTTTTCGCTAAAATGTCTACCTGCAAAATTGTCTCCCCAGTATAAACAATAATTAACAAGTTCTTCATTTTCCACAAATTCAATACCACTATAAATCTCATAATAATAAACTAGATCATTTTGTCCTAAATAGGCATCATTCAAGTCCTATTGGTTAAACAGATTTGGAATGGCTGTTTATAGAGTGCAAAAAACACATGATTTGTATCATCCTAATATTTAAATTCAGATTTTACAAAATGTGTCTCAAATTCACTCTTATTCCAGGAGACACAGGTCAAGTACATTTTAAGTTCCACAGAGAGTGGGAATCGCACATGCTACTTTTAAGAGAACAGCAATCATTGCTTGGAATGGCCTGTCAGTAAATTTACAAACTGTACGATGATTATCTTTCTCCAAATCAGGCCTCAAAAAACTAAAAGCCATAGAAAAAAACTCATTTTTATTCTTCTGACCACCCCAGATTTTCTAGCAACATTTTTTTTACTATTTAAGCTAACAACATATGTCTTTCCTCACCATATTGTGGGAATCGCACATGCTACTTTTATTAGAACAGCAATCATTGCGTGGAATGGCCTGTCAGTAAATTTACAAACTGTACGACAATTATCTTTCTCCAAATCAGGCCTCAAAAAACTAAAAGCCATAGAAGGAAACTCATTTTTATTCTTCTGACCCCCCCCCCCCCCCCCAGATTTTCTACCAACATTTTGCATTGCTATGTGGACTATAGTGGTATTAATTAAATTTTAAATTGTTATATTCAATGCCTTATTCATTTATTGTTTTGTTTTTCATCCAGATAAAACTACTACTACTATTACTACCATAAAATCACATCTTTTGGTATGCAGTTTCATAGAATATACTTGTCAACATTCTTAACAAAAAATTGTTTTTAGCATGAAGCACTTACACACAAATTTAACAATTTCACACAAAAAAACCCACTTGATTAAATATGATGATGGGTGCACCACTGGCTGTGTTTCATGCAAACTTTATTAACAAAATAGTCCTGCCACACCATGCTAATTTTCAAAGACAAATTAAAAAAGTATGCAATTTAATACCTATTATCTAATTATTGAAGAATTGAAATATTGAGACTAGATTATTCATTACATTTATCATGTTTATAGTCATATCATTTAATTAAAAAGCTCTATTGTATAGGGGAGGGACGGGCAAAGCGAGACTTTGGGCAAAGTGGGACACTGCAGTTATAATGGCGTCACAATTAAAATTAGCGCGTGCAGACAAAAAACTTAGTGCCACTTGATGACGACATCTGCAATACATTAAAAGCACAACCTTAGTATGGTGTAACGACAAACAAGGTATGTGGCATATAAAATGTCTATTTTCGTCACTATATTTATCAAAAATCACTTTCGGTAATGGTTAAACGTGTCAGCTATGTACTATAATAATTCGTCAGAAACTTGTTTCATATTAACTAAGATCCTTTCCCCGGGTTTTCAGCAATTTTTTAAAGGTTGGTCCACTTAGCCCTGTCAACTGGAGCCATGTGGATTTCTTTCTACCTTGTGGGCAAAGTGAGACAGGGTAAAGCGGGACATAGCCCACTTTGCCCAAGCATAGTCTCACTTTGCCCTTTGTTAACTTTTTGTATATACAGTAGATCCTGTGATCAACGACCCTGCCATCAACGACCTTTTGTCTCCAACGACTTTTTTTTCTTGCACGGAACATTTTCTATAGTTAACGACCTGTGATCAACGACTTTCTGTCTAACGCGACTTGCGACCTCAAATATCTGGCAGAAGGTCATTATATTACTTGTGTTGAACGACCTCAACTTTTTTCGTCATACGACTTTTGGAAATAATCATGAGCAAACCACTGCATGTCAGATCTGACTGTGTGGATATCATGGTTTAACACAAAGGTATAACGCTGGAAGATCAGGCTGGTGTCGCAAGAGGTCTATCTACCTCAGACCGTCGATGTTACTGCACAGCAATATCACCTCGCGCCGGTAGGAAATCATCCAACCCTTCATGTCCAATGATCAACTAAAGATATGCCCTATGAATCAATTTAACATGTTTAATGCTCGCATTAGTCGAAAAGTGTATAAATTTTTTTATTTCGCATAGCGCTAATTAATACACGTTTTAAAATACAATCGTATTAAATTGTTCAGGGAATGTAATAAGAAGATACGCCATGAGAATATTGTCTATAGCACACTAAATGTCAGGTGCTATTCAGTTGTGTGTTGGCTGGTAGACAAGAGCGGCGCCGTCATAATTACGCTATACACAGCCTGTCAGTCAACAGTACACCACTCTCCAGACATGAGACGCGCCGCCACTGACCAGCAAACACAAGACGTTGACCGAATGTTGTTTTAACTTCGGCCCACTGTCTTCGAAGTCAACACAACATTGGGTCAATGGCTCATATTTACTGGGTGACTATACAGCTAGCGCGAGAAGTTGATGCAGGGTTGGCCAACATTAGAACAACAACGCCTCGGGACATAACTAATCCCCCAGTCACTTTAATATAATACACTGCCTTAATGAGCAGTCTACGCGTGTGTATTCACACCTAGTGAACGTCCTATATGAGCGTGGTCCGGCCACATATACCCAGCAGACACAAGACGTTGATTCAATGGTGGATTAACGCTGGTCCAGCGTCGTAGACAGTGGACCAACGTTGAACCAACATTGATTCAACGTATTGTGTCTGCTGGGACGGGGACGGTACAAACGTCCTAGGTAGTGTGGGCATACTGCTCCTGTTAGTGTAAACACACATGTGTATTATTCATCAGTAATTAATAACTGTTCCCTTTTTGTTTCACCAGTTATTTTTTTGTTTCACCATGGCTCCATCATCTGTCCTATAGTGACACATTTAATGTAAATATACAACGCCTCATGCCTGTAAAGGGTCAGAAGCTACCTGGGCTTAAATCACGTGTGCTCTGTTAGCATGATAGCATATTTAGCTGTTGCGGCAACCGCGTGCTTTGATCCACAATGACTACCAGTCAATGGTCATTAGTCAGACATTAAACCAGCCGCCGCACCCGCAAAATTTACAGCAAAAACTCATTCCTGTGACTAGCGACTTTCTGTCACCAACGACTTTTTTTGTCTGGCAGAAGCAAGGTCGTTGGTGACAGGATCTACTGTATTTCAAATGAAAAGCATTCATTATTATTTACTATAGTAGATTTTTGCGTAATATATATATTTCAAATGAAAAACGGTCATTATATTATATATTATAGTACATTTCTGTTTTTACTATTCATCAAAAACTCTTTAATAAACTACTGTTGAGAGTGCGCCCCTCATAAGAAGAGGGATTAGATTATGTTATCATGTGTTTGAATGTGCCAACGTAAATTTGTTAGGGGTGAAACATCTTTGATAAATTATTTGACTGTCAGCTGATTGCCTATATTTGTGGTGGTAGGTATACCTATTTTGTATTTATAGTGCAGGAGCTTGTGTAATCCCGTGAGAATTCAGTGGTTAAAATATGCCACCTTCATGAAAATGTTCAGAATATAGACCACAGAATAAGAAAAAGTTTGAAGGAGTTCGCAAATGTGTGTTAAAACCCTCTTATCAGGCAAAATTCAAAATGGCCGCCATATGTTTTTGGTATCAAAGAATACACACGATACATTTATTTGACATCATCATCATGCAAAGTTCAAAATGGCCGCCATTAAATCACTGAAGTGATCATATCGTCGTTAATAATTGATAAACGATTATTTCACCAATACAAACCGCTAAACGGTTTTCGCTATCAAGGAATGCAATGAAACAATACATGTATTCGACATCATTTTCCTGCAAATTAAAAATGGCCGCCATGAAATCACTTAAGTTAGCATGTATTCTTCAATAATTGAGATAGAGAGGAGATTATTTCACCAACCACATGTCTTCGGTATCAAGGGAGGCAAGGGATGGGATAGACACACAATATCTCTACACGACATCATTATATGTATCATACATAATGTAAAATTAACGCTGTATCATCATATCTTCCGCATTCTTTCAGACGGAGGCTTGATTTTTTGTTGCCAGAAAATCCAATGGCATCGTTTCTCGCTTTAGAAATCAGGATCTTGTCTGAAATACTACATGAGATAAAAAACGATTATGCTGAATGTTATCTTCTATCCCTAAAAAACACACACAAAAGCATGAAGCGGTGGCCGTGGTGCACATGGTGAAGTGGTGAATGTTGTTTGACTGTCACATCGAACAATATAACAGGTCCATCCTCCGCGCTGGTATTGCTGTTTAAAAATGATTCCCCCTCACAAAATCAAGAATTCAGTATTGTGGAGAACCTATGTAAACGAGAAGTAGCGTGCTTGCTTTCAGACTGCCAGGACTCATCAGTTCATGGTTTCATTATTTACGCATGTTTCAGTGGCAGCTTTTTTGTACATATTAGGGCATTTGGTAAAAAAATAGGTTATACATGAGTGAGTGAAAAAAATTGACCCGCTTTTTGCTAATATCATGGGAGATGGAAAGCTTCCTCTCCTATATTCAGGGGAGAATACTGCGCTGGTATTGTCATGTGTCCTGTGGAATACTTGAAGTTTGTTAATTTATAAACAGCGCAGACCACACAAAGATAAAATTATATTTATGATAATTATATTTCTATTTTACTTATCTTATTAAATATCTGATATTACATAATATTTATATTTCGTGTAAGTCAATATCACATTTTAAACAAATCATTCGTTTGTAATAAAAAATGATATGGAATGAATCGGGCTTTAGGCCGCCTTTGTGCACATATAGGCTAAACTGGGCCAGGAGAACCTCCTGAGGATAGTGAGATGACACTGTCCTCCAGACACAGGATTCGAAATTCGAGCCCTGACGGTCTGAGGCCGAGCACGCTACCTCTCGGTCACGGAGGCTCTCCACAATACTGAGTTTCACACGTGGATGGAGAATAAACATTTTGTTTCTGTAAAACTGCCGAGACCGTGAACCGAACCCGGAACTCTAGCGTGAAAGGCAGCGGTACTAACAACTGACCTAGGGCCCCCGCCCTCGCTTGTAATAAAGGTAGGGCCTAAATAATTTTAAATCTCTGCTAATTTTCCGCATATGATTGTTTATTCACATAATCATTGAAGTTCAAGTAGCCTATAATGGATGTTGACATTCAAATACAAGACATTGCAAGACAGTATATGCAATTTGCGGGTAAAGTGGGCCCCTGATGAGGGCAAAGTGAGCCCCCCACGCGGGCAAAGTGGGCCTAGGCCGACTTTGCCCTGTCTTCCGTCCCACTTTGCCTAAGCCTTGGGCAAAGTGGGCCATTGTGTTCATTTCTATTTATTTAACCTGCCTAATTTATATTATCCGTTACAGATTAAAAAGAGCTAGCATTGCATACCATATGCATATTTCACGTCATTCATGCGATTATTTAATTTGTGGACGTCAATTTATATGTCCTATGTGCCGAAACAGTTGCACGGCCCGCTTTGCCCGTCCCTCCCCTACATATACTGTACTTTAAATATAACAAGCAACAACTTGCAGCAATTGCATAAGAGTATTTTGAACATTAAATCTGCATCACTATTACCCGGTAGTATCCAGTTATATTTCACTTGTACGAAGAACAGCTGAAATGATTGTGAAGACATGATTAAATTTAACAATTAAATTACTTAAGACATGATCAACTATGAATTCTTCTTCAAAGTACATGTACTGCGAAATTTCTTACTTTCAATTTTGCCTTTTTGTTTATTTGAACCTTTTCTTTTCCGTAAATTTTTGTTAACATTATTTTCAGACTCATCACCCTTTTCACAACATAATGACATGTCCACTTTGCATTCAATAATTCTATCTGGTAGGCGATCGTCTTTTGAAGAGATAAAATCAATGTCTCTGCAGGATTTATTTGTGGCAGCAACAATCTGTCCCATTGACAGGCTACTTGGGCCTGCATCAGAGGAACGAACACGTCCAATTTCTGCAAGGATGTCTTCAAATTTCTGATCATATTCCAATATTTTCTTGTTCAAGTCCACAATTTTCCTCTCTTGTTCAGCAATTTTTTTATCCTGTTCTAATTCATGGCGCTTATGATCACATATTTTGTTCTTGCATTCTTGAAGTTCTTTTCGCATCCCAACAATGTGAGCACCAGAGCTTCGTAAATTGTGACGAATCTGCAACAGCTCTTCACGCAAAGCAGGTGGACGACGGATAAGAGGACTGTTCCCAGAAACTGTGTTGGTCACTGTAAAAGAAATATATTCTTGCTGAAATCAAATAGATGTTTTATGTTTAGGTGAATGACAAATTTAACAGGACTACATAAGTGCAACCGCTCCCACCCCGAATTAGAATTTTGATTGAAGCTATTTCGTGTAGTGTTAAGAGATGTAACTTAGTCCTAGACTGGGTCAAAAATCAAGACACAAGACAACTAGCCCTAAGAGGCTAAATCTAACAAGACTACATAAGTCCAGGAGCTCCCGCGACGAATTAGAATTTGATTTAAGCAATTTTGTGTAGGGTTTTAAATGTAGTCCTAGGCTAGGTCAACAAGACGCAAGACAGCTAGGTCTAAAAAGCCCAGTCTAAGAGTAAGAAGATAAGAACTAGACAGTCTGTCAGAGATTGCAAACCTCCATTGAAATTAATGATCCTAATCAGTATCCCAGTAATGGTCTACCTATCTGGCACGGTTTACCCGATATCAGGCCAATCGAGGTAACTAATAGCTGATTTACGGTCATTTTGAATTCGATATAAATTAGTCAAAGACTTAGGGTGCATCCTCCCCCGAAACTTCAATTTTTTTTTATAGTAATGGACTAACATCTAACACAGTTTGCAAAATATTGTGCATGTGAAAGTAAATAATGGCCGATAGGGGGCCATTTTGAATTTGATCGAGTCAGAATTTTTCAAGATGCATCCTCAGCTGAAATCTCACATTTCATTCTATAGTAATCGTCTAGCTATCTAGCACGGTTTACCAAATATCGGCCATGTGAAAGTGAATAATGGCCTTAAGGCGGCCATTTTGAATTTGATCAAGTCGAAATTTTCCAAGATGCATCCTCAGCTGAAATCTCACATTTCATTCTATAGTAATGGTCTAGCCATCTAGCACGGTTTACCAAAAAACAGCTATGTGAAAGTGAACAATGGCCGATAGGCGGCCATTTTGAATTTGATCTAGTCATTTTTTTTCAAGATGCATCCTCTCTTGTAATCTCACATTTTGTTTTATAGTAATAGTCCAGCTATCTAACACAGTTTACCAAATATCAGCAATGTGAAAGTAAATAGTGGCGATAGGCGGCCATTTTGAATTCGATTGAGTCGAAAAGTTTTTGAAAGGCATCCTCTCTCGAAACGTCACATTTTGTTTTATAGTAATGGTCTAGCTATCTAGCACGGTTTACCTGATATCAGGCCTATCGAGGTAAATAATGCTGATTGTCGGCCATTTTGAATTCTTGAGTTAAAAATTTTCAGGGTGCATCCTCCCCCGAAAACTCACACTTTGTTTTATAGTAATCAGGTAATGGTCTAGCCATCTAGCACGGTTTACCAAATATCAGCCATGTAAAAATGAATTATGGCCGAAAAGGCGGCCATTTTAAATTTGATCAAGTCAAACTTTTTCAAGATGCATCCTCATCTGAAATCTCACATTTCGATTTATAGTAATGGTCCAGCCATCTAGCACGGTTGACCAAATATCCGCCATGTGAAAGTGAATAATGGCCGATAAGCGGCCAATTTGAATTTTATCGAGTCAAATTTTTTCAAGATGCATCCTCTCCTGAAATCACACATTTTTTTTATAGTAATGGTCTAGCCATCTAGCACGGTTTACCGAACAACGGCCATGTGAAAGTGAATAATGGCCGATTGGCGGCCATTTTGAACTTGGACAAATTGATTTTTTTCAAAATGCATCCTCTCCTGAAACCTTACAATTTATTTGATATAAATGGTGTAGCTATCTTGAGCGGTGTTCATGATATTCCACAATATCAGGCCTGTCGAGGTGAATAATGGCCGATAGGCGGCCATTTTTAATTTTATCAACTTGAAATTTTTCAAGATGCATCCTCTCCTGGAACCTCACAATTTGTTTTATAGTAAAGGTGTAGCTATCTTAAGCGGTTTTCATGATATTCCGCAAAATCTTTCAGTCGGATTTACCGATGTTATAAATTAGGTCAAAGTGCTGGGTCAACTTCCAGGTCAAGGTCCAAAAACCTGAAAAGGCACAACTAGGGACCTTAGAGAACATGTATGTGCAATATGACTGTCATCAGCCCAGTACTTTTCGAGATCTGCTCCGGAAACGAAGTGCGCGTCAAAACGTCTAAATAGGTCATAGTTCTGAACCAGAAGTAGATCAAAGTTCAAATACCCCAAAAGGCACAACTAGACCCCCTAGGGGTGTTGTGTGTAAAATTTGAAGACAATCGGACAAGTACTTTCAGAGATATGCTCCGCAAACGAATTGTTTACAGACGGCCCAACGGCCCAACGCCGTAACATCATCATTTCCCCTCTGCGACCTTGCGTATTGAATTCAGATTAAAAATATTTTCACCTGTCCATTAGCCACCTGGAAGTAACCCACATACCAAAAATTGTTATCCTAGCTTATTTTCTTACAAAGTTATAGGCAAAAGAAGAGGCCAAAAAAACAAGACTACATAAGTCCAGGAGCTCCCGCGACGAATTAGAATTTGATTTAAGCAATTTTGTATAGGGTTATTAATGTAGTCCTAGTCTAGGTCAAAAATCAAGACGCAAGACAACTAGGTCTAAGAAGCCCAGTCTAAGAGTAAGATAAGAACTAGACAGTCTGTCAAAGATTGCAAACCTCCATTGAAATTAATGATCCTAATCAGTATCCCAGTAATGGTCTACCTATCTGGCATGGTTTACCCGATATCAGGCCAATCGAGTTAACTAATAGCTGATTTACGGTCATTTTGAATTCGATATAAATTAGTTAAAAACTTAGGGTGCATCCTCCCCCGAAACCTCAAATTTTGTTTTATAGTAATGGACTAACATCTAACACAGTTTGCAAAATATTGGGCATGTGAAAGTAAATAATGGCCGATAGGGGGCCATTTTGAATTTGAACGAGTCAGAATTTTTCAAGATGCATCCTCAGCTGAAATCTCACATTTCATTCTATAGTAATCGTCTAGCTATCTAGCACGGTTTACCAAATATCGGCCATGTGAAAGTGAATAATGGCCTAAAGGCGGCCATTTTGAATTTGATCAAGTCAAAATTTTCCAAGATGCATCCTCAGCTGAAATCTCACATTTCATTCCATAGTAATGGTCTAGCCATCTAGCACGGTTTACCAAATATCGCCCATGTGAAAGTGAATAATGGCCGATAGGAGGCCATTTTGAATTTGATCAAGTCAAAATTTTTCAAGATGCATCCTCTCCTGAAATCTCACATTTTGTTTTATAGTAATGGTCTAGCCATCTAGTACGGTTACTAAAAACCGGCTATGTGAAAGTGAATAATGGCCGATAGGGGGCCATTTTGAATTTGATCGAGTCAATTTTTTTCAAGATGCATCCTCTCTTGTAATTTCACATTTTGTTTTATAGTAATGGTCCAGCTATCTAACACGGTTTACCAAATATCAGCAATGTGCAAGTAAATAGTGGCCGGTAGGCGGCCATTTTGAATTCGATTGAGTCGAAAGTTTTTAAAAGGCATCCTCTCTCGAAACGTCACATTTTGTTTTATAGTAATGGTCTAGCTATCTAGCACGGTTTACCTGATATCAGGCCTATCGAGGTAAATAATGCTGATTGTCGGCCATTTTGAATTCGTAAGTTAAAAATTTTCAGGGTGCATCCTACCCCGAAAACTCACACTTTGTTTTATAGTAATCAGGTAATGGTCTAGCCATCTAGCACGGTTTACCAAATATCAGCCATGTGAAAATGAATGATGGCCGAAAAGGCGGCCATTTTAAATTTGATCAAGTCAATTTTTTTCAAGATGCATCCTCATCTGAAATCTCACATTTCGTTTTACAGTAATGGTCTAGCCATCTAGCACGGTTGACCAAATAACGGCCATGTGAAAGTGAATAATGGCCGATAAGCGGCCATTTTGAATTTTATCGAGTCGAATTTTTCCAAGATGCATCCTCTCCTGAAATCACACATTTTGTTTTATAGTAATGGTCTAGCCATCTAGCACGGTTTACCAAATAACGGCCATGTGAAAGTGAATAATGGCTGATTGGCGGCCATTTTGAACTTTGACAAAATGATTTTTTTCAAAATACATCCTCTCCTGAAGCCTTACAATTTAATTTATAGTAATGGTGTAGATATCTTGAGCGGTTTTCATGATATTCCACAATATCAGGCCTGTCGAGGTGAATAATGGCTGATAGGCGGCCATTTTGAATTTTATCAACTTCAATTTTTTCAGGATGCATCCTCTCCTGAAACCTTACAATTTATTTGATATTAATGGTGTAGCTATCTTGAGCGGTTTTCATGATATTCCGCAATATCAGGCCTGTCGAGGTGAATAATGGCCGATAGGCGGCCATTTTTAATTTTATCGACTTGAAATTTTTCAAGATGCATCCTCTCCTGAAACCTCACAATTTGTTTTATAGTAATGGTGTAGCTATCTTGAGCGGTTTTCATGATATTCCGCAAAATCTTTCAGTCGGATTTACCGATGTTATAAATTAGGTCAAAGTGCTGGGTCAACTTCAAGGTCAAGGTCCAAAAACCTGAAAAGGCACAACTAGGGACCTTAGAGAACATGTATGTGCAATATGACTGTCATCGGCCCAGTACTTTTCGAGATCCGCTCCGGAAACGAAGTGCGCGTCAAAACGTCTAAATAGGTCATAGTTCTGAACCAGAAGTAGGTCAAAGTTCAAATACCCCAAAAGGCACAACTAGACCCCCTAGGGGTGTTGTGTGTAAAATTTGAAGACAATCGGACAAGTACTTTCAGAGATATGCTCCGGAAACGAATTGTTTACGGACGGCCCAACGGCCCAACGGCCCAACGGCCCAACGGCCCAACGGCCCAACGGCCCAACGCCGTCACATCATCATTTTCTCCTCTGCAACCTTGCGTATTGAATTCAGATTAAAAATATTTTAACCCGTCCATTAGCCACCTGGAAGTAACCCACATACCAAAAATTATTATCCTAGCTTATTTTCTCACAAAGTTATAGGCAAAAGAAGAGGCCAAAAAAAAACGGAGGTAGAATCCATAGCTCCCTTCGCTCACCTACGGTGACGGCGGGAGCTAAAAACGGAGGTAGAATCCATAGCTCCCTTCGTCTCACCTACGGTGACGGCGGGAGCTAAAAAGAAGATCCAGATAGTAATCTGGATAATTCCCATAATTTAATGGATTGGTCAACCGTCTTTGCCACACCACCTCTGATAAAAGTTCCAGCTAAATCTGTGAGATCCGGATCAGATCCAGATCACAATCCGGATCATAATCAGGATCATCCCCAAAATCTAACCGATTGTTCTTTCGACCTCTGGTAACAATTTCATGCAAATCTGTTTTATAATTTCAAGTAATCAGGCAGACAGAAAGACAGATAACAAACCTACTGAACCAAAAACGTAAGTTTTCTGGTGGAAGTAATAAGTAAATCTAGAATCACCACTACCAGGGTACTTATCTGACTTACGCCTTACATCATATTATCCCTGGTCACTGTACCTGTTCATTTATGTACCCAGGGAGCATAAAGCACTGCAACCATTTGACGCTAGTAACTTATCTTACTTATATATGTCCTACCAGGTGCTCATTTACACCTGACTAAAGTGAAGCACTTGAGGATACCAGCGTTAAGAGGGGGGAAACAGGATATTTATCTTAAAATCTGCACCAAGCTGGGATTAAACCCACATGACAGACAGCAGTTATTGCAATGCGCTATGCTCTAACCACTGGGCCACGTCCATGACCTGATCTTTATGGGAATATCTTTCAGTGATTATACAGTTTATTCAGACAAAGACCTCAAAGTAACTAAGTGGGAGTAAATGCATTGTTACACATAGTCTCAACAAACCTCCAGAGAATGTCTCATTGAGACAGGGTAAGCTCAGCTGCACACTGGGCATCTTAACTTTCAACAAGGGCACTATCTTTTCATCAAAATGTTCCATCGCCATGGATGATATATCACGTAATTCTTGCAACAGTTCATGGGCTCGAGGTGGTGTTGGTGCATTCTTGATATATGTCAGTACTCGGAAAATTTCATCCAATACCTGAAAAGAAATGCATTAATAATAAATGAATTATATTAATAATAAAGTTACACATTATTCTTGAATTAGGAAGGCACTGCATCACTTTCTATTTGAAAATAGCTTCAATAACATCTAGAGTAGGAATTGGCCAAAATAAGTCCCTGAGACTAGCACTTCTTCTAACCTATGACCGGACAAGATCAATACACCTGCATGACCTCACTAGTGTCCTTATGATCAAAACTAGGATGACAACTCTGGCGGTAAAAACATTTAGATCACTTGAAAACACATAGTGTTTTAATGATCTGGTGTTGAATCATGCGATCGTTCAAAAATGATTAGGCTCAAATACAATTCTAGATCAATTTTTGCTGGCTGCAATCAAGGCTGATGGATAAACACAGTTGACTGTTAACGGTTGAACTCCTGTTCCCACAGAGAACAGGGGCTCTGTGAGGAGCCATTTTGTGCGACATATAAAAGCAGTGAGTTCTTCAGCATATCACTGCAAGAGGCGAAATCTGGTCTAAAGCAATGGGCTCTTTATCATTACATTTCTAGCATGGGTGACGGCACGGCAAACACAGATGGTTGGATAAAGATGACGGTTCAATGATGGTGGTTTTCACACACGCTGCTCAGAATCAGAGCACATATCAAAAGGGTCAGTCCTTGCCCTTTACTCTGTGAATATTTTGAGCTGTCACTACCGGTAACCAGCTTATACATGTACATTTTATAATCACTGCTCCACACAGCTGACTCCACAAGTTGATCTGATTTCGGTTTAATGCTGGGAGGACGTCTGTGCTGGTGGCCCAGCAGTGAAACAGCATTGGGTCGGTTTCTCGTGTTAGCCATGGTTGGCACACACATTGTTGGGCCACCGTTTGCGAAGCTTGACCAACATTGGACTAAAATAGGGACGTTGAATATGAATATTGCTTTACGTCGCTTTCTGCACAATCATGGCAATATTGCGACAGAAGAAAGCCCGAAGCCCTACTCTTATTTCGAATGACTTCAAGGGTTATTTATAGTGCACAGTACCATTAGGCAGCACTGTACACTCCATGCCTTTGAACAGTTTGGAACACTGTATATGCACAACCACAAAAACAAATATCCGTCCCGACCAGGATTCGAACCTGGTACCCCCAGGTTACAAGCCCCAGTCGATACGAATGAGCCATCGGGGCCAATAGGGACGTTGAGACTATATATTATATACTATGTTAGTGTAGTGTTGTTGGTTTAACGTCTTCACTGCATGCAAGGGATCAATAGACCTGACACAGTTTCCCGACAGTTAAAGCATGGCCAAAAAATTGTTTTTGACAAGATGTTCCACTTCTGTTGCATCTTACATTTATACGCAATTTTATGTACTTAAAAATTTTAAAAGAAAATATGTACCATATATCTAATCTTCAGTACAAACTGTAAAACAATTATTTAAAGTAAAAAATTAGGACTACAAATGCCACACCTTTTTTCCCCCCCCCCACCCCTCCACAGAAAAAAAGGCCATCACAGATTAGAATAGCCCTCGGTCACAAACTTTATTTATTGAAAAAGACAACGGCCAACCTAATGGAGTATGACTAATTACCTTTCCAGGTATAAAACAGCAAAGTGACAAATCAATGTATTTCATGTATGTCATGTTGAGCAATGACAAGCGTGTTTCAATAGCAGCTAGTATATCAACATGACGTGCCAAAGGATGATTTCTTCTTTCAGATTCTCGTCTTGGTAACTGCTGTTTAACAACTTTCTGTATTAAAGTGTGATATTTGTCCACTTTACAAAACCCTTGGTTAAGTAGATGCTGACAACTCCTATCAATAACTTTACAAATCTGGAAAATAGAAGAAAACATATTAGCAAAAATTATCTATCACAAATATGTGCTGGTTCACACAAACTTGGTGTTAATCTTATTGGAAACTGGTCCCAAAAAATATGTTTAATAGATATTTGACTACTAAAAAATAAATGATATACATATATACTACTATACACTTCATACAATTTTTAGTTGAAAAAGAGTTTGTTTTTGAAATTCAATTTATAATTAAAATTATTTGCATTAGAAAATCCAATGGTCAGTTGTGACTTTATCAGTATATATTGGTGAAATTAAAAAACAAACAAACATCACAACAAACTAATATTAACCCTTAAAGCGCTGACAATTTATGTATAAAGCATGGAGACCAAAGGTTTTTTTTCAATTTCAAATCATCATAAACGTCTTAGTTAGCTATTTCTGATTCATTTGAATACCTATGTCATGGGTCTACGGCCATTAGAAATATTTTTTACTTTTACAGTGCGGGGATCGACTTTAGTTGTCAGAATCTGACGTCTACAGACGTCAGATTCTGACGATTAAAGTCGACCCCCGTGCTGTAAGGGTTAAGTCAAGTGCATGCAATTTTTTCAAAGATCCTATTTTTTTATATGTATCTACATGTAATTCCAAAGATATACATGTGTCACTATTTTTTCAATAAAAAAATGTTTCTGGATTGTCAACACTGCTCAAGGTAAGATAAGATAAGATAAGTTTTATTTTAAGTCGCACATACTAAAAACATATAACATTAGCGCTAACGAGCTAGTACAAATGACATATAAAATAAACAATAAATATAACAGCTAAAACAAGCAGGTCGGCTGGCAGGAAGTTAAAATGAAATGTAAAAAAAAATATTAAGGATTATATAGAAAAATACTTATAAAATACAAATAATGTAAATGATATGGGCGAAAGTTATATGAACCATTTTAGCACATAAAAGTAGATTAAAGATTATATAAGAAAACTTATAATGTATATGAAAAAATAAATTATATGGCTAAAAGCTACGTAAAAAAAATTTGTCATTAATTAATAATTAAATAACTAGATCACATTTTCGAGGGACCTACATCTAATTATGCTCTCAATTAAATGGAAAAAAAGCTTGCAGGCAATCTCTGAAAGTTTTGAGGTCCCTTGTTATTCTCAATGTTCCAGATTTTAGGGGCCAAAAAGCAAAAGGAGTTTGTTCCATGTCGCACCCTCTTCATGAGAGGAATTTTCAGAATATATTCGGAATTTCTTAAATTGCGGGTGCGACAGCATTTTTCAATCAGTTCAGGAAGGTTGAATGGCGATGTTCATTTGTCCCCCATCTTCCAAAGATGGCAAGCGAGCTATTCAGGAGGGATTCATAGGAGGTCGTATGGTTGGAATAAACACACTTTAGAGCCCTCTCCTGAATCTTTTCCATACAGCGTGCATTTGGAGCACTACAGTGATACCAGACGGCTGAGCAGTATTGAAAGTGGCTGAGAATGAAGGCTCTGAAAAGAGCCAATTTGGTCTTGCTGTCAAGGTAAAAGTCATATCAGAGCGCCCAGCTGTCTGCCAGCTTTCTCACAAATTTCTTCTGTATGTATCGAAAAGTTCAAATTTTCATCAACATAAATGCCTAAAAGCTTGACTACTTTTTCAGGTTGAATTATACAGACATCTAGTATCACTGGGGACTCAACTTTACAGTTAAAAAAGTATCAACTGAAATTTTTCAGGATTGGCTTGTATTAACCCTTACAGTGCGGGAATAGACTTTAGTCGTCAGAATCTGACGTTTGTAGACGTCAGATTCCTACGGCTAAAGTCGATCCCCGCAATGTAAGAGTAGAAATATTTCTAATGGCCGTAGACCCATAACATAGGTATTCAAATGAATCAGAAAAAGCTAACTAAGACATTTATGATGATTTCAAGGTGAAAAAACCACTTTGGTTGCGATGTTTTTTACAAATTAATTCAGCGTTTTAAGGGTTAAGTTAATAGAAAACCACCATATAGCTTTTGCTGCCTCAGCTTCGAGGCATGTTTTTACAATTTGGAAATTTGGATGAGCAAAAGAAAGAGTGTTGTCATCTGTATAATTTGACATGCTCGTTTATTAAAGTAGAAAATTTCATTTAAGAAAACATTATAAAAAATTGGACCAAGAACTGAACCTTGTGGCACGGCCTTAATGGTGGTTTCCCATGAGCTGTGCATGTTTCCTATCCGGACACGTTGCTCACAATCTGCGAGGTATGATTTAATGATTTTGAGCGACTGATCCTGAACACCATAAGCTTTAAAAATTTGCGATCAAAAGGTCATGTGGCATGTAGTCGAAAGCTTTGCTAAGGTCCATTAAAAAAGCACCAATTTTGTGATTTTTTGAAAGATTTTTACGCCATTTTTCAATAAAGGTGAGCAGAGTGTCCTGACAGCCATAACCATGTCTGAAGTATGACAGGTGACAAGAGGAGCACTGTGTTTCAAAAGCGAGTGATCTGGTGATAGGCTAAAAAAATTTCAAAATCTTTTGCTAAAATTGCTAAAATACTCACAGGTCGATAATTAGATTTATTTAATTTGTCAGATTTTTTGTATACAGGGATCACCTCTGCTTTCTTTAAGTTATGTCATCCAAAGCTTTGTTTATTATGTTTGAAATAACTGGGGCAATTGGTAAAGAGGCATGTTTTAGTAATTTTGCTGGAATTTGGTCACATCCAGTTGCTTTCTTTTAATTCAGTGTTTTCAGAATTTTAAGCACGTCTTCTCTTGTCGTATGATGGGACTGAAAATTGTTGCCCACGGAGTGTTGTTCAATTTCAATAATGCTAGGGTGTTTTGTAATTTAAATAATGCTAGGGTGTTTTGTTAACAAGGTGCATTGAATTTGAATCCAGTGAAATAAAGATAAAATCCATCATTGTGTACTGCAGCAAAAGCAATGATAATGAAGACAAAAATAAAATGAATGGGGTTTTAGGCTACCTTTGTGCCCCTGAAGGCTAAACTAGGCCAGGAGAACCACCCGAGGATGCATAATAAAGGAGGCATACTAACAACATATGATAACTGGCAAAAGCAGGTCTGGATAATAGGATGATGAAGAGGAAAGTGTAATATATAGCCTTGTAAAATGTACAATGGAAGGCAGTAGCGACACAAGTGGATCAGAGAAAGAAAGCATATGGGCAAAGTCCGTGACTTCAAGACTTTTCCACAAGCTATATATCAAAAAATCAACTTCTCACTAGACCCCTTTTTGCAACTTTATTTTAAAATACTGAAATAATTATTTCTTGTCCTAAAAAATTAAGATACCAATTCTAAAACACAAAATTTTAATCATTTTTTTAAATGAACAATTAAAAGCACAAAAAACGCACACAAAATACGTTACATTTTTGAACAAGTTTAAACATTTCCCAAAATATCTGATATGTATTGAGCATTTTTGTAGAAATACTATACAAAAAAAAAAAAATTGCAAAATGAAATATATTAAAGGGACCCCTTGGGATGAGACATTTTCGATGTTGTCAATTTTGAAAATTTAATTTATATGAAGCTATATAGCCTACTGATCCTAACTGAAAATACAAAAAAGTCAAAAAACAATTTTAAAGCACTGAAAATCAGTGAAATGGTTGTATTTCCAGGTCGTATATTGCCATGTAAACAAAACAAGTCAGCAATATTCACCACTTTAGATCACATATTCCCACGTATCAGACGGTAAGATCAAACCAGTCGCCGCTAATTGGTGTCTCATAGTCAGAACACGGGAGGACACACCTGCAGCACTGATTGTCTACCCAACGCTGGGCCGATGCCATCAGCATGTGGCCCAATGTTGTGAAAACATTCAATCGTCCTTCAGGTATACAGATAGTTTGTTTGGGTTACTTTTGGTTTCATACAAATGTTGATTAAAAATATTTGTAAAAATATAAAAATTCTGAAAAAAATAAAAACATGATCCGTGGGATACACTACTTCAGTACGGAACTAAAAACGAAAATTGATGTCATACCAAGGGACTGCTTTAATGTAATTTCAATGTTCTTAAGTGTAAATGGTCTTTATACATTGCAGTATATGAGATATAAATGTTTTTTCAAAATATCAGTGTTTTTTTTATTTTATCTTTTTCCTAATAAGGACAGTAGTGTTTACATGTTCAATAACCATGCAATGTTATTTAAAATTAACCTAGGCAATAAAATAAAGTGAGTGTGTCATTGTTACCAGACCTATTGTATCTACTTTTGCACTATACTTCACCAGGCGCAAAATCATTAGCAGAATTCAAAGTAACGTATTCTGTATTTGTGTGTATAATGGAAGTTATTACACACTGCTACATAGAATAATCGATGTGTTTTTTTGTGTAAGCACATTTGTTATTATTTTTATAACAATGAATACTGAGTTTCTGTCTTTTCGTGCCTGTTGGTTAGTATTTCAAATAAAAATGCAAAATAAGTTACTAAAATACGTTACATAACTAACAAAATTCATAGTTATGATAATTTAATGATATTAAATGTCACTATATCTAGTAAATAGTTGTAAAAAAATTTTATTAAACAAAGTGTGAGTGTTTTGTATTTTTGTTACGAAACATAATGCTTAAAAACATAATGGATACTTTTGGTTTCATAGAAATGTTGATTAAAAATATTTGTAAAAATATGAAAATTCTGAAAAAAATAAAAACATGATCCGTGGGATACACTACTTCAGTACGGAACTAAAAACGAAAATTGATGTCATCCCAAGGGGCTGCTTTAATGTAATTTCAATGTTGTTAAGTGTAAATGGTCTTTATACATTGCAGTATATGAGATATAAAGGTTTTTTCAAAATATCAGTGTTTTTTTATTTTATCTTTTTCCTAATAAGGACAGTAGTGTTTACATGTTCAATAACCATGCAATGTTATTTAAAATTAACCTAGGCAATAAAATAAATTGAGTGTGTCATTGTTACCAGACCTATTGTATCTACTTTTGCACTATACTTCACCAGGCGCAAAATCATTAGCAGAATTCAAAGTAACGTATTCTGTATTTGTGTGTATAATAGAAGTTATTACACACTGCTACATAGAATAATCGATGTGTTTTTTTGTGTAAGCACATTTGTTATTATTTTTATAACAATGAATACTGAGTTTCTGTCTTTTTGTGCCCGTTGGTTAGTATTTCAAATAAAAATGCAAAATACGTTACTAAAATACGTTACATAACTAACAAAATTCATGTTATGATAATTTAATGATATTAAATGTCACTATATCTAGTAAATAGTTGTAAAAAAATTTTATTAAACAAAGTGTGAGTGTTTTGTATTTTTGTTACGAAACATAATGCACTATTACCACATTTTTTAGTGAAGAGCAAAATACGTTACCAAAATACATTACCAAAATACGTTACAAAAGGTAACGTATTTTGTGTAACGTATTCTGTATCTTTTTTGCTTTTTCCACAATTGTAAAGCTGGGTTCAGTGGCCAGGCTAATTTTTTACTTGCAGCTTGGGGACATACCTAGTGATTAACTAAAGGGCCATTTGTTGTTAAGTGTGCATATCACTATATCTTCAGAGTCCATGTAACGTATTCTGTTTTCTTAAAAAATAAAAAGCTCCTGCGTGTTTCTAATAATTTTTGCAAAAGTAGCACTGGTAGTATATCACAATTTGTTTATGTATTCTTACATACTTACGTTAGACTACATATTCATCATACAGCAAAGAAATTTAGTTGATTTTAGACTTTTTGGCAGATAAAAACAACTAACTAATTCAAATGTAACGTATTCTGTTATTTTGTGGTGACATGAACATAAATTCAATTTTCCAAGGAACAATATACTACTTTAGAGAATTCTCTTTTTTAATACAATCACTACTATTGTTCGTCACATTCAAACAAATAATCTTCCAAAAACTGAACCCACTCATGAACAGTGACCTGTCTAAGACGAAAATTTAAGCTGGCGACATGCCAAAAATGTCATTTTTATGGCATTCCAGTGGTCAAAAGCACATTTTTTCTTGTCTAGGCTATGGATAACTATACATTTTCTGAAAGGTCTATGCATGAATTAAATGATAAAACTAGTTGAACAAAAGTGGAGGTCACTACAAACGAGAACACTGCTGGGGTCACATGATTCTTGAAGTCGCGAGCTTTGCCCATATGCCTGAGTAGTGAAGTTGTGTAACTAGGCCAAGATCAAATGACAACTGAGATAAAATCTCAATCAAGCAAAACCGCCACCCCCTGTTGTACAGGGCCTGTACAACAAAGTATAAAAGACAATACAACTTGGAAAAATGTTCAATTACAAGACTTGGGTAACTAACTGTGCTATAACTCCAAAAATATATAATTATATCTTCAAGTATTTATAATATAATCAGCAATACAGTACTATATACCTTTGTGAATGACCTTCCAAAGAATCACTATAAATGAATGTTAAAATTAACCAGGATGGATTTGCATAAAGAAGATAATTTTTCTCATATATATAAACTACATGTCATTAGCTTCCAAATGCAGTTGGTTTGATGAATTTTGTAGTTGGCAACATGAGGTTTCTCCTCACGTAAAACCCACTTTTTTTCAATATCTTGGAGCCTCTCCCACCACATAGTCCATCACCCCAGAGATTCCATTTTGCTATTATTTCATAGCCAGTATGGTTGGTATATAGGAGAGAAACAATTGAGATACTCTTTCCAATGGAATGGTATGTTTCTGGGTCACAAATATGTCTATACGATTTCGCGAGTGCAAAAATCACAAGAAATGAATGTTCAAAATAACCGGGAAGGATTTGCATAAAATTTAAATATACTAGCAAAACTTTTTAACTTGGGAAATGCCATTTTTATGTGAATAATCACCGCAAACATTTCATTCTTGTACCATGTTGATCAGAATTTTTTATTCGATAACTCGAAGAGGGCCTACACAAGTACAATTTAGTAGAGCACCCCTTCCTTTTGTTGACAAGTACTTCGCTTAGGTCCCCTGGATGAGTGTATTCCTGAGTCTGCTGCTGTGGAGAGAGAATTGGCATGGAATGAAATAGGGGGCGATTCCTGGTACTTTGACCTTGAAATGACCTTGAGGTGACCTCGGAATGATCTCAATTTAGCATGCTGGCAAAGTGTATCCCTTACCAATGTCAACATTTGGACTTGTGGTTAATGGACCCAACATATCAGCAGCTACAGCCATCATAGCGAAATTAACATTTACCGTACTTGCTGGACGATATCACGCACTGGTCTATACCGCGCAAAAGGTCAAAATAGGCCTTTCTTAGTGCATGAGCCTTCCACACCGCGCACTCGTTATTTACCGCGCAATTCAAACTATCGCGGTGACTCGGCAGTCGCCAATGCTAATGGTGTGTTAGTAAGATTAATCTGTGACGGCTTGGGTCCTGGGTTAGATAGGCCTATATTAGATTGTGTTTAGTATTATCATAATATATAATAATAATAATAATTAATTCTTTCATGTTTAGTTAAACGTGTTGCGGCTTAATAGAGTCAAGTAATTAACACGAATATAGGCCTACGCACGTCTCTGTACGTCAGGGAACGTCATTCGGCGACCCCAGAACTAGCTAGTAGCCAGTACACATACCCCCGCCAGACGGTAATCAGGTGATTGCTACATTGAAGGTGTGACATTTTACAGCCATGGGCCGCGGTTAACCTGCAAATAATGCATATCATCTTCAAATGTTTTTATGTGAGTACGACGATATATACAATGAACGATGATGGAAATGAGTCGGCGAAATATAGATAGACCTACGTTAATACCGGTATAAAAACTTGACAAATAAATTTCGTGTAGTGGACGAAATTTAAAAATTGCAAGCCCCAGAATTTCGTCTAGACTCCCCTCGATCGCGCGCCAGTAAAGCATATGGTATCGTCCCGTGTGGTGTATGCGTACCTAGCAAACACGAGGCATTGTCCCAATGTTGTTTTATGGTTGGGCTGACATCAAAGACGATGGCCCTACATTAAAACAACAATGGGTCAATGTCTCGTGTTTGCTGGGTATGTACATAGGCATGCACGGATGTGCAGTGATATTACACGCTAACACGTAGGCCTAGATATTTATCAATCATCAGGACATACTATCGGCCGCTAAACATGCTAAAAAATCCCCAACGTGTTTATAATGACATATTGTACAATGTCAGTGTGTCAGTTTATTGAGCAGTTAATCCTTCTGACAGAGAGTAACAGTGACAAGTGACATGACATAACTAATCCGTTTGTACTATATCTTGCCTAATGAGCCGTGTTCATTCACGTGTCAACGAGGCTACACTCACAGCATAGGTCATAACGGCGCCAACGCGATGACAAAACTACTGACCTTTCACAGCTCAGTGCTCTCGTCTGAGCGATAAGACATGTCAGACAGATTAATCAGTGTTCAAGAGCCATATATCGCGCACCTGTTATATATCGCGCAAGAGCTCAAAATAAAAAAAAGTAGCGCGATAAAAAGAAAGTATTTGCATTATAAAGGTCGTCAAAGTGTTAAAAATGAACTTCGGAACGTGTTTACCAGAAGACGAAAAGATTTTGACAGGGCTCTACGTCGATCCGAACGTGAATATCGTGCAAAGCAACGAGACGAACTGTGTTCACTCCGAAACCAGGACCCGCGCCAATTCTGGGAACGTGTGAAGCAGATGGCCCCAGGTGGGAAAAAGGAAAAAGTGGATTCAGTCCGTAAAAATGATGGTACACTATCTTCCGACACTGGTGATATAGGTGAAGCCTTCAAACACACATTCAGTGACATTTACCGTGCAACAGACCACGACCGAGAGAGTATCACAGGTTATAAAAATCTCATTAATCAAATGGAAAACGACACTCACTCCAATAATGATCGCGCACTAAATGAACCAATACGTATGGAGGAACTGCAAAAGGCAATAAAGGTGATACAGAAGGGTAAAGCAGTTGGTGTAGACAATATCCCGAATGAGATTATCAAAATGCCATCATTACAACCCATACTGCATAAACTATTTGAAACTTGCTTTAACAGCAGTATATCGCCGGAAATGTGGCATAAAAACATTATACATCCCATTTTAAAGCCGGGTAAAGACTCAAAATGTGCAGGCAGTTATCGTGGCATTAGTCTCATGTCGACAGTGGCAAAAGTATACAACAGCATCCTCAATCGACGTGTTATCAATTATGCAGAAGAAAACAACTTAATTGGAGATGAACAAAATGGATTTCGACGTGGTAGGACCTGCTTGGATCATCTATACTCTCTCACTACTATTTTAAACAATCGTATTTCAGCTGGACTATCTACGTTTGCCTGTTTCGTAGACTGTGCTAAAGCATTCGACAAAGTGAACCATACGCTTCTCATGTACAAACTGCTATGTAACGGGATCCGGGGGAAAATGTACTTCACCATCAAAAATATGTAGATTGAGCTCCGCTCCAGTGTTCGAATTAATAATGTCATGACTGACTCATTCCCTGTTGAGAGTGGAGACCGACAGGGTGATAACTTGGCACCGACGCTCTTCACTCTATACATCAACGACCTCATACCTGTAATTAACGAGCTCGACGTCGGAGTATATATTGGTGACTCGAAAATAAGCATATTACTATATGCAGATGACATAGTTCTCCTTTCCGACTCTCCTTATGGTATACAGCAACAATTAAATATCTTGAAGGACTGGTTGAAAACTTGGCACATAAAAGCAAACGTGGATAAAACGAAAGTCGTGCAGTTCAGGCCCCGTACCACCAAACAATCTATTGCGAAGTTTTTTATAGATGACGAAAATGTAATAGTAACGGACTCGTATACCTACCTCGGTGTATTACTCACACAGCACATGGATTATAAACTGACCGCAGGTCAACTAGCAAGAAGTGCAAGCCGTGCTGCCTCCAAGCTCATCTCAATATACTTTGAAAACAAAGGTTTACCATGGCGTGTCTTCACTCATGTTCATAATAGTGTGGTATCCCCTGTAATGGACTATGCTAGTGCAATATGGGGTCAAAAGCGGTATGGTGTATGCGATGAAATTCAAAGGCGCTTAATTCGATGTTTTCTGGGGGTAGGAAAAAAATGTCCTATTCCATCAATGGAAGGTGATATGGGCTGGTTACCTCCATACGTACGTCACAAAGTGGAAACAGTCAGAATGTGGTGCCACCTTTGTCTACTGCCTCCTGACCGCCTAACACGCCGTGTATTTGACTGGGATTACAGGCAAGCACAACTCGGAATGAACACCTGGGCAAAAAATGCTGGTGCCATACTGCAGGACTGTGGTCTAGAAGCTCTCAAAAATACCCGACTGCTAACATCATCCAAAAAGTGGGTAGTTGATACGGCCATCACTAAACTGACAGATATATTCGAGCTGCAGTGGAAAGTGGAAATAAATAATATGCCCAAACTACGTACATATAGGGAGCTAAAATCAACTTTTACTTGTGAAAACTATGTTAAAATGTTACAGCCGAGTTCGCGAAGCTGCATAGCTAGACTACGCTCCGGTGTGTTCCCTCTGGCCATCGAGACAGGCCGTTGGCGTGGAAAACCGATCGAAGAGCGTCTGTGTCCAGTTTGCCCACAACCCGTCGTAGAGACCGAAGAACATTTCCTGCTGAGCTGCCCCTTATATAAAGACATTCGTGCAAAACATATCAACCAATTAATAACATCATATGACTGGAACAATATTTTTAATAAAGACAAACTGATTCGTCTCTTCAGTGATAACTTTGTATATGCAACTTCGAAAATGGTAAAAGATTCATTTTTAAGACGCATAAATTAAATATAATTATTCTTTTCTTTTTTATGAACTTATCAAACACACAGTTACAAAATGATCAGTGCCATATAAGCCTGAGAGGCTGGCCATCATAACTATTAAATGTTTTAATTTTTCTGTTTAAATTATGTATATGGATGGCACTTTAATAAATAAAATACTACTACTACGTACTGTAATTACGGTATTTGTTCACCAGTATCCCTGGATCCTGGCATGAAATAGGGAGGGGGGGGGGTAATTCCCTGGAGGGTACTACCCCCTGAGCAGGTCAGGGGTCTTGAAAATTGCTCAGAAAACTTCACATGGTGTTGAGGAACGGCTACACATAGGTTCCCATATCAGCGTTCGAAATAAGGGTTAACAAGACTACATAAGTCCAGGAGCTCCCGCTCCGAATTAGAATTTGATTTAAGCAATTTTGTATAGGGTTATTGATGTAGTCCTAGTCTAGGTCAAAAATCAAGACGCAAGACAACTAGGTCTAAGAAGCCCAGTCTAAGAGTAAGATAAGAACTAGACAGTCTGTCAGAGATTGCAAACCTCCATTGAAATGAATGATCCAAATCAGTATCCCAGTAATGGTCTACCTATATCTGGCACGGTTTACCCGATATCAGGCCAATCGAGTTAACTAATAGCTGAATTACGGTCATTTTGAATTCGATATAAATTAGTTAAAAACTTAGGGTGCATTCTCCCCCGAAACCTCAAATTTTGTTTTTTAGTAATGGACTAACATCTAACACAGTTTGCAAAATATTGGGCATGTGAAAGTAAATAAGGGCCGATAGGGGGCCATTTTGAATTTGATCGAGTCAGAATTTTTCAAGATGCATCCTCAGCTGAAATCTCACATTTCATTCTATAGTAATCGTCTAGCTATCTAGCACGGTTTACCAAATATCGGCCATGTGAAAGTGAATAATGGCCTAAAGGCGGCCATTTTGAATTTGATCGAGTCAAAATTTTCCAAGATGCATCCTCAGCTGAAATCTCACATTTCATTCTATAGTAATGGTCTAGCCATCTAGCACGGTTTACCAAATATCGCCATGTGAAAGTGAATAATGGCCGATAGGAGGCCATTTTAAATTTGATCAAGTCGAAATTTTTCAAGATGCATCCTCTCCAGAAATCTCACATTTTGTTTTATAGTAATGGTCTAGCCATCTAGTACGGTTACCAAAAACCGGCTATGTGAAAGTGAATAATGGCCGATAGGCGGCCATTTTGAATTTGATCGAGTCAATTTTTTTCAAGATGCATCCTCTCTTGTAATCTCACATTTTGTTCTATAGTAGTGGTCCAGCTATCTAACACGGTTTACCAAATATCAGCAATGTGAAAATAAATAGTGGCTGATAGGCGGCCATTTTGAATTCGATTGAGTCGAAAGTTTTTAAAAGGCATCCTCTCTCGAAACGTCACATTTTGTTTTATAGTAATGGTCTAGCTATCTAGCACGGTTTACCTAATATCAGGCCTATCGAGGTAAATAATGCTGATTGTCGGCCATTTTGAATTCGTAAGTTAAAAATGTTCAGGGTGCATCCTCCCCCGAAAACTCACACTTTGTTTTATAGTAATCAGGTAATGGTCTAGCCATCTAGCACGGTTGACCAAATAACGGCCATGTGAAAGTGAATAATGGCCGATAAGCGGCCATTTTGAATTTTATCGAGTCGAATTTTTTTAAGATGCATCCTCTCCTGAAATCACACATTTTGTTTTATAGTAATGGTCTAGCCATCTAGCACGGTTTACCAAATAACGGTCATGTGAAAGTGAATAATGGCCGATTGGCGGCCATTTTGAACTTGGACGAGTTGAATTTTTTCAAAATGCATCCTCTCCTGAAGCCTTACAATTTGTTTTATAGTAATGGTGTAGATATCTTGAGCGGTTTTCATGATATTCCACAATATCAGGCCTGCCGAGGTGAATAATGGCTGATAGGCGGCCATTTTGAATTTTATCAACTTCAAATTTTTCAAGATGCATCCTCTCCTGAAACCTTACAATTTATTTGATATTAATGGTGTAGCTATCTTGAGCGGTTTTCATGATATTCCGCGATATCAGGCCTGTCGAGGTGAATAATGGCCGATAGGCGGCCATTTTTAATTTTATCGACTTGAAATTTTTCAAAATGCATCCTCTCCTGAAACCTCACAATTTGTTTTATAGTAGTGGTGTAGCTATCTTGAGCGGTTTTCATGATATTCCGCAAAATCTTTCAGTCGGATTTACCGATGTTATAAATTAGGTCAAAGTGCTGGGTCAACTTCAAGGTCAAGGTCCAAAAACCTGAAAAGGCACAACTAGGGACCTTAGAGAACATGTATGTGCAATATGACTGTCATCGGCTCAGTACTTTTCGAGATCTGCTCCGGAAACGAAGTGCACGTCAAAACGTCTAAATAGGTCATAGTTCTGAACCAGAAGTAGGTCAAAGTTCAAATACCCCAAAAGGCACAACTAGACCCCCTAGGGGTGTTGTGTGTAAAATTTGAAGACAATCGGACAAGTACTTTCAGAGATATGCTCCGGAAACGAATTGTTTACGGACGGCCCAACGCCGTCACATTATCATTTTCCCCTCTGCAACCTTGCGTATTGAATTCAGATTAAAAATATTTTAACCTGTCCATTAGCCACCTGAAAGTAACCCACATACCAAAAATTGTTATCCTAGCTTATTTTCTTACAAAGTTATAGGCAAAAGAAGAGGCCAAAAAAAAACGGAGGTAGAATCCATAGCTCCCTCCGTCTCACCTACGGTGACGGCGGGAGCTAAAAATGAGGTTGTCCATCAGACAATCAGGTCAGATTTTCAGGTTGTCCGCTGAAATTTCAGATTGTCCGCAAGTAGTATATAGCTATGACCCAGCCTGTTCCCACAATTTTCTGAAAACATCAGTTAACCAACAAGTGGAAGCTAGCTCACCACTGTAATAGAAAATTTCAACCCTGACAGTCACTTCACTTATAAATGCTTTTAAATAATAATGTGATGTGAAAATATCTTTCTCAAAAGTTGGTTGTCCGCTCCGACAACCTCATGGTAACTATTGATTGTCCGCCACAAATTTTGGTTGTCTCAGACAACCAGGAAGGCCTTATTTTGAACGCTGCATATATTATGCCCCTCCAGGGATAACAAATGTGGCTTAGTTTGTCTAAAAAAGGTGTTTTTGTAAGAATTCCTGGTACTTTGACTTTGAAATGACCTTGGTATGACCTTATTTTAGCATGTTCTCAAAGAGTGAACCCTTGTCAATGTCAACATGTGGGTTCGTGGTTAATGGGCCTGACGTATCAGCAGCTACAGCCATCATAGCAAAAATAACATATTTGTACTATATTTTCACCAGTATCCCTGGATCCTGGCATGCACTTCGGCCTGGAAGTAAGAGGGTTAACTGCCCTCATGAGGTTTTTCATCATTGAAAATTTGTCATAAAACTTTTTTTTCAAAACTTGAGGATCCCTCCCATCATAGTTAATCACTTTAAAGTTTTGATATTGTCACATTCCATAGCCAGTATGTTTGTTATGTAGGAGACAAATAAATTGGGAAGCTTCTGTCAATGAAATTAACCTGATTAAGGGTCTAAAATATGTCTGCTTGTCAAGGACGTATTAATATTTTCCTTAATTTGACCATCCCTGAACTGCATAATTTCATGTAAATGTATGTTATCTTGCTTGTATCAAATCATCTATGTTGCTGAGAAATGGTACAAAAAATTTCAGACCTCTAATCCCATTATTTGCTGAGATCTAGAATTGACATTCACCATATTTTGGGTAAAATCAGGCATGCTAAATGGCCATATCTCCGAAAATATTTGGACTACAGGACTTAAACTTGAAATTTGTTCATTTGAATAATTGTGGAATAACCTGTGAAAATTCAAAGAAAATCTGAGACAAAAGTGTGTGGGGCCTTCGTTGAATTGACACGGACTGACCCATTAGTTTGTTGTGTGCCACGGCGTTAAAAGCTTTTGAAAAGGCTAAAATGATTACATCTACTTGTTTCTTCCGGTCTATGCTGCGTTTTAATTCTTCTTTGGTGATAATGAGCTGTGATTCGCATGTGTGTTGTTTCCTGAAGCCATGTTGGCATTTTTGTAATATGTTTTGCGTGTCACAATGTTGAATTATGTGTGTGTGTATGCTGTGTTCCATTAGTTTGCAAGTGATGACTGTAAGGGGGACAGGTCTGTAATTTAAGGCTAGGTTTCTTTTGACCTTTTTGAAAATTGGTATTACATCTACTGTGAGCCAATCCTGGGGAAGATCATAGGTATTGTAAGAGTTTTGGAAAATAATTTGTAAGAATTTGGAGATGTCATCAGTATAATCTTCAAGGAATGTTATTGGTATTTTATCAGACCTTCCATTAGCTTTTTTGCGGATTCAGACTTCAGTTTGGACAATAATTTTAAAATTCCTTTAGTTGTAAAGTTGATGTCAGGCATGTTTAAGTTTGGATTATTTACAGGAGGGATTGATTATTTTCTTTAGTAAAAACTGACTGGTATTGTTCATTTAGAACTTCGGCTTTGCCTTTTGTGTCTGTATAGATCTCTGTATAAATCTCTGCTTATTCGTAAATGGTGGTAATCCAAAACTGTCATGTTTCCTGTTTTTCATTGTGCTGTAAACTACTAAGTCTGATAAATAGTGTTGTGACTTATCATGTTGCCAGTTGACAAGTGTTCATTTCAAGTTAATATTTACCTTTAGGCATGTAGGCTTACTCATAATATTTTAAATTAGATACTACTATGGCATCTATGCATTGTAATTGACTATATAGTTAAGCAGTGGCTAGTTGTACGTGATTCTTCATAATGTAACTCTATGGGCAGCCTCATTTACGAAATGAAGGGCCCCTATTGACTCCCATTATAACTTTCCTATATGAATAGCCATTCCGATATATAGTCATATTCACATTAAATTCATCAACCAGGATTATGAATTTCGCGGATTTCTCAGTCAATTCTGAACCAATTTTCATGAAATTTTACACACACTATTTTCCATTTATGTCTTGACTACCCTGAAAATTACGCAAAGTTTTGATAAGTATTTTAGAAGTTAGACCATTTGACATGTAATAAAATTCTGAGAAGAAGCTAATTGGTAAAACTTTCAGGTTGTCACGACATGAATGGAAAATACTGTGTGTAAAATTTCATGAAAATTGGTTGAGAAGTGACTGAGAAATCGGCAAAATTCACTCACCACGGTTAATGTGAATCCGACTATAGTTATGGCGAATTTCTTCCAAATTCACGATATGAATGAGTGTAATAAACGAAACAAAATTGAAATCGGATAAGAATTGAGGGAGAAGCATTTATTGTGAATTGTGGACAGAGTGCCCTGATTAGGTCATAAGTTAATTAATAATTAAAATTTCTTAAATCCGTGAGGAAGTTCAATGCACAGGCACAAGTTCTTTCAAACAAACCAAACAGAATTGAAATCAGATAAGAATTGAGGGAGGAGAAGCATGTCCTGTGAATGGTGGACAGAGTGACCTAATTAGGTCATGAGTTAATTAATAATTAAAATTTCTCAAATCCGTGACTGCGTGAGGAAGTTTACTGCACAGGTGTCAAGCTCTGTCAAACAAACCAAACTGTAACTTTAACCTTTAATCTTTAAATGTATGACTTCGCAGTCCTCCTCAATGGAGTATCAGGCGAAGGGTTAGTGCTGAGCGGCCGACCAGGCTAATCGCTCTGTTGGCTCTTGAAAGCTGCTATTGATCTGAATTCAATAGCAGCTGGTGGAAGATGATTCCAATCGGGTATGGTTTTGTACAAAAAAGAATTATGTCCCAGCGTGGTGTTAGCTCTAATATGATGCACCACGCGGTACCCTGGGGTACCAAATAGAAATCCGCCATTTTGTTTGATTATTTAATTTATTTTTCCGGGCTGTACCCTGGGTACCAAAAAGTGTAAATAATTTTAAAAGAGGGCAAAAATAGATGTCAAACGTTCTTATTTTGCAAAATATTCTTATTTAGGGGGCATTTTCGTCACTAACGACTATTGAAAAAAACATCTTTCAATGTCGGAACCTGTTGCAATGCAAATTGCCGCTGCATTCACCAGGTGGCTCTGCAAATCACGCGGTACCCCGGGTACAACGATACCCCGGGGTACAGCGTGCTGCATCATATGTTTGAATGATTTTTTGTGTCCACCACGAGCTCTTTCATCTGCTGGGGTTAAAAGGTCACTGACAGGTACAGCAATTAATCCGTTTAAAACTTTGTACATGCTTGTCAGCCTGAAGTTTTTTTTTCTAGTTTGTAAGTCAGTCCAGCCTAGATCTTGGATAAGAGCTGTTACACTTGATTTACGCTGGTAGTTGTTTGTTACGAAACGTGCAGCAGCTCTTTGAATTTTGTTTAATCGATGTCACCTTGCCTGTATGGATCCCATACAGGACAAGAGTATTCCAAAAGTGACCGAACCATTGAAATATTTTGAGGGACATCCCTTTAAATTCCTCCTCAAGAAACCCAGTGTGGACTTAGCCTTACTCGCAATTTTGGAGATGTGATCCCTTCATTCCAGGTTTTCACTGATGCTGACTCCCAAGTAAAGTGAATTTGTTACTTGTCCGAGTGTGACCCCTTTGAGCTGGCAATTTCTTTAGCCCGGGGTCTCTTCACTCGGAGGACAGAACATTTGGATGGGTTGAATTTCATCCCCCAAATGTCTGACCAGCGCTCCAACTTTGTCCTTCTGTAGCTTTTTTTTATGGTCCTTAGATTTTATGGGCCATCAGTTGAGACCGAGAATGGGAGGTCATTAATATAGCATAGAAATAAGATCGGGCCAAGTACTGTACCCTGTGGTACACCAGAACCTACCATCTACTACTACTTTTTGTGTCTGAGTGGTGAGAAAATTTTGAATCCAAAGTAGTGTAGGTCCCCTGATTCTGTAATGATCTAGTTTGTGTAGTAAACGTTGGTGGGGAACTACATCGAAAGCCTTACTAAAATCTAAAACAATTAAATCAGTTTGAATTTTGTCCTTGTAATTTTGAACCAAATCTTCAGTGGTCAGTAGTAATTGGCTTTCACAAGAGTGCTCTGCACAGAAACCGTGTTGCACAGCAGTTAAAATTTTGTTTTTGGTAAAGTGGGTCATGATGTTCTTGCAAATAATGTGTTTGAGCAATTTAGCACAAGCACATGTCAAAGAGATCAGCATGTAGTTAGAAGCAGTATGCTGATCTCCCATTTTGAAAACAGGGGCTACATTAGCCTCGACCCATTCTTAGGGTAATTTCCCGGTCCGGATAGAGTGTTCGAAAATATCTGTAAAAAATTAGATATCTCCTTGGCAGCATTTTTGAGGAGTAAATTTGGGAGCTCATCAGATCCGGGTGCTTTATCGACGTTCAGCTCACTCAATAATTTAGTTATATACCAGCTTGTGTAATTTCAATATTGTTCTTTGGAGTTGTTGGTGGTCCTTCTAATTTAGGCATATTAGTGGTGTCCTCTTCAGTAAATACTGACCAAAACTGTTGGTTGAGGATTTCAGCCTTGCGCCTGCTGTCTGAATGCAGTTGGCCATCATGCAATAAAGGAGAGACACCACACCTATCCTGGCGCTGTGATTTAATATAGCACTAGAAAGGCTTTGAATTTTTAGTTTCCAGAGATGTTAAAAGTTTGTCGTTAATAAAGGACCAACGGGCACGTCTGAGGTTGCGCTGCATGTCCCGTTTCTGTAATTTATATTTTGCCCAAAGGTCAGGTCCTTTTGAAGTTTTCGCTCTGTTATAAAGTTTTGCCTTTTTTCGAATAGCCTTGCGGAGCGATTTATTAGGCCAGGGAAAGTTCTGGCGTTTAGATGTTAATTTTGTTGGTACAAATTTATTCAGGCAGTCCATCAAGATAGACTTTACCCAGGGTTTCCGCCAGGGGAGGGGGGTCCGGACCCCCCCCACTCAGCACCACAGTTAAAATAGGCCATTATAAGCACCAAAATTTAAAACTCTGATTTTTTTTCTCCTGGGGGAGGACCCCCAGACCCCCGACCCCTTTTGGACCCCCCCTCTCAAACATTCCTGGCGGAAACCATGCTTTAACCTCAACCATTTTTCATTTACTGAATTATTGGGGCTGTCTTAGGAAAAGGAGGCCCAATGTCTCCTAATTTCTTGCCTGATGTTTTCCCAACTTGCTTTTTTGAACTGACGCACTGGGCGAGCGGTTGAACGTCGATACGGGGGGTTGATGTTGGCTTCTGTCAGTACTGCACAGTGGTCCAAAATTCTGGGTACGCTGCGGGATGATTTTATTAATCCTGGTTTATCAGTTATACAGACAGGCCTCGGAGATCCGTCCTCCGATGTTCCGTCTTCTTCTACATCCGTCTTGGTTTTGATGGGAAGGGATCTGCCCAATGTATTTTTGCTTATATGTTCCGTCATTCAGATGTCCGCCTCCGTCATCAAATGTCGGGGACGAAAGAGTTAAATCAATGAATAAGTGTCCCGTTGTTCCGTCACGTTGTCCGCCTCAGTCATCAAATCACGGTGACGAAAGGATTAAATCAATGCATGACGTAAGTGTCTCATTGTTCTGTCACGGGCAGTCACGCTAATTGTGTGAACGCCACTTGTTTGTACAGTGATTGTGGCATTGCTTATGTCCTTTTTAAAACATTTCCCCATCGCTGGCTAAATGCACCTATCGTGTAAGGGATTAGTGGGGGGCTGATGAGCAATAAAACCAGCAAACACATGTTCACGATGTGAGCATTGGTTTAATGCTGGACCACTGCCTTTGTCACCGTACCCCCAACAAAGAAGGAACCGCTCGTTCTACATAACACTTCTTGACGGCAGTAATATGATACAGCCCAGCAAACACGAGACGTTCACCCAATGTTGGTACTATGTTGGGCCAGTGTCTGAGACTATGGGTTCACATTGTGCCAACATTGGGTGAATGTTTCCTGGGTCAAAGCCAACGTCTCGCACATTGAAACAATGTTCAGTCATAGGCCTGATCGGCACAATGTTTAATTTCGTGTGTATATAGCCGCTAGTTAAGCCAAGATTAATTAATTTGACCTTCAATATGTCTGGTGTAGATATCAGTACCGAAATGTTTGATTTTGTTAACTAAATCTATAGGTATCTAAAAAATTTCTGTGAACAGATCGTAATTATTCATGCCGTCATCTACGTTGAGGACATCAATTTTATAGATTAGGCCTATATTCTAAGCCGTGAATACCTTGTGTTTCGTTTAGCAGGAAGTGTCAACACCTATTTGAGCGTTGAGTGGTTTACCATTGTGAAAAGAACAGTATGCAAAGCCCTACAATAACAGGAAGCCAATAGTCGCACCTCCGGCAACATGAAAGTTGGAGCAGTAAGCCACCTGCCCGAGTAATGACATGCACGGTGCTATACACATTGAAATCTGTTAGATTTGATCACGGCCATCTGTCAACACCTGAGTTGAGTGATATTGCTTGGAGTCATTTCGACTACCAAATGAAAACATTATTATTCGGTTAAATTAACAATTGAAACAGAATCAAGCAATTATTACTCCTTTGTTCTTTTACTTTGATAAACAGATTAAATGTATAAAAGACACAATAGGCTTATGGTAGTCATTCAGTTTCACCATGGCTTCGAATCCATGCAAACGACGACGCATTGACCTCAATGGAGATAAAAAACGAGAAATTTGTGTTCACAAAGACGCTCATCCTAACGCTACGTGCTCTGATATTGCCTACCTCTACCATATCTAGAAAACAGATATGTGTCACCGACTTTTTCCAAAAATAAAGTCAGAATGTACAAATATTATTTAAAAAAATCATGTACTTATATATTTTAAATAATAAAATCATGCAATTATATATTTGAAAAAATAAAATTATATTTGTACCATATTTATGCTGTTATTTTGTTCGCACAACCAATACACGTACAGGTGAACAGCGTTATAACACGATAGTTGGGGTCCAATGAGTCAAATCGTGTTATAAGTGAATCGTGTTATACAAAAAAATCAACCAGAAACCGATACCAAAAACAGGATGAGTAATAATAGGAAGACTATCGTTATTATAAGCTGTCTTGTTTGCACAGGTGTAACGTGTTTTGTTACAGCTGTAACTTATAATAATAACAACAATATTATAAAAAAATTATCATAAGTTTTGCAGCGTAACAATTGTAACGTTTTACAACTATTCTATCGTACAAATGTATACAGAATGAACAGTATAAAAATAACAATAAACTACACATCTTTATGCAGCAGAGGAATAACGAATTTGCTATATTTTAGTTCTTTATTACATGCTTATACATATCATTGTGCGCAGTGTGTAACACGATGTATTTGATACCTTGACTATCATTTGCATGTAATACTACGCGAGCATTATTATTATTTAATTGCACACAATATAATAAATGTGAATGATATATCGGCAGTGGCCGTGTCTGTCACTGCTCTCACCTCTGCAGTTGATGATTGACATCACTGTCCTCACGCTGATTGGTTCTGATACCCCCTCTCTTTCTGACTCCTCCCACGTCAAGAGGTCAGGTGCGGTGATTGACAGCTTATGCACTCTCACAGAATCTCGTCAGAAAATACTTCACGAGAGCTTGTGAGATTTGCTCCAGTACAGTCTCGACAAATCTGGCGGTGTCTACACTTCATCAGGTGACGTTTGTACAACACTCAGTACGTAGTCTCTGTGTGTGTGTGGGGGGGGGGGGGGGGGATTAACCCTTTCCTTCGATTTGCAGGCCTAGCAAGACGTATTAAGTCGACAAACTTATATATAAATAAAATACCCTTTTTCTTAGATATATAATGCGTTATTAAATATATAGCACGATCTACAGATGGATTATTTTTCATGCTATAATCTGTATCTGTAAACATAATATATCACGATCTTTTTTAGATACATACCATTCTTTACTTTGTGTACATAGGACGATTTCAATTGTCTGCAAAACTATAATCATTTTTTGTGCTATAATCTGATAATCTGAAATAATTATAACACGATCTTCAATAAATTTATAACACGATCTTCAGGAATTTATAACACGATCTTTAGACTAATAAAAATCTGTTCAAATACAATACGTTCTTTACAAAATTATAACACGATTTCTATTATACCGCATTATAATATACAAAGATATCAAAGCGTCTCCGCCGAGCCACTTATTCTCGCCTCACTGCCCGGCATTATGACATAATAAAAGCACGATCTTTATTAAATTTATAACATGATCTTCATAACTTTATAACACGATCTTTAGACTAATTATAATAATTATCTGTTCGAATACTATACGTTCTTTACAAATTTCCTATAATCTGAATTAATTATAACACGATCTTCAATAAATTTTTAACATGATCTTCAGAGATTTATAACACGATCATTAGACTAATAATTATCTATTCGAATACAATACGCTCTTTACAATTTTATAACATGATTTTTATGAGTGAATTATATTATGCCGTATTATAATATACGAAGATATCAAAGCGTCTCCAGCGGGCCACTTATTCTCGCCTCACTGCCAGTTATTATGACATGACACGGCACACTTTTTCGCGTTCACATGTGTAGAATCAGCATTGGCCAAACATTGTTTCAATGCTGGGCGTAATGTTTAGCATTTGTTAAGTTAACATAATGTGTGTTGGCGTTGTCGGCGATAGCGATTAGTGTACGCGATGCACATACTGTTAACTCTCTCAATAAATCTTGTAGATTTGGAAATTATAACACGGTATTCTGTAAAAAAGCTAGAAAAGGGGTCCTAAATTTTGGGGTCCATGACCTTACCGTGTTATAACCGATCCGTGTTGTAATGATTCGTGTTATATCGATGTTCACCTGTACTAATATATTAACATTACAGTATGAATTAGATATATAATATCCTCGGTTCCAACACAGCTTAGAGGGGGGTGGGGGAGCTGCTCCGAAACTCTGCCATATTCAAAGTTCCGTCATATTTCTTGGGAACAGATGATGACGGAACATCGAGGTCTCTCTGTACAAAGGTCTATAATGTTTTTGTCTCTGGTGGGTTCTTTTTGTACTTGGGTCAAGGCATGATCAACCAGGCTAGACAAAAGATGTTTGCACTGCCCCTTGTTGGTGGCTGAGGGCAAAACTAGACTATTTTCCCAGTCTATGTCCAGAAAATTAAAGTCTCCACCAAGGATGATGGTTTGGTTTGAATTTTTTGGAAGAAGATCTAAAGATCTGCTGAATTCTTTCATTTTTTAAATTTTTGAGCCAGGAGGTTGATAAATGGATCCGAGAATTGAGGATTTTGATTTTTCAAATTGGACTTTCGCCCATAAAAGTTATGTGTCTGTAACAGTATCAGGGAGGAGAGATAAGTCATAATTTTCTTTGACAGCGATAAACACTCCTCCCCCCTGAGTTGATGTAATTCTGTCTCTCCGGAAGATCTTAGGCCTATAACCAGGAGGAAAAATTTCGTTTGTGGAAACACTTTTGTCAAGCCAGGATTCCGTGCCAAGAATACAGTCAGGTTAGAAGTAGTCGACAGATGATTGGAAAGCTTTGACTTTGCCCCATAGACTTTGACAATTCAGAATAAGGGTTCACCAGTTTTTAATTTTCTTTGAATGTCTACAGTCGATAATTGGGCTACTGTGCCGCACTGGTTCGAAGTCAGCAATTGGCGATTTAAAACAGAATTGAAATCGGATAAGAATTGAGGGAGGAGAAGCATTTCTTGTAAATTGTGGACAGATGACACACAATGGCATAACATAAATTCCACCGTTACGTGATCACATTTTTTGCTATTTTTGTTTTGTTTTTTCCCAAATAGTTCATAGCTTTTAACCATTTTGTTATTTTGTCGTGTCTATTCTTCTGAGTTGCCATTTCTGCGCAGTCTGGCTATAAATATTTTTACTCAATCCCGTTTATGTATTTAATATAGCCATGCAAAAGTACTGTTACGTGATCACACCAAATGGACATGTTTTTTTCAAGGCTTTGTGCGTTTTAATATTTCTGCTCTCATTGTGTTTCTGTTAATATTCTGTGTTTTTTTCGGAAAAGAACACTTGGGCGCTATGTTGGAGGTTTGTATAATCAATGTGACACCATGCATATTTACATAGTAACGAAAACAAAAATGAAATACGTCGTTACATGATCACCGTTTTGTGATCACTTAAAGACCAAAAAAATGAAAATAAAAAACACTTGCAATGGAATCATGAATATCAGCGTTACGTTATCGATTTTTTTTTAAAAATTTCAACTAAAGTCATTATATCTAGTTAAAGTGTGAATAGACCTGATTTTAATTAAATCGAACATTTTGTGGTAATTAATAAAAATCTATCAAATCTTTCTTTTGTGATCACTCTTACTTGTGAAGTTTCCTTTTAGTGTCAAAATGAATTATCAGCCCAACCACTCGATGTATATTAATAATTGCTACGTTACTCGTTTCCGTAAGCCTTTGGTTGATATCACAATGTTTCTCGATATCAGAAAGATCATTTTTATTACCTTATATCCCCGTGTATAATGCGATGTTTTTTCTTAGCTATTCATGTCACAAAAAGGCACCTCGTATTATACATAGATGTAGAATTTAATACAAATTTTTAGCTCTCTAGCGGTAAGTTCAGCGGTAAGTTCTCTAGCAGTAAAACGTATATGTATACGTAGGCCAGTCAGCGTGTTTGGTAAGCAGGCCTATACACACGATACAACAAGACTGTGCCTTTCCAACTAGTAGCAAACAAGAGACGTTCACCCAATGCTGGTACATTGTTGGGCCACCGTCTGCGACGCTGACACAACAATGTACCAGCATTGGGTGAATGTGTCGTGTTTGCTGGCAGCCCCCGTCTCGCATTCCCGCCGACGCACGTGGCACCTTTGACAACCACGGGCAGATAAATGACGCAGTTAGTCTGCAACCAGTTCACACTCCTGACCTGTTCATTTATATTAATAATGATTTAATCTAAGATCGCCTCATATGGGAATGTTCTATTGTGTAAGACAAATCTGAACATGATATTTTCATATTGGAATGAGAGAATGCGCTGACAAAATATAACAAGATATCACTGATTATATCTCCTATCGCAAATTCTATACATGTAGGCCTCAGAATGTCCATATTGCTGGGATAACATTAACGCCTACCGCTGTTGCCCCAGCTGATACGAAATTGAGCAAATAGTACTGTTACCCACGTTAAACCACCATTGATTCAACGTCTTGTGTCTGCTGGGTATATGTGACCGGACCATGCTGATTGTCATGCTATGTCCTGACGCGATGTTGTTCTAATGTTGGCCAACCCTGCATCAATGTCTCGTGCCAGCTGTATAGTCACCTAGTAAACATGAAGCATTGACCCAAAGTTGTTTTAATGCGGGCCGACGTCGAAAGCAGTGGTCCAACATTAAAACAACATCAACGTCTTGTGTTTGCTGGTCAGTAAAGACGATGTCTGGAGAGGGGTGTACTGTGTATAACGTAATTATGACAACGCCGCTCTATCTACAAGCCAAATACACAACTGAATAGCAGCTGACATTTAGTGTGCTATAGACAATATTATTTGTTTAATTAACCATGGCGTATCTTCTTACTACATTCCCTGAACAATTTATTACGATTGTATTTTAAAACATGTTTAATTAGCGCTATGCAAAATAAACAATTTTACTTTTCGACCAATGCGAGCATTACATTGATTCATAGGGCATATCTTTAGTTGATCATTGGACATGAAGGGTTGGATGATTTCCTACCGGCGCCAGGTGATATTGCTGTGCAGTAACATCCACGGTCTGAGGCAGATAGGCCTCTTGCGACAACAGCCTGATCTTCCAGCGTTATACCTCGCTGTTAACCATGATATCTACACAGTCAGATCTGACATGCAGTGGTTTGCTCATCAATGTTTCCAAAAGTCGTATGACGAAAAAAGTTGAGGTCGTTGGACACAAGTAATATAATGACCTTCTGCCACATATTTGAGGTCGCAAGTCGCGTTAGACAGAAAGTCGTTGATCACAGGTGGTTAACTATAGAAAAATGTTCCGTGCAAGAAAAAAAAGTTGTTGGAGACAAAAGGTCGTTGATGGCAGGGTCGTTGATGACAGGATCTACTGTAGTATGCAAATGTTTTACAATCACATTTCATCTTGGAATGTTCTTATTTGAGCACGACGATATTAAAATATGGTCTTTGTAATAGATAAATTAAAATAATATAAATTTGTCGGCGAAATATAAATACGGGTATTTTAAAATCTGTGTGTATATTTATGTAGCCTATGCAGGCCTCAGAATGTCTGCCGATCGAGACAGTCCCGATGACATCCACTCTGCCGTGGAAAATGAAAATACAGTATCTGCTTACTTTATAAGTAAGCAGATACTGCCCTTTGGTTTTGCAGAGCTGTACTGTTGCCGCTGTTCCCGTCATTGGGGATCGTCTATGCAGGTGTCACGGCGCTATTTAGTAGAATAAGATAATATCCATGCCTCACATTTAGATGGCCCGGAACGCTGCCGACCGGGACGCTGCCGACCGGGACGTTGCCGACAACATTCAAAATTTGAGGTCGTATTATACAGAGGGGTAGACGTTTTTCAGGTCATCCGAGGCCTCAAATCTTAACTAGTATTATACATGGCGTCGCACTATACGCGGGGATATACGGTATGTAGGAAAAAATTAATTCAAAACAAAACCGTTACGTGATCACAGGTACGTGATCACATCATAATTGAATGTCCATCACATTAAAAACGGTAAGTAATAGGAGATGTTTTTTATCGAATATATATGGATATATCAATAAATAACCCAATAAATGAACATTTTTGGTATTCAACATGATAGTAAGTTATAATTACATATGTTGTTTATAGCACAGCAATATTCGTTACGTGATCACTGGCTATTTATTTTCATCTCACATATTTCCAGTAAAAGTGCAAATATTTTGGTCTATGTGAATTTGTATTTTTTATTTTATTTAGTGTATTAGAACGCCTTTAGCGCTGGATACTAGCATTTCTTCAAAATATCCCCAATTAGGTGTGTAGCTTCCCATACCAAAAATGCGTGATCACGTAACATGAGTTTTTACACTATAAAAATGTGATCACGTAATTCTAGCGGATATAGGGCACAGTATGTCCAAAAGTAAAATATTTTAAATTTTGAATTGACCCATGGAAGGAGAAAAACAATTATTATTTATTTTCAATGTAGGCCCTAAATCAATAAAATTATAAGCCTTTTTCAACAATTTCGCTACGTGATCACACCACACCGGGTGATTTGACATTTCTAAGTTTTGGACATTGCTACAATGTTTTGTCATCAGACTTCTAAAACAGATAAAAAAGTTAAAATAACTAATACATTGTGATTATATGTATATATACTGTGACAAAACATATTTTTGCTGAGAATAGTCGTTTAAACTTTTTGCTAGAGGACAAAATACCTCTGCTTGAAGCACATGGTATAGCCCTTCTGGCGGAAAAAATGGTGTATCGTGTCGTATATATACGGTGAATATTTTTTATGTTAAATGAATCCTACATTATTATTTTTTGTAGAACTATTTACTTTGATATGTTATCCATGCAACATAGTAGTAAACAAGAGCCAAGTAAAATATATTTTTTTTTTAATTTTTGGTGGTTTTCACGTGGAATTCATGATAAGCTCATCTTAGGCCTAAAGGCCGGAAGAGACAAAAATTGGCCTGCCATCTAGATCCTTCAGGCTTCAGCCTCAGGCTTCATGTCCTTGAAGGCTTAGCCTTAGATTAGAAGGCTTAGCCTTAGCCTTAGACTTAGTCTACTGTCCTGACATGCATGACTGGGCCCCTATTCTCGTATAGGTTACGATATATCGTAGGCTTCTGATTGGTCGAGATGGCCATTTCGATCAATCAAAAGCCCACGATATATCGTAAATTCTACGAGAATACGGCAACTGACGGTTAACTGAGACTCTGAGTTACTCCGTCATTCAGTTAAATCACATTTTATCGCCCACCATAGTGACATAGCCTGTTGAATGACGGAAACCTCTATTATACTAGCTCAGGGTGGTACAAAAGCAACTGTTTACAAAAACAATTAGGACAAATACCAATCTGCTATTGCATATTGTCTCATATGGTAGACAATATAAGATATTTTCCAATATTTCGCTAGGTAATCTTAGCAGAAGGCTTTCTTCAGAAGCCATTTTGTTTGCTTGTTTAGGATAGTTAGCCCTGGAAACAGGCTGCCAGGGCCTTACGACTTCGTCGGTCGCCCCAAAACCCTATAGGGGCTGTTCAACAATTACGTAACGCTTTTTTGAGAGATTTTTGACTCCCCCTCCCCCCTTCGCAACGCTTTTTAACGTTGTGTTGACTACGGTCTTATGGGCTAAAGTTCAGATATCGGCATCAAAATCATTAACCCTCGGTTGTTTTTATAGACCTCCTGACTCCAAAATTAGTACTTCAGAAGAACTTGTGAAATCTTTAGACCTGATGCCGAAAAATTCAAATCAGACCATTGTCCTGGGAGGTGATTTCAACCTACCTGGAATTGACATATAGATAGATAGATAGATAGATTTATTCAGCATTCACATAAAAATAGGGTTAACAATCAGTATGATAAATACATTAGGTATTCAAAATACAATGTGACCACCATTCTGGAACACCAGGGATAAAAACACTGAAAAGTATCCTGGTGCAGTGGTCCCTATATGCTGTTCCAGAGTGGCGGCGACAAGAGCAAGTTATTTTATACTTTCAATAAATACATTAGTTATATCATTGATTCTGTAGTTAGCTACACGTCAATGGTTATATCACAGATAAACTGGTGACTAGGAAAGTCATGGCATTTCACAAAAAAATACAGGCAGAAACTGCCTCGACGAGATGAAATATGAAATGATTATGAAAGTTTATAAATATTGCATATGATGAAATATATTTTATCGATGATAATATACACAAATGGAACCCTTATTATTTACAAGGGTTTCTGGAGCAATTTCCAGACTCTGCTTGTTATAAATTAATTAAAAACATTGTAAAAAACGAGCTGAATAAAATGGCCTTATAATCTCTTAGAGCACATAAATCGGCAAACATACCTGCCTATATTTATAAGGCTGTATGATTGTAAATGTGATTAGTAGAAATGAAAATCACTCCGAGCTTCAGTAATCAGCTCTTCTCTGAGATGCTTATTGACTCCTTTCTTAAACGAAAGTAAGTCTTCAGCTGATCTCAGAGAAACTGGGAGCGCATTCCATATCTTACCGGCTGAGAATCTAAAAGTCTTTTTCCCCGATGATTTTACGTGGGGTAAAACAACTGATAGAAAACTATTTCTGGTGAAAAAAGAATGTTGATCATTGACCATGGAAATGTCCCGCTTTAAATATTGAGGGGCATTTCCATGGACAATTCGGTACATATTGTTTAGCTTGATTTGTTTAACCTTTTGACAAACTGGGATCCAGTGCAACAAAGTAAACTCTTCTATGCCAATGTGAGACCTAGGGGGGTAGCCTAGAACAAATCTCATAGTTTTCTTTTGCAAAATTTGTAGTTTCTTTTGTAAGTTGACCTAGAGACCCTCAAACCATGCGGAGCAGGCATAATCAAAATGACATAAAATTAAAGATGTAGCCAAAAGTTTCCTAGAATTTCTATTCAAATATTTAGCCTGCCTCCATAGAAATTTGAGTCTAGAGTTTCCCTTTTTTAAAATACTTTCAGTTATATATTTCCCTCCCAGTGACTGGTCTAGGCTAACTCCCAGGTATTTCACATTATCTTTGGCAGTAACTTCATTGTCTCCACATATAATTTTCATGGTGGACTGTTTGCGTATTTTCTTATGTGAACCAAAAAGAATACTTTCGGTCTTCCCCAAGGGAATGGATAGCTTATTATCCCCTAGCCATTCACTTAGGAAAGTCAGTTCATGTCCAAGAGTTTCCTCTATGACAGAAACCGATGTACCTGAGACCAATAATGCTGAATCATCAGCATAAAGAATTAATTTGCATGATACAGCTGCCTCCATATTGTTTACGTAAATTATGAATAGTAATGGTCCCAAGATGGATCCCTGCGGTACTCCGCAGGGAACCACCATGGGATCAGAAAAAATACCATCAACTTCAGTCTTCTGAAATCTATATTTTAAATATGATGAGAACCAAGATGTTGAAAGATCATCCAAACCAATAGCTTTCAGTTTATTTAACAATATTTCATGATCGACAGTATCAAAAGCTTTTTGAAGGTCGATCATGACCATGCCAGTATAGTTTCCTTTATCCATATCAAATCTGATTTGGTCTGTCAGTTGTGTTAAGCAAGAATCGGTGGAATAAGAATTCCTAAAACCTGATTGATAATCATACAGTAGTTTTTCAGATCTTAAATAATTTTCTAACTGTTTATGTACAGTTTTTCTAGAATTTTTGACATGACAGTTAAAATAGAAACAGGCCTGTAATTCCCAGGCTCTGACTTTGAATTTTTCTTATAAAGAGGAACAACCCTTGCTGTTTTCATATCATCGGGTATACGGCCTGAATATAAAGATAAAGTTATAATATGTGCTATTGCACTAGATATTTGATTTGCCCCATCCTTGAGAAACCTAGCTGACAGCCCATCCAGACCAGTAGCTTTACTAACATTCAAGCTAAGCAAAGATTTTAGAATGTCTTCCTCTCCGATAGGAGAAAATTTAAAAGAGTTTTGTTTAGCACCTTTATCCTGGTAATATTTATAGACAAAATTTCCAGCATAACCACCAGTTATGTTTGGTAGTTTGCCAACGAGACTAGCTGCCACAGTAGTAAAAAAAGTGTTAAAAATATTTGCAACAGTCTTTTTATCAAAAGTGAGTTTGTCTTCAGATAATAAACCTATACATTTTGCACTGCTCTTTAATTTAGTAAAACCTAGAGATTTCACAGCTTTCCATATGTCTGTAGATGAATTCTTGCATTCTGAAATTTTGTTGTAAAAATAGTCTCTTTTAACCTTTAACCTTGACTGGGACAATGGGGTGGTAAATCCTAAAGCGGCAAACAAATCCCAATGCGAGCTGCTTCTGTCAAGCCTAGATACACATGCCTTGGCCCAAATTCACAAAGAACCTACTAGAGAAGAAAATATTTTGGACCTCCTGATCACAAATAAACCTGGTTTAATTAAATCTTCTCATAGTGTACCTGGAATCTCGGATCACTGTGCTGTGGTGACCGAACTGGATATTGACCCGCCCTACCGCCGTACAAAACACCGCCCAGTGCGTCAGTTCAAAAATGCTAATTGGGAAGCTATCAGGCAACAAATCAGGAGCTGCTGGACCTCCTTTTCAAAAAAAAGTCCTAGCCGTTCTGTCAATGAAAATTGGTTGAAACTAAAATCCATCCTAAATCACTGCCTGGACAAATTTATACCAACCAAAATGACTTCCCCTCGGGAAAATCTACCTTGGCTATCCAAATCACTTCTCGCATCTATTCGGAAAAAAGCATCTCTATATAATAAAGCCAAGCGTACGAATAAAGCTGACCTTTGGGCAAAGTACAAATTATGTAAACGGCAGACCCAGCGTGCCATCAGGTCTGCCAGGTGGTCTTTTTTAAAAAACAAACTTTCTGAATCTTTAGAACAAAAAAATTCCAAACCACTTTGGCATTATATCAAATCAAAACGTCAGGATGGAAATGGTGTCTCTCCTTTGAAGGAAAACGGCCAGCTGCATTCAGATAGCAGACGTAAGGCCGAAATAATAAACAACCAATTTTGCTCAGTTTTTACCTCGGAAGACACCACAAATATACCTAAACTACCCGGACCACCGAATACTGAAATGCCTAAATTTGAAATTACTGTTCAAGGTGTAACTAAATTACTGGAGGGTTTAAACGGCGGGAAGGCACCCGGACCAGACGAGCTCCCGAATCTGATTCTAAAGAATGCTGCCAACGAAATATCTCCCTTTCTTAAAATTATTTTTGATCAATCTCTACAGACGGGCAAATTACCAGATGACTGGGTAGAGGCTAATGTTGCCCCAGTCTTCAAAAAAGGGGATCGGCACTCTCCGGCAAACTACAGGCCGATATCCCTCACATGTGTTTGTGCCAAATTACTCAAACACATCATTTGTAAACAAATTATGTCCCATTTTTCGGAAAACAAAATTTTAACACCTGTACAACATGGCTTTCGCTCAAAACACTCATGCGAAAGCCAGCTTTCGATTACAACTGACGAATTTATTCAAAATTTTGAGGGCAAGACACAAACAGATGTTGTTGTCTTAGATTTTAGTAAGGCCTTTGACGTTGTCCCCCACCAACGCCTCTTACACAAACTCGACCACTATGGAATTCGGGGAACAACTCTTAATTGGATTCAAAATTTCTTAACCAATAGAACCCAAAAAATAGTAGTTGATGGCAGCTCTTCAGAATCAGCCCGTGCAAAGTCCGGTGTGCCCCAGGGTACTGTTCTCGGACCCCTACTTTTCTTGACCTACATTAATGACCTCCCTTCCACGGTTTCGTCGCAGGTTCGTCTCTTTGCAGATGACTGTCTCCTGTATCGCCCGATAAAATGTCGGGCAGATCAGGAGAAACTGCAGAGAGACCTATCTGCGTTACAGGACTGGGCAGATCGATGGGGGATGTGCTTCAACCCCTCGAAATGCTCGGTCTGAGGATGTCCAGGCCGAAAGCAAAAAACCTGGAATTCCAGTACACCCTGAAAGGTGAAACATTAGAAAATGTTTCATCAACACCATATCTTGGTGTTTGCCTTAGCGAGACTCTGGAATGGGAGGCCCACATTAACAAAATTACAAGTAAAGCGAATTCCACCCTGGGCTTCCTTCGGAGGAACCTGAAGGCATGTCCCCCTAAATTAAGGGAGACTGCCTATTTCTCCCTGGTCAGATCATCCTTAGAATATTCTTCAGCAGTTTGGAACCCCTTTAGACAAAAAGACATTGATAAATTAGAAAAAATTCAAAGAGCAGCAGCAAGATTCGTCACACAAAATTATAGACAAACAGCCAGTGTGACATCTCTCATTCAGAACTTGGGCTGGACTGACTTGAAAACAAGACGAAAAAATTCTAGGCTTTTATGTATGTTCAAAATTTTAAATGAGTTAGTTGAAATTCCTATCAATGACCGTTTAATCCCAGCAGATAGAAGAACAAGTGGTGGGCACAATCAGGCTTATAAACACATCAGAGCTAACACCACACTGGGACAAAATTCTTTTTGGCATCGAACTATCCCTGATTGGAATTCTCTTCCGGCAGCTGCCATGGAATCGAAAACTGTGGCAGCATTCAAGAGTCAGCTGGTCGACTAGATCTGCCAGCCTCTTTCCCCCCCTCCAGCCTGATACTCCACAATGGAGGGCTGCTGGAGTATTTACTCAAAGTCAAAAACTCAAAAGTCTGTAACGCATCGCTCAACCCCCCTCCCCCCTATAGGCGTTACGTAATTGTTTAACGGCCCCATAGAGCTGCAGGACTTCAAGAGGCAAGGTGACTTTCTTTCAAGCCACAGTTGACTACATCCAACCTGGCAGTATCAATATGGAGAGTAAATCCTGGTTAGATAGCATTAACTACCCATGCAAACCTTTCCCCGTGGCGCAATAGCACATGTTAAAAGTCATGGGAACTCACAATGACTTTCGGAGTTCTGCAGAGACGCAAGTCAAGAGTCCACAACACTTGAAGCTGGATTTACTTTTATTAAGACACAGAGACAGACAGCTGTTTTACAATATGTACACTCAAATGGGGTTTGACTGAAGCAGTGCCTCCAAATCCCTGCGCCTCACACTATAAGTTGCAAGAATTTGTTGACTCTCTCTGAGCGAAGCAATGGCCTGCGTCTGCTCACATGGTCATCCATGAAGCCAACCATCGCTCAGAGAGAGTCTCCACTATCACCAGGCAAAAAGCGGTGACTAGCCACGACTCAGTAACCAGTTACCACTCTTAAGCCAAGCCATAATCACTGCGATAGGTGGGAAGTGAAAGAGAAGTATCGCACCCAAATCTAGTGGCTTTATACCCTCTTTCACCTCTCATCAGTAAATGTCACATTACCATCTGAACCAGGCGTTGGCACGATGCCGGTCCACCACCTTAGAATGCTGGACCGGCATCGCGCCAACTACAACAAGCAAGACACAGTGTTGACCCAATTATTGTACCATCTGAATACAGCCCACATCAAAGCTTCGGTGTCCCGTGTTGGTACAACGCTGGTCCACCATCTCCACATGCTGGCCCAGCGTCGCACCAACGATTGTGCGAAAGACCCGTAATGCTACCTGTACTTTGACCCGTCGCCAATAATTTCTGACCACTCCGTCCTGCAAATAGGACCACAGCGCTGGTTCAATGCCGGGCCAACGCTATTAGTTCGCATTATAAACAAGACGTTGGCCCAACACTGGGTCAATGCTTACAACTCGTTTAATTTATATAAAAATATGCTATTTTTCCGGTTGACCTCTCGGAGGTTGAAAAAAAATCAGATTATTTTGTAATGTCATATTTGTATGAAGACGCCATCAGTATCTTAGCTTATGAGCAAATAATAACATGAGAAGGAGTTGTGCTTCACTGTTGATAACACCAAGGTCATGTCAAGGTCACATTAAGGTCATTTCAAGGTCAAACTCGAAAAAATACCCACTTTTTATCAATTTCAAGCTTTTTAGTGGTGCAGTCATCCATTAGAAAGGACTGATGGTGACACATAATTTGTCGGGTATCATTTCAGCACACATTTTTAGGAAATCTAGGGCAGTGCTGATATTGGGAGGCGTAATGCTCCCATGTTTACTCTTATTACCCCACATTCCTCAAAGGCTCAATTGAACAAGCAAAATTACAATTATGCAGCAGTGTGTAGCATCAGCTTGGGCTTCCATCGCAAAAGATTGATACATAATTGGGTATGGAGGTTGACATGGGTTGAGGTTGTGCATTACTGCATGGATGCCGCCCAAAATAAACGTGAAGGTTATGTCATGTAAAATGTCAGGTTTATCAGTTTATGGGTGATGTGTACTCAATGCGTAATGATTAGCTAATGCGTAATGATTAGGTGTGCAACCATGCATTCTGCACTGCTGCGATATCTGTCATCTAAGTATTATTATACAATTTTAAGCATGAGGATGATGCCAAGGGAAGGTATGGTTTGTTTTATTGTATTTTTTGATAACAAAATTATATGGTTTGGCGAACAAGTCAAATCTCTATCTCAATTATTGAGAAAGTTATGATAATTTTATTGGTTTTATAGCGGCCATTTTGAATTTTTCGTTGCAAAAGAATCCTTTGAGAATAACAGCTCTACATCGTCCCAGATATTATTATGGGGTGCTATCCATGCACAATAAAAAGAGAAACAAACATTTATCAGCAAAAACAAGGCTACCCCCATGATTACCGGACCACATTGATTTTACAGACAAAAATACAAAAAAAACACTAACAAACACACACTGGTCCGCGACAGGGAGACATCTTTTGCCCCCGAGTTTACTCGGGGGCTGCGTTTAAAGGGTTAATCTTTATCTTTAAATATTGACTTCGCAGTCCTTCTCAGTGTAGTATCAGGCGAAGGGATGGTGCTGAGCGACCGACCAGACTAATCGCTCAGTTGGCTCTTGAAAGCTGCTATTGATATGGATTTAATAGCAGCTGGTGGAAGGTGATTCCAATCAGGTATAGTTTTGTACGAAAAGGAATTTTCTCCCAGCTTGGTGTTAGCTCTAATGTGTTTAAATGATTTTTTATGTCTACCTCAAGTTCTTTCGTCTGCTGGAGTTAAGAGGTCACTGACAGGTGACAAATCCATTCAAAATTGTGTACAGGCTTGTCAGCCTGAAGTTCTTTCTTCTAGTTTGTAAGTCAGTTCAGCCTAGATCTTGGATAAGAGCTGTTACACTTGATTTGCGCTGGTAGTTGTTTGTTACAAAACGTGCAGCAGCTCTTTGAATTTTGTTTAATTTATCGACGTCACCATGCCTGTATGGATCCCATACAGAACAGGATTATTCCAAAAGTGACCGAACCATTGTAAAATATGCAATCTCTTTTAATTTTGAGGGACATCCCTTTATATTTCTCCTCAAGAAACCCAGTGTGGAATTCGCCTTACTCGCAATTTTATATGTGACCCCCCCTATTCCAGGTTCTCAGTGATGTAAGGTGTACTAGATACTTTCCCAAGTGTGACCCCCTTCAGCTGATAGTCTAAAGCTATCTCTTTAGCCTGGGGTCTTTTCATTCGAAGAACAGAACACTTGGATGGGTTGAATTTCATCCCACAAGAGTTTGCCCAGTGCTCCAACTTGGTTAGGTGGATAGATAGTATTTATTTGACCTTTGACAAAGAAAAAAAATACACGACAATATATATACATTGGTGGTCTGGAGACTCTTTTTAAGGTCGACCACTAGCAAAAGAGCCACCGCAAAACGTTCAGACAACAACAATTTTAAAATGAAATAAACATATATACATTTGAAAAATATAATGATTTTTAAATTGTAATAAATAAGAAATAACAGTTAAATATTGGAATTTTGGCATGAATAGCAGTGTGCATTTTTGCACGTACTTGAATATAAAGTTATAAAGTATTTTTTTATATAATTAGAGAAACCTTTAAAACTATGTGTTCGAACTTTATCATGACTTATATCATGAGTTATATCGTATCGTAAACATTTTTTTCGAAATTCCCTTCAGGTTTTAATTTGTCTAATATTTAAACAATTCCTGGTATTATAATTGTGTAAGTTGGAGATCTGGTCTGGACAAAAATCTTTTAAAAAATCGGGTACATTACTGTGAATACATTTAAAAACAAATTTGTGTTGGTTGAATTAAAAAATATAATTGACTTTTAAAAGGTTAAATTTTATAAATATTGGGTCAGTGTGACTAAATATAGGACATTTATCAAATATTCTAAGAATCCTTTTTTGAAGTTTATATACCCGTTTGAAATCATACCCCCTCACAAGAATACAGTAATGTATATGTGGTAGAATCAACGTGTTATACAGTGCTAGTAGTATATTATTGGGTAGCGAAGTCTTGAAACAATTTATTATTCCCACGGACTGGGACATTTTGTTGCATATTTTATTAACATGTGTTTTCCAAGTGAGATTGTTGTTTATAAGTAGGCCTAAAAAGTTGAATTCATTCACATGATCTATGTCATTGTTATTAAGCTTAATATTCGGCATATGAATCTTTCTGGGGGGCTTATAAAATAACATGAATTTGGATTTGTCGCAATTTAGTGATAAAGAATTAGCCGCCAGCCAATCAGCGACTTTTTTTTATCTCAGAATTAATTTTTGTCTCTAGTATTTGTCTAGTTGACATGTCCTGTTTGTTAAGGTTAATTAAGAAAGTGGTATCGTCCGCATAGGTCCTCCTGTAGTTTTTTTTATCAGCCTATTAGTTCTAATGGGCCAGTAAAGGAGGCAGTTGTCAGCACAGAGAGTCGAACATCAGATGAGACCGAGGATGGGAGGTCATTAATGTAGCATATAAATAAAAAGCACAAGAGCAGTGTCTGAAAAACTACTACTATTTTTTGCGATCGAGTGGTGAGAGAATTATGAATCCAAAGTAATGTGGATCCCCTAATTCTGTAGTGATCAAGTTTGTGGAGTAAACGTTGTTGGGGAACTACATCGAAAACCATACTAAAGTCTAATACAATTAAATCTGTCTGAATTTTATCCTCATAATTTTGAACCAGATCTTCGGTGGTCATTAGTAATTGACTTTCGCATGAATGCCCTGCACGGAAACCGTGTTGCACAGGTGTTAAAATTTCGTTTCTTGTAAAGTGGGTCATTATACTCTTGCAAATGATGTGTTCGAGCAATTTGGCACAAACACATGTCAGGGATATCGGCCTGTAGCTAGGAGAGATTCAATAATTTCAATTTTATCCTTGTCAGTTGTTGGTAGTCCTGTTGGTATGGTGGTCTGAGTAAAATACCACCACGCCCAAGCTATATTTTCCATCCCTGCTCGGTCTGCAGGGATGGATAAATCAAGTTAGCACCAGGATGATTCTTTCCTTCTTTCTTTATTCATGATGTTCCAGATAGTGTCAGATGCGGTATGCTACTAGCGGCAGAGAGTGACGACCTCGCCTAATGGGCCGGCAAAAGTGAGGGGCGGATTTATGCGTCCGTCCTCTCAGAGCAGTTGAGTCGAAGTGAGCGAATGTGGCACAAATTCACGCGTGGTGAAAGGCTGAGCGGAAGCCAACAACTCTTCAGTCTCGGATTCCGTCCAGCCAGAAATCGGCCACAACGAATTCGGTTTGCAGTTGCTGTCGCCACAGTCCTTCTAATTTAGGCATATTAGTGGTGTTCTTATCACTAAATACTGAGCAAAACGGTAGGTTGAGGATTTCGGCCTTGCGTTTGCTGTCTGAATGCAGTTGGCCATCATGCAATAAAAGAGAGACACCACACCTATCCTGGCACTGTGATTTTATATAGCGCCAGAAAGGCTTTGAATTTTGAGTTTCCAGAAATGTTAGAAGTTTGTATTAAATAAAGGACCAACGGGCACGTCTAAGATTGCGCTGCGTGTCCCGTTTCAGTAATTTGTATTTTTCCCAAAGGGAAGTTTTCGCTCCGTTATAAAGTCTCGCCTTTTTCAAGCCAGGGCAAGTTCTGGCGTTTAGATGTTAATTTTTTTGGAACAGTTCCTGTGAGTCACAACTCATCGTTACCATTGACTATCTTGCCAGGTGTCTTAATTCTTTACCATTTATTTGGTGTTGATGTGGCGAAGAGGCTACTAAACCTGTGGCGAGGTTACTCTGGCAGGCTGTGGCGAGGTTACCAAATCTGTGGCGAGATTACCTTTGGCGAGGTTACCTTGTGGCGAGGTTACTCACATCCGTCTAGCTGATTGATTAATTGATTCGTTCATACAGACCGTCAACATCCGCTCCATGATTTCTCCTGATGTTTTCCGTTTATTTACCTCTTGTAATTAATTAATTTATTGAATCTTTTGAAAGTAACAAAATATGAGAGCTATTGTTCAGCGCGTATTAAAGGCCAGTGTAACTGGTAAGATGCTCAAAATAATAGTTGAATAACGGTAATTAACATTAAATCGTGAGCGATAATATAACAAATTTAGTTTAGGGGTGATGACATGGTCATGGAATGGATGATGAAACCCTAAAACTAAAGGCTAAAGCAAGTTACCCTAAAGGCTAAAGCAAATATACCGAAATATACCTATAAACCCCGAAATAGACCGAAATAGACCACAAATACTTTACTAATTCACTAAATACCGGTTGTTTCATGAACATTGGTTCGTTATAAACATTTGTGCCACTTTTCAAATCAATTTAATTAATGAGTTTAATGAAATGAATGAAATGAAATGAAAACTTCTATAGCGCCTAACTCCTCGGAGGGCCAAGCTCAGAGGCGCAATCCATCATTATCAAATTCCAAAGAAGAGTCGAGGGAAATAAGCATGGTCGTCATCAGGGAGTCGAGACGCAGAGGAGCTAGGGCGGAAAAGCCAGATCGAAGAAATGCGTTTTAAGCAGTTTTCTGAAAGAGGAAATATTTTTAGCTACACGGAGGTGTGCAGGCAGTAAATTCCGGAGAGTAGGACCAGAAACAGAAAAGGCACGAGCACCGAACTTAGTTCTGATACGTGGTACTTTGAGCTTATTTGTGTCGTTTGATCGCAGATGATTTACGGAGTCTGCAGAAAAAAGAAGGCTAGATAAATTAGATGGCTGACCATCATCGAGACAAAGAAATACAAAAGTGCATATTTTGAATTGTATTCTAAACTTGATTGGAAGCCAATGTAATGATTTTAGTAGAGGAATAGAGCGACTGAAACGAGGAGCCTTTGTCACAACCCTTGCTAAACAGTTCTGAACACGCTGTAATTTCTGTAGTTCTATAGCTGGAATTTGGTGTAATAAGGAGTTACAGTAGTCCAGTTTGCTTGTCACCAGTGCCACTGCGATTTGTTTTGCTAAAGCTAGAGGTAGACTTTTTCTGATGCGTTTAAGATCTCTAATGTGATAAAAACAGGAACTGGACACCTGTGAAATGTGCTGACGAAAATTCAAACCACTGTCAAAAAAGACGCCCAAATTCCTTGCAGAATCTGCTGGATTCATCTCATTGTCCAACACCGCAAGGGGGAAAAGGTTAATAAACTTCTCCCTCTGAGATTTCGAGCCAATGAGAAGAAACTCAGTCTTGCTAGGATTGAGTTTTAGTTTGGATTGAGCCATCCAAGCAGATACCCCGGTAATACAGCTCTAAAGCATTTTTAATGACTCAGTAGCTGTGTCACCTGTTAAGGAGATGTATATTTGTGTATCATTGGCGTATAAGTGATGACTCAATCCATAACTTAAAATAATAGTGCTTAGAGGAGCTGTGTACAAACTGAAAAGCAGAGGGCCAAGTACAGACCCCTGCGGCATTCCATGCTCAAGCAAACTAGAGTCAGAAAAAGATTTGTCAATTTTAATTCTTTGATGCCTGCCACAAAGGTAGGATTTAAGCCAAAGCCATTCCAGAGACACCATACCACTCAGCTAGTCTATTTGTTAGAGTGTTGTGGTCGATAGTATCGAACGCCGCAGACAAATCAAGTAAAGTCAAAGCTGTGACATGGCCCTTGTCAATAGAAACTGAGATGTCATTGTGAACTCTTAACAGGGCTGTCTCAGTGGAATGGGATTTTCGTTACGCAGACTGCATTGGATTGTTCAATTTGTTGGAGTTTATGTGAGCTTGTAAACGGTTGGAAACCCGACTTTTAGAAGTAAAATGCACGTGTCTATCATGACTCTATTATCGTTACAAGCCTATAATGTACTGACTATAACATTTGGGCCTATATTGATAGCTCTTAGCGTGTCTATGAATCAACAAAAGGAAAAAAAAACTATTTCTAATGGAAATATCAGAGCGCAGAGGAGCGAGTTATAGCCTACAATTATAGCCTAATTATGAATTAATATTATGTGGATATGTTTGTTTGGGATAGCTAGCCCTGAATAAGGCTGACTGGGCCTTCAGACAATCGCTATCTCTCGGCAAGGATAGAATTATCTCTTAGAACTAATAATAATAATAATAATAATAAAGTCTTTATTTAGCGAGGGTACAGGTATATACAACAACGTACAAAATCAATAAAAATTAAAAACATACATACATGTATGTACCAACCCACTGAGCATAGCTCATCCGCCGTGGGGCCCTCATACATAAACATTAAAAAACATACATCGATATATACATCTATTTAAATAATATAATAATATATACATAACTCGTATGATTCATTTACTTATATAATATAAAATAGTAATAATAGCATATATTTAAATTCGTGGTAAATCTGACAATCTATTTGGCAGCAACATATAATTTTCCAAACATCTACAGAAGAAGTGATCATTTTGATTCATTTGTATACATGGAAATAATTGATCAAATAAAATATACTTGGACATTTTTTATATTGAGGTATATTTATATAACTCAGTACCTAACCTCATATTACATAACTTATAAAATAATGTATGGTATTGATATAATATATATACATACATACATATATATACACATATATATATATACAGTATATATACATTTGTAAACATGACAACTACAAACACACATACATAAATTACATTTGAGAGTACAATTAAAGCACAATTGCAGAGAACATATATATTATTTCAAACACAATAATTACAAATCTGATATATGTATATTGTAACTACTTTTTATTTCCGTTTTTGTATTCGCGTACGAATTCTTTTAATGTCGTTGCTTTGCGTGCTTTTTTGTGATGAGCTGCTGGTGCATGGAGTTTATTGCTTGTCTTCGATCTTAAAGAATGATTTGTGTTTGTGCATGTTGGTTTAAATAAATTAGATATATAATCAGAAGTAAGGTTGTTTAGAGCTTTGAATACCATTGTGGCCTGTTTTTCCTGAACAATTTTATCAAAAGTATCCCATTCAAGTTGATCGAACAGAGGACTAGATGGGGAATACTTATCTGCATCCAGAATAAGCCGTGCGGCTTGTTTTTGTAATTTTATTATTGAATATATGTCAGTTTTGTTACATTGTCCCCATATAGTGCAGCAATATTGTAGGTGTGGTTTAATATAGTAGTTATAATACAAAATACGGGTCTTTGCAGGTAAATAATGTCTTATTTTTCTGAGAATAGACAGCTTGAAAGCAATTGTTTGTTTAACTTTTTTTTACTTGACTATGCCACATTAAGTTATTATCGATAACCACACCTAGGAGTTTTTCTTGTTTGGTATTTTTTATTTGTGTGCCGTTAATATTTATGTTGATGTCTATTTCAGTTTCAGCTAAACGTGATTCTTTTGCTTTTGATAGGATTAACATTGCTTTGGTTTTTTCAAAACTTAAAGCCATGCCATTTTCATAGCACCAGTTGTTCGTACGTACTGCTTCATTAGATAAATGTTCCTTGACAAAGTGTATCTCTTTGCCACGGACAGTAATTGTTGAATCATCTGCAAATAATGATGTTTTACCAGATGCATTTTCTAATGGAAGATCGTTAATATAAACTAAGAAAAGTAAGGGACCCAATATAGAGCCTTGTGGAACGCCATGTGTGTTGCATATTTCGCTTGAATATATCGCATTGATTTTAACAGATTGTTTTCTATCAGAAAGGTAGGATTGAAACCAAAAAGGGATTGTTCACCAAGTTGATATAATTTTAGTTTTCTAAGTAGAATATTGTGATCAACCAGATCGAAAGCTTTGCATAAATCTAGAAAAAAAACTCCGCAATATTCATTGTTGTACATGGCACTAAGCCAATCATCAGTCATTTCAGTAAGTGCTGTTTCACAAGAATGTTTGGTCCGAAAACCTGATTGTCGAGGGGATAAAAGATTATTCACCAGAAAAAATTCTTACAATGTGTACATGTTTTTCAAGAACTTTAGACAAAAGGGGCAAAATAGATATAGGTCTGTAGTTTTCTGGGTCGTCGGTTGAGTTTCTCTTGTGAAGTGGTGTATCTCTTGCCTTTTTCCAGATCGACGGAAAACAGCTGTTACGGATACTGTGATTACAAATTTCTGTTAAGTGTTTCGTAATTACTGGGGCTGATATTTTAACAATCTTTGATGATATATTATCGATTCCTGTCGCTTTATTATTATCAAGGCTGGTCAAAAATTTATAAACAAAATCCTCTGTTATGTATGGTATATTAAAAATGTTTTCTTTTGGTAGTTTCGTTGTAATTAAAGCTTCCAGTTTCTTCAGATTTGGGGATAGACTTTCTTCTTTATTTAGATATTTTTCAGACACACTAGTAAAGTACTTGTTGAAAGTATTTGCTATATCAGCATCATCTGTAAATGTTTTGTTTTCATAAGTTATTGTTTTAATGTTGTTAGAAAAGTTGGATTTGTTGTTAAGTTCATTAAATACCTTACATAATTTTTTCGGGTCGTTTTTGTAGAGTTTAATTGATTCCGAATAATATTCTTTCTTTGCATCTCGTATTAACTTTGTGGCTTCATTTCTCCAATACTTATAATTTGGTTCATCTTTGTTTTTCTTTGCATTTTCTCGCTTATTAATAGCAAGTAAGATGTTCGGTTGGTTGTTGGTTGGTTGTTTTGGTCGTTTTATACGTTTAGTGACTAGTGGTAAATGTTTGTCTATTATTTTAGTAAAACTAGAAATAAAACTTTGAAGATATTCATCCATTGAGATGTTTTCAGCACCGTTAGTTAACCAGGGGGCGTTTTGTAAGTCCGACAAGAATGTTGCAGAATTGAAGTTATTGTATTTTCGATACGTTATGGTTTTATGGCGACCATCATTTTTGTTATAATCAATATTCGTCATTTTAAAAACAGGGAAATGATCGCTAATACTATACTTAATACGAGAGCTATATAAAACGGGAAGATCATCAGAAACGTAAATGTGGTCTATAAGAGTTTCACTGGTGTTTGTTACTCTCGTGGGTTCTTTAATTATCTGGTTTAACTGTATATTAGTTGTAAGGCTGATCCAAGATTCTTGAAGTTTTATCTTTTTTATCCGACATGATATCAATGTTAATATCACCCATTAATATCGTTGGTTTATTTTCGGAATAAATTTTATACATAGATTCTTCCATATTAGATAACCAATGTTGTATAGAATCACTATCATTATTTGGTGGGCGATAGACTGAAGTCAGTAAAATAGATCTATTTGAATATTTGATTTCAATACATAAAGTTTCAATAAGTCCTTCTAAGTCCTTTCTACGTTTGTATGAGATGCCATCGCGGACATACATTATTACACCACCTCCTCTTTTGTGTAACCTATCTTTCCTTACAAACGTGTAACCATCAATACAGAGATATGAATCATTAATTTTTCCCGTTAAGAATGTCTCACTAAGACAATATACATCAAGTGATGGACTGTCGTTGACTGAAAATAATTTTAATTGGTCAAGTTTGTTTAATAATCTATTTATATTGTGACAAGCCACTCGTAAGCCTTTTTTGAAATATAGAAAACAATTGGTTGAACTAACTAAAACACTGGGTATTTTGCAAAGATCTTTCTCAGATGTTATTGAAATTGAGTCGCAATTTTCTGCTCGTTGAATACTACATGAAGTACGATTATCTAAAGAATAATTAATGTCTGCAATTGTACTAAAAATTGTACTCACATGTGACGGCTGCTTACATTGCGGTGAAAATCCAAGCTTTCACATTGAATACGCCTGGTAAGCTTTGCTTTACCAGAGTCAGTCAGATGGACCCCATCGTTGCCGATATCACTTAAGGTTAATCCGGTGTCAAGAAACAGTAGTCTGTTGTTCATGTTACATTTATACTTGAGCAGGGTGTTAATCATTGGGACACGTCGTTGTCCTCTCTGGTTGCGTGTTGGTGGCACGGAGCAAACAATAAGGGGTGTCTGCACTGAGTAATCCAAAATGGAATCCATGGCGTCACTACAGTCGGCAAGACAGTCATTATCCGATTTGGTGCTGAGGGCATCATTTGTCCCAAGGTGTATAACACCAATGTCATTGTCTTTAATCATATGATGCACCCGTGAGTTCACATCTTCTATTTTGCAGCCCGCGTTAACCCACACTGCATTGTCTGTTTTAGTGCTATCCAAGTGTCTATATAGATTCCAGGCATTAGAATCATCGTCGAATGAGATCTTAGGCTTCTGGGTTTTCTTGATGCGCTCTTTTGTTGTTTTTGGTTGTGTGGCAGGTGGTCGGGTCGGTGTGGCAGGTGGTCGTTTTGAACTTGCTTGTTGTTTCAGTTGTGCTATTTCTTGGTGTAGTGTGTTTGCAGCCTCTTCGCAGATGGTTTTATAGTCTTGTAGATTTTTACAGTGTTCACAGTTTGGTGCCACACGAAGAGAAGAAGCGTCACTGTTGTATTCCTGCACTGTGTCATTGGTAGTTACACTGTCAGCATGTAACAAATCTAGCTACGAATCACCTAGACACTGTACATGTTGTAGCTTATTCACTCTACCAGAGGTGTTGACAGGCGATTGGTGTGGCATATCTTCGGTAGTGTTGACAGCTGAAGACTCCAATGTACTAATTTGTGGCAGCTCATCACTTTGCTGGCTGTCAACGTCGTGGTTTACAACAGGTGAGAGAAGTGGTGATGGCTTTGCGCTTATAGGTTTATGACATGGAGTAGAACTATCCATAGGCTTTGCAAGATTGATCTTGGGCACAACTGATTTCTTCCTCTTTGGAGTAGTTTTCACTTTGGGTATAGGTGGTGTGTTGGTTGTCACAGAGGCGGGGGGTGATGCTTGTTGAGCAGCTGAGACATTTCGCGTAACATTCAAGCTTGAATTATCCTTTAACTCCGCCATCTCAATGACAGACTTATTAGCCTCATCAACCCATTCTTTAACACCAGCTTTCAAAATTGGAAAGTCACGATCTTTCCAATCATGGACTTGGTTGCCTTGCACTAACACTACTCCTGTCGAGTAGTAATTGATGACAATATATTGTAATATTGTAATGAGTGCCGACCTGATTTCCTCACTTTAAGAATATAGACACCTATTAATTACCCTTACTGAAAAAAGGAATTAAACGCAATGAAAAGAAAAGATGGAACATCATTGTTATATGACATCTCTTTATTTTCATCAAGTCACATGTAAAAATAAACTCATTATCATCATCATTGTATTGTAAATGTAATAAATAATATAATGATGTTATACAACCACAATGATGTATAATTTTATTATGCCAATATCATTGTAATATTGTAATATTGTATCATTAGCACTTGACATATATTTATTATCTATATTTATTATGTAAAATCATTATCATCATCATTGGATATGTTTATTATAATTATATAAAATATCATGATCACCATGTAGGGTAATTGTGAAAGCACAATTGACAGCATTGTATTATAAATAATATAAAGCTGTTTACAACCATAATTATGTATATGAATATTGTTCAATTCTTTGGACGTTTTGACACAGTCGTTGTACGTGCATTAAGTTTTCTCTTTCTTTGGTTTAACTTCTTCCCCCCATTGACAGCAAAGCAACACGACAAGTTTTTCAAAATGTGCCTTTTGTTTCAGTTTATCTTTTCGCTCCCATACTGAGGCATACATGCAAAACTTTGTACGCAGAGATGGAATAAGGGAGAAATTACCAAGACCAGGGATAATGGTCCGCTTGAAATCCTTGTACTGCGTGCTGACGACAGTGTGAAGAGTGTCTATTAAGTCCACTAAGGCTTTACTTTTCCATTCAATGGCGTGCTTTTAAACATGATTTGCTGATTCTGTGTTGTTGTTTGTCCAGGGATTGTTGGTTTTTAGTAGACCTGTTTTTGGTCTCGTTTGCAAGTTCATTTCAAGCATTGGTTTTACTCTATTGTCATAGTACTCTAAAATGAGTGGTGTGTTGGATATAATGATGTTTCGAGCACGTAGTTGCCTGATTTCAAATGTGAGGTCTTCTTTGGCATCTGCAAGGCCATTAGCTCCAAATAGGCTGCTCAGTGTAGTTTGGCGATCTTTTATGGAATATCCGAATTTATCTTGTAGTTGTCCGTTCACATTTCTTTCATATGTCGTGTACATGTGAGTCTGTTGGGGAAAGGGAATGCATGGTCAATCGCATTTGTCATAGCTTTCTCATCGTCTGTACCAAATACTGGCTGACTGGGAGCATTACGAAGATTCATGGACAAATGTTGGAAGAATGAGATGTATGTGCATTCATCTGCATTGCCGTGCAAGTCATTTGATCTTCTGTGTAGAGTATCATGACTGGCACTTTTCTGGGAGTCTTTATATTTTGACGCACAAACGGATGGTTGTCCAATTGGGTTTCAACATACTGTATGTGATCAGCAAAATTGTTCAGTTTAGGTCGTGTACCGTTGCCTTTTTCTTGGGCTTTTTTCTTCTCTCTGTGTTTTAAGCTGCGGACCTGTTTGGTATCTCTCAGTCCATTTGAAATCACACCACCTACGGCTGAGGGGTCCTGCCATCAATTGATGGCTATTTTTATAATTTGATGCACAAACGGATGATTGTCCAATTGGGTTTCAAGATACTGTACATGATCAGCAAAATTGTTCAGTTTAGGTTGTGTACCGTTGTCTTTTTCTTTTCCATTTGAAATCACACCACCATCATCGCAGTAATAATAATAATAAAGACTTTATTTACCGAGGGTACAGGTATATACAACAACGTACAAAATCAATAAAAATTAAAAACATACATGCATGTATGTAACAAACCACTGAGCATAGCTCATCCGCCGTGGGGCCCTCATACATAAACATTAAAAAACATACATTGATATATACATCTATTTAAATATACATCTATTCACATCTATTTAAATAATATCCGCCATAGCAATGCGACAAAGCGGCTACCTGTCCCCCTGGTTCTTTTTCACCTCTTTACAACATTCTCTGCCAGCGTATCCAATATTGGATCCAGGTAGCCGCAAATATGCCACTTCAGGAACTGCCACACCAGACCTAAGCGGGTGACCTTTTGCATCATAGAGTACCGCACACACTGAGACAATTTTGGAAGTAACTTCATACAGCTACTTTATGAGGATCGATCACCATACAGTTAGAACAACAGTAGAGTACCGCACTTAAGCGGAACCTGCTCACTACTGACCAGCCTACTGCAACCGCCATCACCATCTCTGGTACCACAATTTATGTGTGTGCTAGTGTGATACACATTTTGCCAGCCATAAGAAGACTCACTACCACACATTGAGCAGGATACCACCCTCCAGGCGGCTACCTTTCACCACACATTGTGCCACAATCATTGGCTACTGATGGCATTAAGGTCAACAGGAATCTATCTACAGACCAATGTGGCTCACCAGGCTTTTTTGTGGGCACCTCATCCGTTCCAATATCTGATACTGATGGCAATGCCACATAAACATGATAAAGGATGAAACGCAAATGGGAGACCTCTACAAAGCCAGGAACCATTTCATTTGGACCACAGATTCCCTAGCATTAATTAACTAATTATTAATGAATTATGACATCATATATATACTATGAAAAGACTGTAAGTTGCTATGGTGATGAAGACTTTCTAAAGGCTAATAAAATAAGCACCTCACTTTAGTGTATGGCAACAAGGCTGCCATGAACTTTAATCTTGGATGATTTAAAAATGATCTTACATTATCCTAACATAATTATAACAAATATTAAAACTGTCTTAATCCTTCTTTGACTAGTATTTAATATTTAAAGATACTTCATGAGAAAAATTACACTGTTGTATTGCTGTGGTATCCTCAGATGGCTTTTAGAAAACAAAAACTATTTCCAAGCCTAATTTGTCTCTTAAGAGCAGTGCGGCACCACCACCTCACTGACTCTGGTGTGGCACCAAATGACGTCACTGGGTGGGCCGCAAAACAATACTTCAGTGGCGGGTTTTATTAAACAAATAAGCTATCTGATGACGCTTCGGCGAAACCATGGTCATGGCTTGAAAATAAACACTGAATAATAGAGATATGGCGTTTGTGGATTTTCTTTTATCACTTTCATCATTACACGATCCAGTATCACATATGTGATCCGCCATAGCAATGCGACAAAGCGGCTACCTGTCCCCCTGGTTCTTTTTCACCTCTTCACCTATTTAAATAATATAATGATATCTACATAACTCGTATCATTCATTTATTTATATAATATAAAACAGTAATAATAGCAAATATTTAAATTCGTGTATATGGTAAATCCAACAATATACATGTATCTGGGAGCAACATATAATTTTACAAACATCTACATGAGAAGCGATTATTTTGAAGTGAAACAATTTACATGATTGAAGTGTATACATTGAAATAATTAAAGTCACTGAATGCTTTTGATGGAGCAGCATATTTCACAGCATGTCACAGTTTTTCCATGGTTTCAGGCATTGTGCACATATAGGGTTCTTTAAAACAACACATTATTTAAGAAATATAATTGAAATCTTCACATTCAGTCATTAGATCTAATAGTCCAAGCTACGCTACATTGAACAGAATATATAAAATAATAAACGTTATGTATGAAATAACATCGTCTAGAATTAAAACTAATAATAATGAAAAATAAGTAAATAATAATTAACACATGCCTATTAATTACATTATTAAATCTTGTAAATGTTGTTTCTCTTCACGTACATCGTAACATTGTGGAAGTAGTCATACAGTGAGTGAGTGACTGCTGACAGCCATTGGCATTGCTCCCGGTTAGAAGAAGAAGAAGAAGAAGAAGAAAGTTTATTTAACCGTAAATACATGGTTTGGGAGACCTCCATTAAGACCACATATGGTCGCTGGCATAGAGGCCACCCATTTGACAATTCAGTTATTATGTAAATCAGGTATACAGTATGTGTTTGAAATGATTAAATATATACAAAGTGAAACGAGAAAATTATGCAGTATGTGCATTAAGTGAGAAATACTATAACCATTGATGAGAAAATACTATTACAAGAGTAACAATTTAAAATATCACAAATATACACAATGAAACGAGAAAAATTATGCAGTATATGTATCTAGTGGGAAATACTATTGCCATTGATGAGGAATACCATTGCAAGAGTAACAATTTCAAATATCACAAATATGCTAAGGGAAACGAGAAAAATTATGCAGTATGTGTATCAGGTGAGGAATACTATTGCTATTGATGAGGAATACTATTACAGAGTAACAATTTAAAATGTCACAAGTATACCAAGTGAAACGAGAAAATTATGTAGTATATGTATCAAGTGAGGAATATCATTACTATTGATTAGAAATACTATTACAAGAGTAACAATTTAAAATATCACAAGTCGTTGAGTAGTTGTCTATAAAATATTTTTTTGTGTAAGTGCAAAACCCCTTAAAGCTGTGAGTGTTTACCTTTTCTATGATAGATGGTGATGTTTTGTTAACAAGAATAGGCAGTTCATAACGGCTGCATGTCTTGGCAAAATCATGTCTTACATACGGCTCGTGTATTTTATTTATATTTCGTGTGTTATGTTGATGAACTCTATAGTTAGGTGTCAGATCAAATGAATCAAAGTAGACAGGAAGAAGGTTTTGTTTACATTTAAAGTACAGTTTTAGCAATTGAAGGCGGTATATATCATTAATTTTCAAAAGATTTAGATTCTTAAATATTGGATCTGTATGAGAGAGGCGACGTTCTTTATATATGATTCGCACTGCTTTTTTCTGTAATTTAAAATTCCGTTTATTTGCATGACCCCATAAAAGAATGCAGTAATTTATGTGTGGCATTATCAAAGAGTTATATATATAAGAAAGGATATTTTGTGGGAGGATGAATTTGAGCTTATTTATAATACCTATAATTCTTACTATTTTATTAGATACTTTACTTAAGTGAGATTTCCAACTAATATTTGTGTCTAAATTTACACCGAGAAAATTAAAGGTTTCAACGTATTCTAATTCCTTTTGGTTAATTTTGATGACTGGTATTTTAATTTTTTTTTGTGGTTTTCTGAAGACCATAAATTTTGATTTGGTTGTGTTTAGTGAAAGTTTGTTTAGTTGAAACCACATATTTATTTTTGACAGTTCAGCATTTAACATTTCATCTCTATTTTCTTTTTTAAATTCGCCAAGGTTAGAAAACAAAGTAGTGTCGTCCGCGTAGATTATAAATTTAAATATTTTACTGCAGAGGGGAATGTCGTTTAGGTAAATTATGAAGAGTAATGGTCCCAGGATTGAGCCTTGCGGCACTCCTGTGGAGATTGGGTTGTAATCTGATTTAATACCGTTGTGTTCTACATATTGTGATCGATTAGCAAGATAACTTTTTATAAGCTGCAATGAACATTTTTTAATTCCATAATAATTTAATTTATCTAAAAGTATAGAGTGATTCAACGTGTCGAAAGCTTTCGAAAGGTCCAAAAAAATGCCAAAGGGAATTTCGCCTCTATCCATATCTTGTGTTGCTCAATCAACTAATTCCATAGCAGCCAATTCGGTCGAATGTTGCTTTCTGAAGCCGTATTGACTGCTATGGAATAACTTGTTCACATCAAAGTAATCGTTCAATTGGTTACATATAACTTTTTCAAAAATTTTAGAAATTGAAGGTAAGATAGAAATAGGGCGATAATTTTCTATGAGTAAAGGATCATCTTTTTTAAAGATTGGGATTACTTTGGCAACTTTTAATTTTTCTGGAAATATGCCTGTACTTAAGGATTGGTTGATAGTGATAGTTAAGGATTCTATAAGTGGTTCTTTAATTTGTTGTAGTAATTTGGTGGATAATCCATCTGGGCCGGTGCTGTTTCTAGGATTAAGCTCGTTTATTATTTTTGTGATTGCAGTACAGTCTACTGGCTTGAAACGGAGCCTACTATTGGTGGGATGTTTCAGATAATGTTTGTAGGATTTGTTTGGGTTCGATTTAATCGAAGACGCTAATTTAGGACCTATATTGCAAAAGTATTCATTAAAGCTGTTTACAATATTCTTTGTGTTGTTTGTTAATAGTCCATTTAAATAAAAATTCTCAGGTAATTTGCGTTTTTTATTATTTCTATTTAAAATGGTATTAATTGTTGACCACGTTTGCTTCATATCATTCTTATATTTGTGAAAACATGATTGGTAATATTGTTTTTTGGCAATGTAGATACTTCTCTTTAAAATGACGTTATAAGTTCTAAAATTAGTTTTTCGGGTGTTGTAATGTTCAGAATCTGAATTAGTTGTTCTTAATTTCCGGTACATAACATTTCTAATGTTTATTGATCGAATTATTCCCTTTGTTATCCAGTTAGACATTTTATGTTTGTGTTTATTAAATTTGGCTGGTTTTGATTTTGAAAACATATTTATTGTTCTGGTTATTGATTCATCTATAATATTATAATTTATATTTGGGTCAGCTGTGGGATCCTTTGTCAATAGTTCAAAAAGTTTATCTTCGCTAAGTTTTTTCTTTATGTTAATGATGTCTAAGGGCGATAGCTTGGGAATTGCTACGTAATCGTTTTCTTTTATTATGTGTTTTTTCTTTCCTACATTTAGAGACATAAAGTAGGGGAAATGGTCTGATATTTCGCTTACAAGAATGCTTGTTGTCATATCTGCTGTGGCAGTGGAAAGTTTGCAGTAAAAATTGTCGAGTAATGTGCCTCTTCGTGTGGTTAATCTTGTAGGTAATGTAATCTTGGGGTAGAAACTGTGCGATATTACAGTGTCAAGAAATTCATTGAATATAGGTTTGTCATTTATTTTAAGTAGATTTATGTTCAGATCTCCGGTGAGAATCGATTCGGTATTGCTTTTCTCTAGCTCTTTTAGTATTGGCTCAATTTCTTGTATAAACATCTGATAGTTTTTATCAACATCACGTGGTGGTCTATACATATTACCTATAATGACGGGTTTGTTAATGTCAGAACCAGAAATTAGATACATCCTATTATATATATATAAATGCTAGATTTAAATCTACTGTTCTGCCTTTAACTAGATTCACAAGTCAAAAGACATATTATATTACACGTTTAAATATAAATAATAACATTTAGCATGCCTAAATAGGTCTATTTGGGGGTTTGTAGTATATTTCGGTATATTTCGGGGAATGGATGTAACGTTTACGTTAATATATCATTTTTATATAGATCTCATGTCCAGGCAGTAAATACATCACAAAAAAATTAGAATAGGCTGACAATTTTTTTGTAACTGCTGACATGCTAAAATAAATATTTGACCTCATTCCCAGGCCTTCAGTGATCAGCTCAGATTTGGCCTGAGTGATTGCGCATGCACACCATAACTCACGCAAGTGTAAAGTCACATGAGCGAAATACAGCTCACCTCATTGTTGTCAGATTTTTTAAAATTGATAATTTTATAAGTTTTTTCAATTTTCATCGACCAGTAAGCCATTGCATTTAACTATGGTGAGTGATCACTCCCCTCACCACTGTGAGGTGAGCTTTTGTTCACTCTCCACCACTTTTCAAATCAAATTGCATTCCACTGTTTTCAATGAGCAAGGAAAATCCTGTGCTAGAGTAAAATCTGAGCTAAAAGCCTAAAGATAACGAAGTGGCTCTCTGGCCCGCCAGGTAGAATGGGTTCTGCCGGCCGTCAAGTTTGCCCTATGTAGAAGAGACTCCCTGGCCGGCCCCCGCCTTCAACACTGGTTAATTATCCAGCCGGCGTCTTCCTTAAAATCATTAAAGGTCTACTGTAATTAAAAAACTTGATTGAAGTTAATTTGTGCTCGCACATCGACTGACACAGTGACAGTAAAATGTATAAGTGAAACAAAAAAAAAGAGAAATCCAGATAGCAATTGAGACATGACAAGATAACAATTCAGACGGTAATTGCTGTTCACAAACTCAGGTGTAGCAATCGACACGTTTCAGCATCAGGTGCGACTCCTGTCAACGATTGTGAGTTGTGGCCATCAATTGCCGTTTGCAAGCGCAGCCCAGTTGCGATTGACATGTTTGAGACGAGGCTCCTGTCAGCACATAGTGAGTTGTGATATTCAAGTGAGTATCATAGGTGTAGCCATTAGCACGTTCAGGTGCGACTCCTGTCAGCATGAGTTGTGATCGTCAGGACAGGGTAGGCCTATTGTCATCACTGGTCTCAATATCCCCCCTCATCACTGAAATGCAATTAGCAACTAGAACCTCTACACTTGTGATAATCAATTGCATTTAGGTGAAAAACAAGTTGTTTGCACCAGAACTCGTCCATGAGCGGTGACAAAAACCTATTACAGAAGTGTGTTGACCATCAATGCAGAAAGGAGATGTCCACCTCAAGAACAAACCAGAACACCAGTCAGAACAGCAGTGCTTTTGTCAACTCGAATAGCCAGTCTTATATCTGAATGTGGCGAAGAAGAATGCAGTGACAGAATGGACAACCTGAAATCACTTGTTGAACTGTGGGAAGCAGGAAATAAAACAACCATCGTCGAAGTTGTAGAAGAACAAAGACACAGAACCAAGCAGTAGCAGCCATCTTAGCAGAAGAAACACCGATGCCTACCATAGAAATAGTTGAAGACACAGCAAACATGCATACTGGAGCTACTAAAGACGTACAACAGCCAGATGAAGAACTCCAGCTCTTTATCGAAGAATCAACTCAAGTCCCACTGGTCAACAACAACCAGAACAGATCAAAACATGAAGCTACATGTACCACCAAAGATCCCAAAGATCAAAGGGGAGTCAGCAAACTGTCATCGGATTCAAGAGACAAAGATTGGCCACAGGACCCACCCCTTTCAGCAAGCTGAATACCATCGACAGAAACAAGAAGATACTGATGTGTTTCATCACAGCTAGTGATGCTGATGCTGCTATAACAGGAACTATTCTGACCGGAACATCAGTAGAAGCAAACCTTGACAACGTGGACACGCTATGTCTGGAAGAAAATGTGTATATCAACTCCCTGAGAAGATTTTTCGACGATGATGGATGCAGCAAGTCTTCAGGAAGAAAGAAGATCAGCCTGACTGGAGATGTGACGAGTGCACAGAAGACCTGATGTTGCACGATTCCATATGCTGTGATGCCTGCCTTCACTGGTTTCATTTACCTTGTCTGGGAATAAAAACAACACCAAGAGTCCAGAAATGGTTCTGTGAGCCTGCAAATGAGACAACGTAGACATGTGTACTTGTTTTTAATATTTTAATAATAATCAGACATTTTATATTTGATGAACATTATGTACCGTACCTGTATGCTTATAAACATTGTATATCGAATGATGTACCTGCATGTACCTGCAGAATAATAAAAATACATTTTATATTGAATGATAAACAATATGTACCGTACCTGTATGCTAATAAACATTGAATATAGAATGATGAACATATGTATAAACCATGTTGAATGATGAACATTATGTATAAACCATGTTGAATGATGAGCAGCAATATGTACCTGCAGAATAATAAACGGACATGATCTTGCGTTGTTTTTTAATCTAAAACACGGGATCGATGACACTCCCGATGACATCTTTGTATTTTCACTTGAATCAATATTTTGGGTCTAGCTTTTTTGAAAGAACAACCGGCTAAGTGTGCTTGCCTCTTTGTATTTTCACTTAAATCAATATTTTGGTTCTAGCTTTCTTGAAACAACAATCGGCTAAGTGTGCTTGCCTCTTTGTATTTTCATTTCAATCAATCTTTTGTGTCTACCTTTCTTAAAACAACAACCGGCCAAGTGGGCTTGGCTCTTTGTGGTTGCATATACGATTTAGATACAGCTGTGGGTATTCGAGAACAACCTGCCAAGTGAATGTGCATGTTTTTCGGTGTGACATAAAGCATAGTTATGCCCCTACACGTTATTTAATAAATAGCTTTTAATCAAAAGTTGGACTTTGTTTACATTTTATTTAAAATATATTGTTAGCCTGTTGTTATTTACGACCGACGTAGTGATCATCATGATCATGCAGATGACTTCTCTCCTGTTTGATGATTTTATTGGAAAAAGGAAAATGTGATCATTTTTCAGTTCCACAAATTCAAACACATAACTTGACAGATCGTGACAATGTGCAGGTGCTTTAAATGGATTTGGGCTTATAGTGCATTGCGACAACCCATTTCAGCACCAAACTTTTATTTAAAAAAATATTTTCAGACTACGTGGATAGTTCTAGTCAGGTTTTTAAAAATTATTCTAAACTTTTTAGAATTCCTTATTGTTTTGACCTAGTAAACTTGTCCACTTTCACAATATTGCTTTATCTTATTTTCTGAAAAATGCCAATGCAATTGATTTTGTGCAGGTAAATCACATTTTTTCTGTTTTTTTTCAGTTGGTGATGAACTTATCAGCTCAGTCGGACGTGGTATTTGTGTACTTGTTGGAATTTCAAGAGATGACAATGAAAAAGACATAGAATACATGTTAGATCATTTTTCTGTCCCACAAATTTGAACACATAACTTGTAACTTGACACCTCAAATTCAGGCGGAATGCTACAAAATTTATGAAGCTTGGGATTGTTACCTTTTTCCCTCAATAACGTAAAAAAATAAATATTTTTAGTTCCAAGAGATTTTGCTGTGTAGTTATGTTTTTTTCACCAGAAGTATGAAAAAGTATTTTTATACCCTAATAATTGCTAAGCTATATAAATTATTTCGGATTTGTGTTGAGAAAAACGAAGAAGACACTTTTACATATGTTAAGGGTGTATTTTTGCTGAAATTGGATTGGAGAATGTTGACAATATTTTCCATAGTATGTATATAAAAAGCTCTTTGTAGCTAATATTTGAGGGTGATTGTGATAAAATATGGCTTGCTTAAAATGAAAAATTGTCATTCATTTTGTGTTTGTGTGCTAGCATGTACAGTATTTTTAAGAAGCATTCACTCAGAAACATATATTTTTAACAAGTTTTAAAAATAATTTTCACAAGTTGAAATAATATTTTGTGCATTCTCTAACTATTTTGGGGTGTTACATCACATTCTTCATTTTTTTATGTAATTATTTATATAAATGAACCTCCTAGGAGCTACCACCTGCCTTGAAAGGTCAATTTTCAACTGCCCGAAGGGTGGCTGCTTATAGCAGTTTCTACTGTACCACTATTTTCAGCATCTAGGAACAGCCTCCGATGTGATTGATGACAAATACGTATGTATTTATTCAGACGAACATGAATGGGGACATTCCCCTTATGCATATAGTTACCAATTGACTATAAACACAGGGTCCAAATAAAGCAGGTTCCATATTATTAAGCCGGGCTGTTATCACCTTGTTTATTAATAAATACCCAGGCTTGTTATGGGGTTGATACGGTAACCCAAGTTATTCAATATGGCGGCATCAAGAGTTAACCCGGGCTATATCTGTCACCCGGGACACCACACGATGAAGCGATGGATTATCACTCTAACAAACAGGTATGGTCAGGCAGCTTGTTTTTATCAATGATAAAAAATGGTTTCTTCTTTGGATTGAGGCTGGTCTTCAAGACAAATCAGCTGACACTTTCTTCTATTTTTTTCTTTTATGGAGTAGCGGAACTCATTCGGAAGAGCACTTGTTTTTATTTATTTTTCCTTCTTGAACCACATACCAGTGGAAAACAAAAAAGTGGAAACTTATCTCTATTTATTTTCTTGTTAAAGCAGTGGAAGATATAAGGGCAGGACTTTTTTTATTCATTTTCTTCTTAGAATGGCAAGATCCATACTGTTTGATATGTTTTTTATATATTTGGGTCTCCACCTACTATGTGGTGGAGACTTATTACTAAGTGCTGTCTATTGTTGTTATTATTCTTCTTCAATAATTCGATGACATAAACGCTCTACAGTCGGCAATATTCATCCGCTCTTCACAATTTTTTTCTGAACTCTCTCTGATGGACTAACCTGGCTGAGTTAAAAAATTGGTTAATTTGAATATCCAAGATTGTTGCCGTGGAAGGTGTAGACTTTCACATTTGCCATTCAAATATAACATCTATTTTTTTTTTTGATGTTTATTCGCTGACGACTGAATGTGTATCATAAACGGACTGGACAATTTTTTATCCCCCGACCAACTTTCAAAGTTTGTTGGGGCGGGAGTTATGAATTTACCCCGGGTGTCTGTCTGTCCACATTTTGGGGCATATTTTCTTCATATTGCACACACATCCCTTAGGGGGTGTAGATGTGGCTTTTGTGGGTTATAACAGGTGACCTATTTTTAGCCAATTTTTTTTCAATATTGTTGATATTTGGCAAACCGTGCCAGATAGCTAGACCATTACCGGTACTACAAAGCAAAAATGTCAATTTGATCAAATTCAAAATTGTTGACTATTGGCCATAATTGACCATTATGCCAAAAAGAATCAATTACCCGACCGACCCCATTTGCACTCCCTGACCCTAAATTTGTTATGGTAACTCCTAAAACGAAAGAATGTCCTTCCACAATTTTTTATCAGTGTGTATTTTTGTATGAACAGCCATTTTGAGGCAATTTGGCAATTTTTAGCCCACCTTTTAATTTTTACCTAAAAAAGGTGGGCTATTGCAATTGAAGTTTGTCGGCGATGGCGTCAGCGTTTACATTTGCTTGTGGGCATGAGAACTTCAAAAGTATCTTGATCAAGTTTGATATGCATTTTACTAATAACCAGTTCTCGGACAAGTTTAATAATGGCTGAAAAAAATCTGAATATGACATTGTGGGCGCAATAACTTTGCTCTAATTTGTTATGCATGTTACTAATGGCCCATTCTCAGACAGGCTTTATAATGGCTGAAAAAAATTCAAAATGGCTGATTTATTTCGATTTTTCACATTTTATGTCAATAATTTGACATTGTGCTGCCAAATTTGTACTACATGTTGTTAAAGTTGCATAACTGTTTTGCATTTTTCATTCAAAATATTAATCCATAGAGAATGGTGTTTTAATTTTTAATTTTACTCCCCCGGTTACTGAGTTATTGAGGATCAGGCCCTGAATGAGGATTTAATATTGTTGCCCCACCAAAACAAGCCAGATCACAGCGGAGTAAGACACACTGTCTGTATAATCAGGACATTAAAAGTACCAACTCGCAGATAATGATCATCATTGAAAAAAAAGTGGAAGTTTTTAAATATTATTATTATTTTTTAAGTGGTCATAGATACAATTCACATTAAAAAGTGTAATATCTCATGTCATTTAGACATGTCTAGGAGTTATTACTTAAGTGTGATATGGGTGATATATGCATATAATGTCATGTTTAATTTAGGTAGCAGTATGGAGAATGTCACTTACTTGCAAAATAAGGACTCTATTTCAGTATGGTGATTTTAAGTGTGGGCCAGCATCTGAGCCATTGGCCCACCATTAAGACTCTCCCCCCAGAATTGGCGTTAAAATTCAGAGATGTAAATTATCTTTTTAGCTCTTTTGATTTTTGTGACTTTCTTGAAAAACATTTGTATTTCTTTATTCGGTATCTCATGGGCATTTCAAAATATAGTCAAAATGCTACTAGACAATATCAGACTTTATTTTATTTTATCGTAAATCATCACATACAGTGATATAAATCGCGCTATGCGGTAAAATAAAATAATATTTAAAACATCAGACTCTACTGTAACCGATTCCCAACAGTTTTTAGGCCTCAGCCAAAATTTTGGCGGATGCCTATTGTCGTCACCAGGCACGCCCGTCCGTTCGTCCGACCGTCTGTCCGCCACTTTTTAGAACTATAACTTGTTCCGCATAACTGCAATGCACAATAAACTTCACATACAGGTTAATCATGACTAAAGCTTGACAATTTCACATTTGACCTTTCTGTGACCCCTATGACCTTGACTTTTTTTTGATCGACAATTCTTCTTGTTAACACGATTCACTCAACAATTTTTTATGTTTCACTCCAAAATTAATACCAGATATCCATTTCACTAATAGCTCGGATGAGTTTGAAATTGGGCAAGATTCGTTCAGAAACTAGGTCATGGCGGCCAAAATGGCAAATAAGCTCAAGAAATACATTATAATATATGTTATGAGGATCTGGAGAACTGCTGATCAATGGGGATCGCCATCATGCAGACCACTTCGGACAGACTTCGGACAGTTTTCAGACTTATGTCAGACTTCAGACAAACTTCGGACAGACTTCAGATGTCAGACTCCTACTTCAGACTTTGGACCTCGGCCAGACTTCAAACTTTGAATTCACACTTCCGATATAAGACTTAGGACAGACCTCGAACTTCAGACATTAGAATTTGAACTTCAAACTTTAGACTTAGAGTTAGGATTTTAGACTTTTGATATAGGGCTTACTTCGGACAGACCTCGTCCTTCGGAATTTGAACTTCGGTCTTTGAATTTCAGATTTTGGACAATATAGGCTACTTCAGATTTCTTCGGACCTAAAGAGTTCAGACTTTGGACTTCACAGTTCAGACTTTAAAGTTCAGAAATCCCCACTGGGTTTTAATACTTTAAACAGTTAAATAATAAATTAAACACCATTTTCTATGACTTGTTCTTTTGATTAAAATAAGCAAAACAGCTAAGCAGCTTTAATAATTATTGTGAGACAGCTCCATTTTAGCTGTCTGTAGAACAATAACCCCGAAGGTCGACGCAAGCTCTACTTCAGTGCCGTCAGGCTCTAGTTTTATTATGCGTAATATCTGGAAAACCGGACCAGATAGCTAGACCATTACTATAGAACAAAATGTGCAGTTCTAGGTAGGGATATACCATGAAAAATTTCAACATGAAAAAATTCAAAATGGCCGACCTGCGGCCACTTCAGATCGTCAAATTTTCTCGTTAAAGTGATTCACTCAACATTTTTTTATGTTTCGCTCCAAAATTTATACCAGATATCCATTTCACTAATAGCTCAGATGAGTTTGAAATTGGGCAAGATTCGGACAGAAACTAGGTCATGGCGGCCAGAATGGCCGATTATCGGCCATTTTTTTTTTTTAATGTGTAATATCTGGAAAACTCAACATTTTTTCATGTTTCGCTCCAAAATTTATACCAATTTATATTCATTTCACTAATTGCTCGAATAAGTTTGAAATTTGGCAAGATTCGGATAGAAACTAGGTCAAGGTTGCCAAAATATCTGAATATCGGCAATTATTTTTTTAATATGCGTAATATCTGAAAAACCGGACCAGATAGCTAGACCATTACTATAGAACAAAATGTGCAGTTTCAGTTAGAGATATACCATAAAAAAATTAACTTGATCAAATTCAAAATGGCTGACAGACAATTTCAATAATCGCGGCAGGCTATTGTCGAATGTGCTCTTGTTTCAAATGATTTTCACTTTTAAACGATGATTAGAGGCTGAGGCCTTTTCCGTCGCCGACGGGCCTTGTTTTACTTAGTCTCAGGACGTCTACCACTGGTTATTTGGGCTTTGTATCTCAGCTAACACGAGGCATTGATCCAATGGCAGGCTAATGTCGGCCCATCGTCTGCGGTAATGGCCCAACATTATGCCGATTCAGTTCAACATCTAGTGCTTGCTATTAAGGCGGTTTGGTGTTGTCCAATGTAACATTATATTGGCCCATAACCCTACCACTATTACATACATATTGTACACAAACCGATTCACTACTCAATAATACTTGATGGTGTATCGCATAGTGAACTAATTCCGCTACATTTACCCAGTTTTAGTGCATTTATAAGGCCTTTAAGACAATATGAATGATTGTTTTGTACTTTTTAGGTTATTTTTATTGAAATAAACAAGACAGTTATGCAGCTTTATTAACCAGTTCTTGGACAAGTTCAATAATGGCTGGAAAAAAAATCAAAATGGCCGATTCATTATGTCAATAATTTGACCTTGTGGGCACGATAACTGTAAAAGTTTTTATTGTATCCTTCTCAAATTTGTACTGCATGTTAATAACCAGTTCTCAGACAATTTCAATAATGGCGGCGGGCTATTATTGGGTGCGCTCTTGTTTTAAAAGTAAAATTGCCCCAAAAAAGTCTCCCCTACCCACCCTATTTTAGAGGGCCATGTAACTCTAATCCCCTCCAAAAATTGCAAAATAATAAATCATCTACCTACCATAACCCTGTATCGGAAGGCAGTGTAATCGGAAGAAGAGGTATTTTTTGGCCTTACCGAAAACAAAACGTGCAGTTTTATGGATGGATGATATGCCCTGAAAATCATGTTCAAAATGGCCAACTATTGGCCATAATGAACTTTAATATGCCTGATATCTGGCAAACCGTGCCAGATAGCTAGACCATTACTATAAAACAAAATGTCCAGTTACAGGGAGGGTTATGTGCTGAAATATGTCAACTCGATCAAATTCACCCTTCAAGTCATTCGATAAGAGTAGGGCATAGTCCCGAATTTGTGCTTTTTTCTGTCGCGATATATTGCCATGATTGTGCAGCAAGCCATGTAAAGTAATATTCACGCACTCGATCAAATTCAAGATAGCTAGACCATTAAGTACGTACTATAAAACAAAATGTGCGATTTCAGGGAGCAATTTGCAATGACAAATTTTAACTCGATCAAATTCAAGATGGCCGACTTGCTGCCATTTTTTACTTTAATATGCATAATATTGGAAAAACTGTGCCAGATAGCTAGACCATTACTATAAAACAAAATGTGTTGTTTAAGGGGGGAATATGCCCCCAAAAATGTCAACTTGATCAAGTTCAAAATAGCCACTTGGGAACTGTACTAGATAGGTAGACCATTTACTGTAAAACAAATTGTGAGAGTTCAGTGAAGGATGCACCCTGAAAAAATTATTTTCACGCGGATGGGGAGGGGGATTATGGTGGCCGTGTGACCTCTTGTTTTTAATTGGACTGATGCTGGATATTTTTTTAATCTGGTTCAGTTGTAATAAAAAAGATGGACAGGATTTTTAAAAATATTTAAATTAATATTGTTCCAGCTAGATAGATGACGGGCAGAAAGTGATTTTAAAAAATAACTGAAATTATTATATTTGGGGGTGGGAACATAAAATCGAATTGCCATGGCCCTATGTTATTTTCTTGTAGATATTCAAGTGATATCAAGTTTCAATTGGCAAATCTGTGTTTCTACAAATAGTTTTTTTTTAAATATTACGTTATTAGAAAAGTCATTTTTTTTTGTAAATTCTATCTCACATTTCAAATGAAAAACAGATTGAAAACCTTCGAGTATTTTTTAAGAATAAAGTGACCATCTAAATTTTTCAGAGTAAGAAAACTGTTGAATTTGCGTGTCTTCGATGATGATCAAGGGAAACGTTGGAGTAAAAGCGTGATGGACAAGGATTTTGATGTTCTTTGTGTGAGCCAGGTGAACGTTATTTATATTCTTGTATCAACTTAAAACAAAAGTTCTGTCGCTCACAACATCCCACACCCGTACTGCCAGTCACAAAATAATCATATACATTTGAGAGACATGGCTGAACATTACGTGGGTGGGGAGATAGGCGCTATGTACATTTATCTCCAAAAGTCACATCTATAGCTCCTAAGGATCATTATTACCAAATTTGGTAGCAATCCATCAAGTATTTCAGAAGCTATGCATGAAAAGAACCTTAAGCCGAAAATGCTAAACTGGGTCAAAATATAATACTGAAAATAGGGCAAAATACATTGAGCCAAAAGGCACATCTAGAACCCCGTTGGATTGTTTGTGTTACATTTTGTAAGCAGTTTATCAAGTATTTTTCATGACATGGTTCCAAATAGAACACAAATTTTAAAACACTGAGCTGGGTCAAAGTACAGTACAGAAAGTAAACCAAAGTACATGTACAGTAACCATAAAAGCCATACATGTATATAGAGCATCTGGGCATCATTTTGTACTAAATTTGGGAGCAATCCATCAAATTTAGATTCTTATCAACCAAAAATACATCAATTTTTCACTTACACTATTGTCATTTTAACAAAAATACATATATTTTTCACTTACTTTTAATTCCATCATGCACTCATGCTAAGTTTGGGACTGATTAAAATTGTTCATTTTTTCAAGTGTTGTATTCAGAAATCATTTGAAAAATAATACACCTACACTTAAAATCTATTGTCTATGCTTGTAATGAATTACAATTGTAGCGATATTTGATCCCCTACATTTTATCAATTTAATCAATATTTTTCATGTGAAAAAGCAGTTTGAATACATTTAAAGCATCAACTCAAGGAACATTTTGTTTGGAAATGATTGATTTGTGATTTTTTTGTTCAGGAACAAAATATTGCCTGCACCTGAATTGAAATTAGTTAATTAAAATTCTGATAATCAAGCCTACATATCTCAGCGTGTTAAGGACACCATTTTTATTACCATGCTTTGTTTGAAATATTTTATCATCTGCTTTAGTCCTTTGACACAGAGCATGAAAGATTTTTGCCTATATTTTCAGTTCACATTATACTCAGTGCTCAAAGGAAATAAACCTGACTTTCATTGTTCGATGGGAGGTGATCAATCAGAAGCCTTCTACAATAAATTCTTGGAAGAGATGAAGAAATCCTATAAACCAGATGCTATTCGAGGTTAGCAGTACATGTAGTCACGAATACCTATTGAGATTGAGATCCTTTTTGGTCTTTTTTTAACATGTTTAGTCTTTTATTTCCTTGTCACAGCACTCATCTCTGAGTTCAAATAAATGCAACATGCTTTTGTCTAGTGCACTGACTGTATGCACTATTAAACTGTTGACAAACCGTGTTTTTCCACAATATTGTGGGCTGTTTTCTCTGCAAAACAGGAATAAAAAATCACCCAATCATATACCTTTCTCCATGCATAAAAGTGCTACACTTCACACATCAGTTTCGAATCACTGCCCTCCCACTGATATCCTGTGTGCTAGTTTCTGCATATTTTTGAAAAATGATCAGCTGTGATAGGGTAGGACCTGAATAGGTGAGTGCCGCAGTTGGACCCGAGGTGGGTGGTTTGAACCCAACAAACAAAATTTTTATATAGTTTTGAGCCAGAGTCACAGAAGTTGGTCTAAAAACAAACAGATCTTAAATCAATACATGATACTAGGCAGTAATTTAAGGCTGTTACAATGCTGGGCCAGCATCGGAAATTGTGGTCCAGCATTAAATCAAACAACATTGGAGATGGGGTTCACACCTTGTGTTTAATAGAAGTGTAGTCAACAAACAGTGGATCAGTCAGGGGAGGTGGTTTCCGGCAGCGTTAGTTTTTTGGGGGGTTTGACAGACAGGCGGTGGATAAGCCGGTCGGGTTCGGTCTAGGGGGAATCAGCATCTTTCAAACCTCAAGCAAGCAGTGGGTGGGTGGGCCACTACTGGGTGGGCCTACACACTGCGAGGAGTGTAAAACATGCATGCACTTTTTAAGTGAAAACCACATGTTTTAGGTTTTAAAAAATTTTATTTTATGTTCAAACATAAGTGCATTCACTTGTTTTCGAAATCTAACTGCACACCTATCCTCAGTAAATTTGTCACTCATTCTGACACTTTAAACAACTCATCAACTTAAAACTTGAAATTGTATATGGCATAATCAGATTTTTATTATATACCTGATAATTATATGACCCATATCATATAAGAGAGATAAAATGTATTTTTGCTGATATGTAAAAGCCTAAAGATAATAATAATAATCAAATTCAGTTGACCCCAATTAGAATTGCCCTCCTTCCACCAGTTGATATTCATCTAAACAGAACCTTGCAAAAGGTGAGAAGTGGAGGCAGACCTTACACCAGCTTGAACTCAAGTGTCAGTGTTTGAATGCTTACGAACAATGTTTTCCTGACAATGAACAAGTGCCCTTCTCATCTGCAGTCCAATATGTAGAATGGCGTGAACACATTTGTTGACAATATTAATGTCAGCTGTAACGATAAGATTGTTTCATATGTGATGAATAATGTTATACCATTACATGCTAGTGTATCCATGAAGCTATACTATCAGTGGTGCAAAATTTAAAAAAAAGTCTACAAGTTTGTCTTTTCTGTGCACACATAGTTTTGTCAAGATTATTTCAAGTTTAAATATAAGTCTATGTCATTTTTCTTGATATATTATAAGTGCATGTATGTTTGTTCACAAGGATGCGGTTTTAAGTTTAGTTGCCCAACTACAGAGCAGTAAACTTGCTAATCCATATTGTCACATTTTTCTGTCAGATCTGTGTCATAACATAATCATTTGATGATTACAGTGCTTTAGTGGTGGTGTTTATTTTCTTCTAGATGGACAATTTGGGGCAGAAATGCAAGTTCACATTCAAAATGATGGTCCCGTCACAATAACTCTGGAAAGTCCTGAACATATACAACAGGTCAGTTTATCAACCTGGCAATTGTAATTGTTTTTTTGTAAAAACCTAACTGCTTATCTACAATACCGGTACATTTTCGTAATAATTTAAAAGTGACAGAATAGACAGTCTGTGGTATGATACATGATATGATTGAAAATGTCAAAAATTTTAAGCAGAGTTAAAGGTGATCTATCACCCCTTATATGGTATGATTAATTTTGTGACAAATAAATCAAAGTTGCCACAAGATGGGGCACAAGTGTTTCCTTATATGGGGTGATTGGCTATCATGTGACCCTCTGAGAGGGTCACATGATAGCCAATCACCCCATATAAGGACATAATTATTTATACCATATAAAGGGGTGATAGATCATCTTTAAGCAAGATAATTTCTCACAAATGCTGTAGACTAAATCATATGTATTTTTTTGTGTAGAAGAAGACAAGATGTACAAAACCAAAAGACAGTGCTATTCAAGAAAAAACATCTGCTGATCGCCATGCAGATGACAAACAATTAGCAGCTGATGTTGATGAGAAATTGAAAACGTAACACTATATCTACTACTTGTTTTGATACTATTTATTTAGAATAATATGTATAATGAAGCTGCAAGTAGACCTACATGTAGGTGCGTCATTTAAATTTTTGCTACAAGAATTTCAACATTGATTAGAGAAGTGTTAGAGAATAATAAATTACAGAGAAAATATTTTAAGCAACAGATTTGACATTTTCAGTCATTTTAAGCTAGCCTTGCAGAAAAAATTATCAGCTCCAAATGAATGAAAATATTTCTATGTTACAAAACTATACCTTTCATTAGGTTGCTGTACAACCTCTCCTTATATGTTTTCAGTGGCATTTTGTCCACTACAATAGCGTTATGTTTGTTGATGTCATGAAATATTTAACCTCAGATATGTGTTGAGAAACACATTTTTGAAAGTTGTGTGTTGACACATTCTCGATTTCTACTTGATCGTTCTGATGAATAACGTTTAAATTCGCAATCTCTGTGTTCTTAAACCTACGTGATCCATGTTGGCTGTGGATCATGTTGATATTAATAAAGTAGGCCTACCTGGTATTGCCGGTAATGGTGCAGACAAGAATATTTATAATTGCATGTCTTGTGACATGGCACACATGACAAAGTTCACATTTTCATTCAGAGATATTTTGGAGTGAATAACTATAACTTTTAGCAACTTGTATTTCAGTTTCCGGCCATAGTATTTACTTTTGTCACTCTAGTGTAGTGTTTGGCCAGCTTTGTAGACCATGGTCCAGCATTGGGTTTGTTCCTTGTGTTTGCTGGGTAACCTGGTGTAGGGTATATATATGTCTCAGAACATTACATCAGCTGACTAAGTTCAATACAATGATAACATGAGCTGAATAAGATAAAAAAACATCACCGCACATGTGCTGTTAAAGGGACTTGTTATTAGTTAACACATTGTTAACACACTGTATATTTGTCTCAGTCACTATTTAAATGTTTGTGTGTTCCCCTCGGTGAAAAGGTCAGTAAAAACGACGGGTGAGCAACACTTGTGAGCAATATATATTTTCGTTGTGATCTTAAACATATCAATTTGATAACACCCCTTTGTTCTTTTAAACGAAAATAAATTCTTGTAAAAACATGTAGAGCTGTTTGTTTTTAGCACGGCTGGTATGAATCAGCCTTGTTTTGAGTTTTTGACTTTTGGGAATTTATTTTGTTTATTTCCAAATTGGACTCGCCTGAAGTAACAACCGAAGTGACAACATTTAAATTTGAGATATATCTGGACCTATATGTCTTGACATGCACATCAAGGTTATGTGATACCTAGTATTTAAAGCCCACCGGTCGTTATGTAAGCGCTGACGCAAAATATCACAACTTTCAGTGCCCCCAGCCAAACAGTTTTACTTATACACAATATACCCAGCAGAAAACCGGACAAAACATGACGCGGCACGTCTGGGGACCTTTGCAAATTTTTTAGGTGATTGACCTGCGCGTGGTCTACTATGGTCTGACAGGCGTGGCAGACACTAAACTATTGTGATGACTCCCAACTATACAGAGAGCTGTCGCCACTACTCACCGTTACAAAACAAATAGAGACCCCAGTGTTGTGATAAACAGAGTCATGCATATTCGGGACGAATCAAATCCTTTAAAATATTAGCTTTACTTCTTGTCCAGAATCACCTGTTAACAATTTAACATTGAATCGATCCTTGCTCTATGTCCAGACCTCAAATCAGGTCACCCAGAAGTTAGTGTGTGTTGTTACTTGTTGACAGCAGGTCAGCTCTCTCTGAATATGGATCTATTAAAATCGGGTTCTTTGCATTTAATCTGTTGTGGTCTAATATGCAAAAATATGCAAGTTAGGCCGTCATCACTAAGAATGCAGTTTGAAACAATATCTCAGAAACTACCGTAATCAAGTTCAAATGTAACAGTGTCTGCAATAAAATATATTTTTATTAAGGTCAGTATAGCAAGTTAGCATAAAATATGTAAATGAGTCATAATTTAAAATCTCTCAAGCAATAAGAGACCAATTAACATAGAATAAAAATTGTAATGTCTACACCCCCACTTTTGTGGTCAATCTTTTATTTGAATATATTTGCACACTTCTCAAATGCCAACATCACATATAAAATGTAGGTATGTATGTACACATAAAGTGTAACTGGAGCTGTTCTTGTTTATTATGCATCATTTTATGATAATACTAATACTTATATGTATTATATATCGAGGAGAAGATGGAATAGATACAGATACAGTCTTGGTGATATAAGAATGCGGGAAAGCTAATTGTTACAAATTTTACATAACTTTGTTATTTGATGATACATGTGCATACTGCTATCAACATTCACAAGTTAGCTTGACAATCACCGCGATTAGGTTACATATCCACGGCCGGTGGCACCACGGCAGCCAGCCGCATCATTTAAAACCCGGTTCCAAAATACATGAATTATGGATGTGGTGAACAATATTTCTCGTGAACATAAATTCGCGATCATGCGCCTGGCGTGAAAATTATTTATATGAAATGAAAGTATACTACAGTAGACAAGGTTCCCAAACGTCCTGGAAAATTATGGCTGTCCTGGAAAAGTACTGGAAAAACACAATTTTTTCATTAAAATGTCCTGGAAAAGACCTGGAATTCCTTTGGTCCATGGAATTTGGTTTTCTATGGCAGTCTGCCAGTTTGCTATTTTTCTTCATGTTTGATGCATTATACGGGTCCTTGAAAAACTGGAATTCTGAAAGGGGTCATATGAATAAATAAATGTATAAGATGTTATGTGTTAAGAAATCTTTCATCAAACAGACGGCCCATCAGAAATCAACAGTTAAGTACATATTTTCGTCTTAGGGGACCACCATTCAATTACCAATGGGTGAGGGGGCTGGAGTTTTTTTGAAATAAATATTCTCAAACTAACTTAATTTTTTTTTAAAGTGAAATAAATATTTTGCTTGAAGCAGTTCTGCAGGAAGTGAAATAAATAATTTGCTCAATTCAAAAACTGAAGACCCCCCCCCCCCGTAATTTAATGGTGGCTCTTTTACTAGCTAGTATATTTGACTGTAAATAGTGGCATTTAAGTCCTGGAAAGGATACATTTAGTCTTTGAAAAGTCCTTGAATTCACTTGTCAGATTTTTGTGGAAACAGTGGCCTATATGATTTATTCTAACTTAATAATTAAGCCTGCAGAGTTTACTTTTCTGACGTGTACTAACTGAACCATAAACATGATAAGACGTTGAACATCACAAACATTTTTTTAAACGTTTTTTTTACATATTACCTTTGTTGGGACCTTGAGATGGCATCCCTGTACAGTGAGGGTGGTTCAGCTGGGCTATTTCAGCAGGCACTTATTTAGGATTTCACTGTTTCCGCAAACTAATACATTTTTACACGATTTTTGAAAATGTGTTGTTGTGTAAATGTTTCTGTGTAAATGGGGTGCTTAGCAAAATACCTTATAATTTAGTTGTGCATGCCGTAAAAACTTTAAACCCGGCATTTCCTCACTCCTGCAGATGACACTTCTTTAAAACCCTCGGAGTTCTACATTCTTAGCTGTGAAAAAGGCCTGGCTAAGAATGTAGAGCTCCTCGGGCTTTATCCTATACTGAATCTTTGGCCGTTTGGGCAGGTAGGCATTCCCAAAACACTGAAAAGCCCACCATGCTCAAGCAACTTGCTTGTGAATTTTGGACCTAATTATACAATTTTTTTTAACATGATCCATATTCCAGATGAAGTAGAGCAATTTGCACGATATATATCCTCAAAACAAACTCCTAACTATGATGTGACTGACGCCTTCTATGCTACATGAACAAAATGTTAACAACCTACGATACATACTCTTTAGTGAATGGCCCTTCGTAATATGCATATTTTGACGATGCCCGCATGAGCATAATAAAAGGTGTCATGCTAGACCCAAGGAAAATATCATCATTCAGCATTTCTAAAGAATAAGAATTGTTTGATACATTCGTTCAAGAAAGACTGGCGGATAAAAATATGGACATGTGCAGCTCACTAGTGAATAATCATCCAAAACTTATTCGTGTAGAAAACATGACCTGCGTTGCACTGATATGTGCAGTCTGTGTAATGAAACTTGTGAAAATCGTAAATTGAATGTGATGACTGAGGACAATGGTGAAGACGACGATGAGTCTTTAAAGCGTTAAAAAATATTCAGTTACGGAGCTACCAGTAACATTATATTCCACAGCTTGACAAACTTTAATGCGAAACATACTCGTTTTTTTTTTAAGAATGACATGAATATTTTTGGTATTTGCAAAATTATTAAAATATGTAATATATTTTTTGTGTGTATCTTATTGATTTTTTAACTCGAAGTACATATCTTCTCTCATTTGAAATATCAAACTTTGGTGGCTTTCTTAGATCTTTTTAGCGTAGCTAAGTAAAAGGTCGAAGCTTTTCACTATTAAATTCCACAGCGAAGTTTCCAGCGCTCTCTAGATTAGCTTGGTGGTTGCATTCCCAGCACTTTTTTTGAATGAAAGAAAGCATTCAATAACCCATTGTGTCCAACATTCTACCCTCACGTCTGCATATGTACATCATTAAATTTTCATCTGTGGATTGTACTGTTTGTACCATATTACAAAGTCGCATAAATCACCATCCGCGACAACAAATGATGTTAAGCCATCATTTTACTTAAGCCTACTTCTTGTTTTTTATTTTAAGTAATATCATCCAACTGAACTGATATGTTTCAAAATAATGTGCACATATATAAACCGATTTTTCAAATTTTATTTGACAACTAGATATATGAAATGTGGCAAATTGGCAGGGTTCCCACGGTCATGGAAAATCATGGAAAACGAAAAAATTAAATCCAGGCCTGGAAAAGTCATGGAAAATGAAAATTTGGCAAAAAGTCATGGAATTTTTAATTTTTATAAGTGTCTATCACATTTATTTTGAGAAAAATGTGTTGATTACCTACACTTTTGACACAATGACACTGACAGTCATCTATAGCTGTGAAATATCTTAGTAAGAAAGTAAGAAACTCTGCGACACCAGCTTCTGTTTCAGATCGGGCAGCTTGGAGGTTCTACAGTTCTAAATGTGCAAATTTATCCCCCGCCCGTAGGAGAAGGGGGATTTTAGTCGCGCCAGGATTCAGTCCGGCGTCCAGCGTCACGTTTTCTTGTGGGCGCAAAAACTCAAAAACTTAAGGTCAGAAATTATTTAAATTTTACTACCACATTCCCCAAGATATGGAAATGTGCAGGTGACTTTTTCAAGGTTTTGCTGAAATTTAAAATGGCCGCCACAGATCAATTTATTTTTTTGGTGGGCGCGAAAAACTCAAAAAAATAGTTTGGTCAATTTTTTTAGCACTTTTAACATCACATTCCTAGCAACATGGGGATGTGCAAGTGATTTTTTAAAGAGGCTACCAAAATTTAAAATGGCCACCAGAGGTCAACTCTAATTTTTTGGGGGGCGCAAAAACTCCAAAACTTAAAGTCGGAAATTATTCAAATTTTACTATCACATTCCCCACGATATAGAGATATGCAGGTGGCTTTTTCAAGGTTTTATTGAAATTTATAATGGCCGCGCGGCCACAGATCAACTTCAATTTTTTGGGGGGCGCAAAAACTCAAAAAATTAGTTTGGTCAATTTTTTTTAAATTTTATTATCACACTCCTAGCAACATGGGGATGAGCAAGTAATTTTTTAAAGGTGCTACCAAAATTCTAAATGGCCGCCAAAGGTCAACTCTAATTTTTTTTGTGGGTCCAAAACTAAGTCGGAAATTATTCAGATTTTACTATCACATGTGCAGGTGATTTTTTAAGGTTTTACTGAAATTAAAAATGGCCGCCATAGATAAACTTTATAATTTTTTGTGGGCGCAAACACTGAAAAGTTGAAGTCAGTAGGCCTAATAATTCACATTTTACAATCACATTGCTCACCATCTGGAAATGTGCAGGTGGTTTTAGTATTTACTGAAATTTAAAATGGCCACCACAAGTCGATTTTTTAAATATTTGTGACCGCAAAAACTCTTACCTAATTTACGGCAAAGAATGATCTAGGACTTCAGCCCTCTTGTTATATTCGTTTACGAAGTCATGGAATTCTTAAAAAATGATCATGGAAAGTCATGGAGAAGTCATAGAATTTTATTTCCAGATCTCTGTGGGAACCTTGATTGGGAATATTTTCCCACATTTTGGCGGCCATCATGGATTTTTGTAAATAATAATTCACCTGATCAAACTAAAATATATTTTGAATGAATTCTAGAGTCAGAATATCCATTTTAGAACTTTAACTCGCGAAGATATCTCTATGCAGTGCAGATATATTGCCAATATATGAATATTGGCGGCCATTTTGGATTTATGCAAATAGCTATGAAAAGTAGCTATAGAAAAAATTAGTACCAAAGATAAATCGCTTCCTTGCACCCATATAAAGCCATCTATATAAACCTTGGACAAAATAAACATTTAGTTCCCACGGGATTACATAGGCCCCCGGACTAAAAGGCAATTGAGAAAATGAAAAGTCCTTAAATAAATTAAAAAAAAAAACATCTGACAAGACGAAACCTTGACGGATATAAAAAAGGTTTACGCCATAAAGGCCCGCCGTACTGTTATTGAGGCCCATGTCAATACTGGAGAGGATATTATGTCTCCACACTAAATGCAAATACATCAGTATAACAAACATGACAACTGATACGAAGAATCAGTGACAGGAGGAAAGATAAAGTGGAGACCTATGAGCCCTCATTAGAGACTCAGTGGTTGAAGTTGTGCCTGCAATACTATATGAAACTAAAAGCTGATCCTGACAGCCCAGCACACTCGTGTGTTGTAAACCAGAGATTGCTCTGTTCCAGAGATTGCTCAGAAGCAAGCCAGCGACTGTACCTACTTTGCCATATCTTCTTCAACAGCCAAGTATACTTTTCAACTTGTAGGATCTCAGAGAGGGAGACACTTCTCCCCTTTTTTTACAGAGCATGTTAGTTACTAGAGCTATTTTGTAGATATATCCACAACAAAAGAAAGTATATAGGCCTACTGGCGGAACAAAAGAAGACAACAGGACAGGCATGCCCTTTGTCTGTGATTGAGCGGGGGCCCTAGGGTAGTGGTTAGCACCGTGCTGCCTTTCACGCCAGAGTTCGGTACCCGGTCTCGGTGGTTTGAAAGAAACAAAAAATGTTTCTTCCCCATCCACGGGTGAAAGTCAGTATTGTGGGGAGCCTCCGTGACCGAGAGGTAGCGTGCTCGACCTCAGAAATTCGAATCCTGTGTCTGGAGGAAAGTGTCATCTCAAAAAGCTCACCATCCCCAGGAGGTTCTCCTGGCCCAGTTTAGCCTATATGTGCACATTTTTTGTCAGTGATTATTGTGAATTTACTGTTGTATCACAGAGCTACTAGCCATTGAAGCGCCTGTAGAGTATATAATATGGTAAATTAGCGGAACTGCATTCATGATCATCACATATTCGATCTCATCATTGCAGGCTCTTAAATGTCAAAAGCTCAACAACCCTATTGTATCCAATTAATATCTTACATATGTACGTTACCATTACTTGCATAGACACAAAGACATTGTTTTTGCTAGGTACGAAGCCATATTAGGATATGCTACGTGGTAATGAGCGGGCTGACGTTCTGGCCAAGGCTGCCCTGTATAAGACAAAACAGTTTTACTATAATATATCTTAAGTGCAACTCTGTGTACCTCGACAACATTTGAATGGAATATAAATGTCACCAGCAAGGTGTTTGAAGTACAACCAAACATTAAGCGGTCAAGATTTTACCCCAATGGATAAAGAAAAGATGATGTCTTATGTATTTGTTTAAAAAGGTCTAATATTACAATGTTTATGATTACAATTATGTTTTAATGTAAAAATAACATCAGGAATGAATTCCTCATACCTTAGAACCCATAAAACCATGTATTACATGACTATGTTTGATGTCAGCATATTTACATTTGACGGAATTGGCGAAAAGGCGGCCATCTTGAAACCATGTATTACACGACTATGTTAGATGTTAGCATATTTACATTTAACGGAATTGGTGGCCATCTTGGATTTTTCACTCCCACGCATTTAGTACAACCAGGATCTTTATAAAGGGATTTTTATGTGTTTTAACAAAGTACAAAATATGACACCTTTTTAATTACAAGTAGCTGTTTCAGGTAAAAAGATATTTACAAAAAATGGCTGAAATATAAGAGATTCAATCGAATTCCTATAATTTTAAAGAAAATCGGATCCCGAGTCCCCTGCAGTCCCACAGCTATAAACAAATTTATCTTAGCAGATTGTTGCTATTTTATAACATATATCGCTTGTTAAAGGCTTCAAAGAGCTGGTTTAGCCTTGGAATAATTCATTTATTTCACATTAAAATAATAAATATTTGATTGCGTGTGTTTTTATTGTTCCATTTAAATATTAGTATGACAAACACTGTCGATAGATAATATTACCCTCGAGGCTACTGGAAGCTGGGAATTGCATTAGAAATTCCAGCTTCAACTGATGAAAAATACTAATTGACAATTCAGCAGAACGAGGGTTAACTATACATATTCTGTTGAACATAAATGAGCGCCAAATATGCAAAAAATAAATTAGACGTGAAATAGTAAGCAAGTAACTACAATATAAGGTAAGCTTTTCGTTGAAAACAAAAGTAGACAAAGTTTTTTTAAGAAAGATATTTTATTTCTCTAGCAAGGGAGCGGAAGCTGATAGTTACATATGATTGTAATCAGCACGAGAAAAACAAAAATCTCAAATATCATAATTCAAGTTTCACGATATCTCTCCACAAGTTGCAGAGGTTTCTGCCAATATCAGAATTTGTTACACATACGTCCCCTGAACATTAAGATGTCGTATGTGCCACTTTCTAATGTGAGAGATACGACCTTTAAATCTTCAGGAGGCGATATAAGGTACAGCACCATATGGGACAGCAATTAAATAGTTTATAACTGTTAACAAGGCACAGTCAATAAAACTGGACAATACCAAGTGATACAGCGTTTTATAACAGAACAATCATTTCCAAGGAAGTAATAAAAAATATCACAATCAACAGATTTATTTATTCTGTATTATTTATGATGTGTAGCCATTAACTAAAAAAACATTGTTGTCATGTTCAAATCAATAATGTGTGAAAATAAAGAGCGGTCATTTCATTTCAGTGATTGATGCCCAAACTTGATCTGAGGAACAATATAAACAAACTGCACTATTATGGTCATTATTAAAAAAAGCAACTTCCTACACATGAATCTATATATAAAACCAGCACCGTACGGGCAGAGGAAAAGCTTTGATTTTCTATACATTATTCGATTTGTAGTAAAAGTTTATGTACAATATGCTACAAGTTGATTCGACCTCGTGTATAATGTGCATGTCCAATATGTATAAATCATTCAGCTTTGATCTGAACACATGCTAAAACAAACTCAGCTGCAATTAAAATTATATCATGTTAATGTTGCCTTACAATGCCTCAAAGTAGCTGTTTTATCAGCTGTATTATTGCTACTTAATCTGTTGTCAATTATATTGCTGATCAAATGCGTAGTATTTTCAACCCTAAATTAGAAATTTGGCACATATTAGCAAGTCACATATTAAGACGTAGCTTAATTTTCACTCGCTCGAAACTGTGGATCACGGTAGCGAGGTTCAACTTCAAGCAGGTGAAAATGAGCATTATCATAATTTAGAAGATAAAAAGGGTCAACACTTTTGTCAGCTGCAAGCTAGTCCAACTGCCAGCGATATATAGCACTGTAAAATGTACCAACTCAACTACATGCAATTCTAATGCAGTATATAACATTCCATATAATAAAACAAGAACAGCTTTTATGTATATATAATTATATAATATAACCTTCATCAAAATATCACTGTCAACAACTTTGAAATTTAATTTCAACGGAAATATCATTACATAAAATGCAAATACATTAAATTTTACTACATGTATACTTGAAAAAATAATTCTCTTCTCATCATTTTCATTATCATACACTGTATGTAAACACTGCATAATTTACACATATTTCTTTAACAGAGTTGTGATGGAATGTGTACTTCAACCTCATTCATACTTACTAGTTCATTTTCTGAGGAAATACAGATCCACTGATAATATTTGTAGCTGACGTTTTTTTACATCTGCGATATGGCAGACTATACAATAATGATAATAATTAAATATTCTTTATTTATTAAATATTTATTTATAAAATTATTCACAGCACAGAGCACTGTTACTGTCTATTTTTCTGGGTTTTTGTCTTTCTTCTTTTTTGACTGTGATTTGAAAAGTGATCCAAACACATTTTTCTTTTTCTCCGGTTTGGGAGCTATTGGCGGTCTGTCTCGGTCTAAGGTTGAAGATTTCTGAGGCTGATAAGCTGCAGATGGAGTGTTTCCCGCTGGCATAGTCTGGGATGGATCAGCGCTGTAACTAGACACTGGTCTCTGCTGCTGCTGATGTTGTTGATGTTGCTGCTGCTGCTGCTGATAATGTTGGTGGTGGACGGGTGGCTGTTGTGGCGGCATGCTGTGGCGATAATTTCCATTGGTGCCAGCGGGCGTTGTAGATGCTGGAGGGCCTCGGCGATTGTGGAAGTCAGACTGTGAACAAATATTTGTTATTTTATTTTTGGAGACAAATACTTGTGGCTAAAGTGTAATTTTCAAAAATATAATCCCCACAAACTATAATAAAATAATTTATATGTGCAATACTGTCAATTGGATAATACCGGGTATGTGCATATTTAAATTTTCATGACATGAATTTTTGAAGTTTTCAGAATTTTAAATTAAAAAAAAAAAATTTCCTCGGCCATAATTAAGGCAGTCGCTGAGCTGGGCAATGCCACCTTACAGTTGCGCTTGATATATCGTTATCGTATGTTATCATATGTGACTAATTATATTACGACAATCACTATACAGACAATAATTATCACGCCACAAGACGTCGACCTAATCCACTAACACAATATGCTGCACCACTGTTGACTTTAGGTTAGGCCAGCGTCAGAGATGATAGGAAGTTATTTTACAGATATTGTTAAGTTAGCGAATTAATCTCCTAGCCTAAGATATTATTTCGATACTAATGGAGTATACCCCTGTGAATTGATTTAGCTCTTCCTCATAAGTTAACTGACAATTGTTTTCCCCATATACCTGGTAAATTCTTCAAATTATTTTTTCATCCCAGACACATGAAGTGCGTGTTTCAAGATGGTAATGTCCCAAAAAGAATGTGAAGGCGATATCTTCTAGCTGGCGACAATTCGACAAAGTTGTGGTTAAAGGCACTTTTCGTAAATATTTTCTCTGAACTAATGGAGAGGCTTATTCCGCACACAAACCAACAATTTTGATTCTATTGCTGACAAATCTAAACCAAGAGATTGTAGAGATTTGATATTGATTTAATATGTGTAAAGTAATATAGATATGTCGACAATCCTTTCTTTAATGATTCTACAGTAAAATCTGCAAAGGTTAACGAATCAAGGTGACATTTGGTACACAAATGAACTCTCATGGACAGCCATACAGTATGTCTCTGAATACCATATTTTTATATCTCACTGGTGGCTATATGATTGTGTGCATAGCAGTTTCTACTTTAATCACAATTAAAGGATTGAAAAAGTGTAGATTATTTTGCATTTGTTCATGGGCAGATCACTCCTATAATGAATATTTTGTAGTGTACATATGCTTAATTTAATCACAATTTAATAGAGTGAGAAATTGTGCATGTACTCATTCTTGAGCAGATCACTTCTATACTGTGTGGTGTACATACCTGTGGTTGAGGGGGGCTCCATGCTGCAGTATCTGAAAATAATAGACAGTGTTCACATTAGCTATAGTCAGTATTATGTTAATCAGGCTAAACTATTTTAAATCCTTAAACAATCATTATCTTTGCAACAATTAAATGAGGAGTATCCAGTTCCAAGTTAGACTGATTGCATTCATAAATAAGACATTAATTCACATTGTGTTGTTAATTTAATTTCAAATCATATTGTTCATTAACGTCAATTAATTTTTAAATTTTATCCCTCTGTCTTTCATAAATATTTGATATATATATTACCGGTATACAAAAGCATATACTACAAATGTATATATACTGTGGGTATAAATATATATACAGTATATATATTTATACAAAATGGAATTCATGCGCTACTTTTTCTTCAAACTATATTAAATCTATCTACAATGCAAAAAGATGGATTCTGTCTTCAAATACATGTACAGTAGAGCCTGCTACGAGCAGCCACCCTTGGGGAACTGGAGAAGTAGCCTTTCAAGACAGGTGGCTGCACATAGGAGGTTCATTTCTATATGAAATGAAATTTTGGGCAGTGGCCACCCACAGGAGGTTTGCTGCCCATAAGAGTGGCTGCTCATAGCAGGTTCTACTTTATTACAAAAACAGAGACCGAGAGGGCGATGAAAGCCTGTAGTCTGTGAAAGAGAAAAATAACGTTAAGTAATGCACTAAAAAGAAAAGCATTAATTCAGCATACACTACATAAAAACAACTATGTACAGATTAAGTGAAGACATTAATTGTGTATATAGATCTTGTAACATCAATATCATTTTAACTGTATTTTTTGTTTATTTACAATAGTTGCACGTGGATTGCAGCTTCCATATTTTTTGCAGTTGGCAAACGTTGACTTATTCTTTTGATTATCACGCAGGCAATTCATGCAACCTCAATTCCATGCAAATGCAAGTGATAAAAACTGAAGAAAACAGTTCAATCACATTCATCAAACCCTTAAAACAATGCAGATTCCTACTTTTCACCAGTCACCCTTATTGCATTCAACAATCCAGAATGTTAAATATATTGTGCACTTGTATGAAAAATGGCATATAAATATTTGTGATATGACTTAAACTTATGCGTTTAAAAATTAAAAGTCAGTCTGTAGAGTGACAAGGGTTAGCATTTATTGCAGAGATATACAATGTTCTATCATATGAACAGTAATACAGCTAATGTACAGATTCGTAACTGTATCTATATTGCATATCATTAAATGACAAGTTGACAGGAAAAAATATTACAAAAAAAAGATCAATATTAGTACAAAAAGATCATTCGGTAATATGTACACTTGAAGGCAGCGACAGTGTTGTACTAAAAATGCAAAAAAATGATATTAGTATCTAGGTCGAGCTATGATAAAAAGGCAGAAATACATGAAGTGGATGTAGAAGTTAGTTTACATTCTAATCATATTCACACGGTTATTGCTGGTGTAAACTACTGGTTCTTCTATAGCCAAAAAATACAAAAAAACACAGTTTCAAGCTGCGTTATTTGTCATCTGTTGTTGTGATCTTGGTGGCCATAATGTGTGGTTCCAATGCAAATATACAATTTGTTTTATTTTAATTATATAGCACTGTATCTGGTAATTTAATTGTTATATATTCTTTTCTGTTACACATTGCCACATGTATCCTTTCTTTTCATATGAGCAGATACAAGTAGAAATAGTGATGACAAGCACCTCCATATGAACTTTTGATGACATTTTAAAAACAATGCAATACAGGGCAGATCGTTACATGTGTCCACATGATGTTTTCAAAAAAATGTACTTTTTCCTTATAAGTTATATATTATACTTCAGTCTTGAATCCCTGTTGGCCCACAAAGTGTTGGAGATTTTATACCATATATTCCCATTGCAAATTTAAAGGGGTGTAAACACCGTTCCCACACTTCCACCAACCACAACATTCAAGTTCGCCTTACAGTTTAAACGCCAAAAATGGAACCCATAGCAGTGCCACAAAACCACAACTCAAAAGCATTTTTTTGATACACTACAAGAGCAAGGTGGATTCTTGGCACAAACCCTGCTGCGGTTGTTCATATTGGGGATAGCGTGGTGGCCTATGCGGGGGAGGATCCAAGTGGTATTGTGCTTGTTGTTGTTGCTGTGCTGGATAGAAAGCATCATCATCCTGTTGCCAGCTGGAGAGAGGTGGCGGGCGAGATGGTGGCAGAATCGGCGCGTCTTCTTCCATCATGGCACCAGGCTGTGCTGAGTAGTGTTCAGGGTATGGGGAAGAAGGGAGAGGTGGTGTGGAGTCTACACACCGTAAAGAGAGAGACAAACACCGTAAAAACAGCAATTATTCTAGCATCGCACGTAATTAACATGACAAAATAGATAACTATCCCTTAGCAAGGCTGGAAATAAGGCTGATCCAAGTCTGTGATCTTAGACAGACTATATCATCGAACATCACAGGAAACACATTTAGCAGCATTAGTGTAGTGTTGGCTCATAGCGGGCCAACAATAACCCTTTAACCGCCGGTGCTGCATATATTCGGGTTTTCATTTTTTATTAGCACCTTAGGAAACACATTTTAAACATGTGACAAAGATTGAATAATTTGGCGGTTAAAAGGTTAAACCAACCTGGGTTGGTCTTGTGTGTCGGAATGAGACACCACTGACAAATAGGGAAGCATTCTTATTTCAAGCCTTTACTATATAATATATAAATAATAAACAAAATAAGAAAAAACACCTCCTGAATCAAATGTATAACATTTTTTCACATTCCACCTGTGTTAAAAGAAAATTTACTGACATGTTAGGACCAACTCTGACATTTATTTGTTGGAATAAATTAAAAAAAACCTTACCCCGTGAAGTTCTACATTTGTTTAATGTGTATGACTATTGTGACCCGAATTTAGGTTCATAACAATTATTTTGTTGAAATGGATCTTAAAACTAGAAAGAGTTGTTTGGAAACGAACACGAAAGCAGCCCTCCATTATCCGACCACTATTTTAAATTGTTCGCTCCCAAAAGTTAATCAGATCATTGGCTGCCATTGCTGTGTATATTTGCCAAATAAGAAGATCTGCTGGAAACTTTTTCCTGAAACGCGCTAACAAGTATTTCTTTGCTAGTGGCCCAAGTGATTGAAATTTTTTTTTTTTTAATTTAAAAAAATTAAAAAAATGGCAGACTGGCAGTCATTTTGTATTTTTTAGTGTGAAATTTGTCATGGGTTATCCTTGTTCGAGACATTACATTTTGTTTTATATTCATGGTCCAGTCATTTTGCATTTCTTGAGTTAAGTAAATATTACAAAATTCAAAATGGCCGCTAAACGGCCATCTTGAAATTGTTTGATCCCAAAAGTTAATAAGGTCATTGGCTGACATAGCTGAACTTATTTGCCAAATAATAAGAAGATCTGATGGCAACTTTTTCCTGAAATGTGCTAACGAGCATTTCTTCGTTAGTGGCCATAGTAATTAAAGGGTTGATGATATGGGTATCAAAATGTCGCCAAAACAATTCCCCAGTGGTATATGATGGCTATGTGAAGTATGAGGAAGCAGAAGTTGATAGATTAGTAGCTATCTTGAAAACAAATAACTGCGGCGGCGGACCGTGTGGAATACAGTGAGCAGCCCGCCTCGGCGAGGGCTGCTTAAATATGTCAACTTTGCTGATTAAAAAAAGTCTCCCCCCAATGTTTTCTTGAAATGTGTTCTGTAGCTGAAAAGTAGAACTCGGTTAAAATCATCACAGCTAAAATAGGACGTCGGGTCAACTTTGAGCTAGCATTTATGATGCTATCCAACATTCAGAAAGCATTGACTCAACATCATGTGTTAGATGACGTACACTCCTGACTGTATTTTATGTCATTTGAATAGAGTACACAGCAGGTAACAGACGTTGAACCAATGGTGCTTCAATATTGGCTAACCTTCTATGGCTTTTGTCCAACATTAAAGCAATATTTGTTGTACGTGTTGTTTACTGGGTGTAAATAACATTCTGATGATATGATAGTTTACCTGAGGAGCTGGACTGTCGACTGTGATGTGATGATTCACTATGAGAGCTTTTCACAGATGATTTCTGCCATTCTCTGTCAGGATGACTTGTTTTCCTGGCGGGGTAATCCACCTGGGTCGTGGATACGTGGGACTGGTTGATGTCTTTCTGTGGTGGTGGTGGTGCGGAGTAGGCCTGCTGGTGTGCTGAGTGAGATGTAGGAGTAGGGTGATGCTCCACTGTATGGCGGGAATCACTGGACTGTGTGGAGCCATGACTAGATGCAGGACTCACCGGCATACGCTGGCTACTCGACACATTCTGTGTACTGCTGGGAAAGGTTGGCTGAGAAACCTCCACAGGACTCCTTGGTTTGTCCGGATCAAACACCGTCAACTGCTGCGCTGGTGATAAACCTGGACAAAAATACACAATCAGTTTTCAAGAATAGCATGTTACAAAAATATATAGGCCTACTGGATTAACATGACCACAGGGCTACAAGCTGCAATTCCTTCAATGGATGTAGTATAAAAAACAGTGTTCTAGGATATGCACAAAAGTGACACGTGGAGTGTGTGGATTACTGAAATCATGTATTTTATATCTATGTAGTGTCACGAATGGTTAATAATAAGTGTAGAACTTTTCTTGTAAGGTTGCTTAAATTTGTATTTTTCGTACTTGCAATCTGTCATAAATAAACATAAGTATCATCATCTATAATAATATAAAAAAAGCTTCTAAACGTGAATAAAACATTTAAGCTCTGCTACATGTCAAAGGAGGAATCTCCACTAAAAGATGCAATTGTTACTAAGTTAGAATATTTTAGTCCGTGGACTAAAATATCTGTGCACTAAATACCTAAGTAGATCTTTTTCAAATCATGTCAGTGGCTGATGGATATGTGTGCTTGTAAAGCCAGGCTAACATAGCTAGTGCAAAAAGCAGGTTTAGGTAATTGCAAGTGTGACAGAAGGTCAATTTATGTTGGAGTGATGGCGAAAGCACAGCAACTGTTTGTGAAAAGTATTGTAATTCGTTCTGTATAGACCTGTATTTATTTAGTTTGATATAAACGAAATTGTATGCATGAAAAAACATAGAAATGAATAGACAGACCATTGAATGTATCTATTTCTATCAGGGACTACTGCAGGACCGCTAAAATGTTCATACTGCACACTACATTCACACACCACTTCCTTTGTTTTGTGATGGCGCCAAACTACAGATATAGCGAATACTGTATGAGGCCACATTATCTTACCTCTCAAGTACTGGGCATCTGACAACACTTGGATAATGTAAGGTAAGGTGAAATCTGTTATGTGAACTTGATTAGATCGCCCGTCAAAATATACACAATCAAAAGGTATATATAATTCATTATTGAATTTCAAAGTTTTAGAGACATCAATAAAAATAGCCATCAATTGATGGCAGGACCCCTCAGCCGTAGGCTCTGTCTATCAATATCAAGAAATAATGAGAAAAAATGACCCCTACTACCATCATGTATTTTTTTTTAAATGGCTGCGGCGGCCATTTTGTTTTAAATGGATGTATCCCAAAAGTTAATCAGATCATCAGAAATACCTAGAGAACAAACATACCAAATTTGAATGCAATCCAAGCAACGGTTCATAAGTTATCGTGCCCGCAAGCTTTTTAGGCGGCCATCTTTTTTTAAATGGCTGCGGCGGCCATTTTGTTTTTAATGGATTCATCCCAAAAGTTAATTAGATCATCAGAAATACCTAGAGAACAACCATACCATATTTGAATGCAATCCAAGCAACGGTTCATAAGTTATCGTGCCCACAAGGTTTTTAGGCGGCCATCTTTTTTTAAATTACAGCGGCAGCCATTTTGTTTTTAATGGATTAATCCCAAAAGTTAATCAGATCATCAGAAATACCTAGAGAACAACCATACCAAACTTGAATGCAATCCAAGCAACAGTTAATCAGTTATGGTGCACAAGCTTTTTAGGCGGCCATCTTGGAAAATGGTTGCTTATGGCTTGGTGGAAAAAAAATATATGGGATGAATTGCCCAGGCACATAGGTCACGTCTGTAAAAAATAAACAAAATTCATAAATTAACTTTGTAGTAAGAGCTGATTACAGACCGCCCGTCCGCCCGACCGCCTCTGGTGATCACTATACCCCACAGCCTTAATGGCTGAGGGGTAAAAAGGTAGTTTGAGGGAATAACTGGCTATCGTACTTGTTTCATCATTTGTGGAATTGATAAGGAGCTTATAGCTAATCATTTTGTTTGACATGGGACCAGCTGAGACATATGTATTTCTCATACGTAAAATAACATAATAATTTGATATTTAATTTTTAGTGGACCTTTAGAAGACAATTATTTCGAAGCTGAATAATTTGATATCTTTGGGACTGTACCGTCACATATAAATACCCTGAACTATCACCCTGAACACATCTCATTCATTTACAAATGTTTGTACGAAAAACGTTCCCCTCTAATATTATATTATAACCACACCACCATTTGTGCTATATAAGTTGTATGACTATAAAATTTGTCAACGTTTAATGGCCACCCAATCTTAGGCATTTGAGATAATATACGCCACATAAGAAAGCAAATGCCCAGGTTTGCAACAATTCTCAACACGATTCAAACAGACATTAGAATAATGTACTTGGTGATAGAATAAGAAGCACGGCACACACTACATGCACAATTAGATTGTACTAATCTATAGTGAAACGCTATTGAATTTAATGTTCTTGAAAGATGATGTTAGATTGTCCAGTGGGTTGATCTTCAGTATGACTTTTTTTAAGAATGAAACAAATTTGTACGAGTGTTTAAAGTCTCCTTATTTGTGACTGCCTGCCACCATTTGAAGCTTGAAATTAAAAACTTGACATGAGCAGAGCATCCCACTAGAAACAAACTAGATATGTGAGGGAAAGGATACAAACTGATTTCACTGATTCATCTTCTACAATCATATATTTTTAAATAACCATATCATTTTGAAAATAAATGTAGGCCTATGTATGTGATCTCGTGACATGCATGTATGTCATCTCATATATCCTCGAGTTATGTCTGCTATGAGTCTGTTACTGCCTGCAGACATATATACTCAGTGTACACAATCAATGATTCAAACTGTCACACAAGCGCAGACCTTACGATTATCTTACATTGTTAACGTTTTATCTGTAGGCTACTTTTGTAACCACCAATAAGAAAAGACACTCTCTCGAGGACTTTGCACACAGTGAATCACTGTTTGGCATTAATACCTACTCTGCACGTGAGACAAACGAGGTAAGTTGTCATAACTGCATGATTCTGAACCACTCCCAAAATATGAATAATACAGGTTGTTTAAAAAGGATTTAATCCAGATTGAGACACAAACGATGGATTTGTAGTTTTAAGCCCACAACCATATGAAACATCAAGTACAACTTTTTAAAATCTTTTTAAATTACGTCCACCTTTCAAAATGGATGGCGGACAGAAACATATACAGCATCTTCCAGATTTTGGTGTTGCACAGCTGAAACACTTTCCACTACCATAGTACCGGGGTAACAGTATAAGAGGGCATATTACAGTTGGTGCTAAATGGAAAGTCTAAATCTAAAGTAATTTTCCAAAAACTAATGTGAAATTGGAAAATTAAAATAGGCTTACATACCAATCTACCGGTTGTAATAATTAAAAAACCAAAACCATCCTTACACCATTTCCAGATGAATATCATTACGAAAATGTAGTCTCTATTACTACTTTTTATATATTAGTGGCAGATTAATATTTTATTGATAGACTTACTGACACATAAATTAACTTGTTTGATTTGATAAACTATACACCATAACTTTGTTAATGGCGTTTTGATAAAGTGTTCTTGAAACATGTTCATATGTCATTATTGTGACAGTTGCAGTAGTTTTACAAGAGAGGGGAGGGGAATTGTTTCAGATAACATAGTTCATAATGACAGAATGAAAGCACGAGGACATTGTATTTTTCTTCATCTCTGCAGAATGTGTATGGTGTACAATTGAGCTGTACTACTTCAAGCATCGGAAATATAAGCAATATTCATTCTCGTAGAAACTAGGACATTGAGCCACCACTGTCCCAAGTAGGACCAGCGTCAGAGATACCAGTACAACATTGATACAGCATTAGCTCAAATCACGTCTTAGTCGAGATATAACCACCTGCAGATTGTAATAACAGTGTGTTAACAGAGTGCTTTCCCTCATACGATAACAAAACTTTTTCATCATAAATAAGTCTATAAGTGGTTTACTAATCAATATATGCTTCCAAATTTCAGCTTTGTTTTATTGATTATCCAGGAATGTGACTAATTGTTCCATACATTTTCTCCAAGTGTAACAAGAGCACAGTAGGAATAATTGCCAGTCAAGGTATGACTTGGTTATCATTCATTTTCAAAATGATAAATCGCTTGTTTTTTATTCTGGCTGCAATTTTTTTTTATTGTTCTATTTTCCCAGCCGGAAGCATCCTGTTACAACACTGATTTTGTCGTCTCCACTGGATTGTCATAAAGTGGCAACCAGGGATTAAAGAGACATATCTGCCACTTTATAACAGGGGATGATAGTCATAAATGGCAGCTATGACCTTTTAATCCCTAGGTAACACATGAGATGTGTAGCGTGTCTCATTAGTACATGTATGAAAGATGTTAAAACTGCAGTTTGTTTTGTTCTCCAGCACCTAATACAACTACACATAGTCATTTGTTAGGTTATTCTACTTTCAGGGTGACAACTTACTTGAAGGATCGTCAGCATCTTTATAATTAAAAAAGAGAAACACAGTATAATAATGTTAGTAGAAGAACATACCCAAATCATCCTGTCTGCAGCAATCATCACGAAGCAACAACATAAATACTTTTCATGGTTTGTCAGAAATGTTTCACTAGGATGTAGGGTTTTTTAAAATGGCATCTTTATCTTTAAAAATAATTCACCACTGCTCATAAATTGCCACATGAATCATTGTCGTTGCAGAGTGACTATTTAAAAAAATATGGATCTAATCTTGTACTAAAAGTGAATGCAGTGTTATTTTAGACAATACAAGAGATTAGACATGCATGTCTTTCAATATACTGTGATTTTACAAAGTAACCACTCGTATACTGCATAAGTAAAAAAAATCTCACATCATGGCCTACAAGAATTTTGCAGATTATGTCATGAATATATATTTACTTCCCAGCACCTCTTATTAAACAGAAAGTAGTCTATACATTTGAAAATTAACATCACAAAATCAATCACTTTATTAAATGTTCATAATTAGGCTGGACGATTCAAGGGAGCAACACACCAGGTAGTCTTAGTCATGGTTGTACAAAAGTTGTTAAAATATTATTGGAAAAAATGATTTTAAGAATAAAAGTAAAAATTCACCAACTGTTGATGCCCCTGGTAAGTTTTGCCTTTGTGACAACCATGACTATAACTAGATGAGGGATTATCCCTTTAATATACTATTTATAGAATACAGTAATGACTCTTGTTAATCACTAACAATTTTGTTAACATTTTTTTTGTCTATGGAAAATAAAATACAATATTTTTTTTTGAAAAAAAAGAAAGATAACATTTCTCCAATGCATAAATATTATTGTACATGTTTTTTATCTTTCTTTTTTGATGAGAAGAAGTATTTGGTGAGCAAGGAGTGGTTAATGATTATGTCATAAATACAAAACTAATGCTATTGCAGGGTAATAATAATTAAAAAAAGATATAATAGCTATGCAAAATTGGGAAGTAAACAAATATAGTTTCTAATCTAAGTTTGCAATATAAATAACCTCAAGATGACATTTGTATGTACAGCAGTGCATGCGATAAAAGAGAAAAATCAGGTGATAACCTTGACATCAAAAGGTCATATCTGCGATTGTACAAATTGGCAGATACAAATATTTTAATACCAAGGTGACATTATCATGCTTATGTAACACCACTGTGTCAGAATTACTGATCATGCAAAAGTGTGCAGTAAAAATGCTGATTATATCTCAAGTAGAGAACTGCCTAACATATGCATTATTCTCATTAATATCTGTCTTTACCTATTCTCTAAGAGGAGTAACTTACTTGCGTGAAACTGTATTTTCTGTCTCCATTCCACCATCTCGCTCTGGCTGTTTGCCATGAACAGGTACTCGGCCCCATCAGACAATGTTAGCCGCAGTACATGTTTTTTCTTTGTGTAATCTGTGGCTGTCTCACATGTGGCGTTGTGAATTGGCAGTGGTGCAGCAGCTGCTGTGTTTTCTTTGAAAGCTATAAGAAATCAACAATAACAAGATAATATCCCAGGTAATAAAAAATCCTTTAGACGTGAAAATCTGACGTCTATAGAAGTCAGATTCTGATGTCTAACCGCACTAAAAGTGTAAAATATTTACAAGGGCTGTAGACACACAACATAGGTATTCAAATGAAGCGGAAAGAGCTAACTAAACCATTTATGATGATTTCAAATTGAAAAAAAAGCTTATAGGTGATGTATACTGTGATGATAGACAAGCGTACATGCTCTGACTGTAACGCATTGACTCGTAGATATTTATCCCGTCAGTCATCATATCATGGCTTATGATCGGCCGCTAATAGAACCAAACATGTTTTTAATAATGTATAATACAATGTTGGCATAAGACAAATAATTAATAATAATACTATTTCAAACATATCAAACTAGGCCTAGGTCGCAATATGTTCGTCACAGCTGTAATAGCGTTGTGCGTGGAGTACATAGATCAGCAGCGTGAGTGGGAAGACACGGGGTACACACTATTGCGGGGTATCTATGGTCAAACCAGCAGTTGTTGATTAATTTAACCCTCTGTGGGCTATACTCCGGAGCGGGCAATACACCAGAAAATAGAGTAATCTTTTTGTGTTATATCCACTTTATACTACCCCGGTGCAATATAGACAAACTTCTTATTTTCATTCACCTTAGAATGTGGATTGCCGTCTTAATTCTCAAACTGCGGTGAATGTAAATGTTCAGATTTATATAATAGGCCCTATAAACACATAAAAATTAACATACCTTGTTGATCTTTAAAGAAACATAATAACTGTCCGCAGAGCACTGTATAATAATATTTCCAGGAGCGAATTGTTGCCTTTTTACTGCCACTCTGTAACTCTTGTTTTCTCTCCAGATAGCCCTCCATCTCAGCCGGCAAATCTATAGGTGCAAACTTTTCTTTGAAACTGGAAGTTCTTTTGCGAGTTTTTAAGCTAAGTGTTCTTTTCGCCTTTTTCTGTGAATCAGACCTTTCTATTTTTTTGCCTCCAGTATCCTTCCAGGCATCTGATGTTACAAGCCCGCCTTTTTTCTCTGTACTAGTTGGCTGAGGTGATGTGGCGTCTCCTGATGACAGTGTTGAATGTGTTGTCGGTGAGGATGGTTTTTGTGGTGATCTGTATACTTCATCAGTTGTGACTTCACTTTCCATTTCATTTGGAGCGTGACTGTCGCTTCCTCTATAGGAGGGAGTGGCACGCATTAGGTTATCCACCTCTGATGAGGATAAATGTGTGGGTGTTTTGGGAGATGTAGGGGGCTGAGATTCATCTGCTGCCTGTTCCATTCTACAAATAACATAGAAATACCACATATTACGATGTAGGTCATTCTCTCGCATTACACATAAACTACTATGCCTGTTGAATACAGGGATACATGTTGATTGTTAGGTATAAGGGTTTGTAGTCTAATATCAAGTCCTAGGTTCCATCAGCCAGACTCTTTTCACCACCTGGTCATGGAACCTATTGATTCATGTGCAATTGTGCTTTTCGTTGCTGGGAAGTTATTGTATACATCGTCATTTCGTATATATACACAGGCCTGCATGTCCGCAATAGTTGAGTTATATTGGATATCGGTAAAACATATGGACACCTTTCATGCTGGATGAAACATAATTATGTCAAGGAATACATCATGGATGGTGGCATCTCAACATAGCCTACCATCCTGCACAAATGCTATCTATCTGTATCAAGCAGTACAGTAGAACCTCCTATGAGCAGTTACCATTAGGATCCAGGAAAAGTGGCCTTTCAAGACAGATGGCTTTCTATAAGAGGGGCTGCTCATTGCTGGTTCTACTGTAGCTGGTAATAACTAATTGTAAAAGTCATTTCAGAAAATGTAATACCAGTATAGGTTGTTATATCATTTATGTTTGATTTGGATTAGCAGATACAAAATTGGCTTAATCATGTTGGCTCACCAGGGCAACATTAAACCAACATTGGGGTACAGCTAACCTGGCTCTGTTCTGTGCCTCCTGAGCCTCCTCTATTTCTCTGCGTCTTCTCTGCATCATCTCCTGTGCTTTGCTGTCATCTTCTTCTCGCCGTCTCCCCTAAATATCATAAATGCAAAATAATAAAGTGACATTCATAAAAATAGAAAATTCACCAGAATCCATGAATTAGTAGATGCTATTATAGCCAGCAAAAGCAGTAGTGTTACACATAGCAATGAGCACTATGGTATTGATACCCGTGCTGTATTCAAAGAGCCTTTTTTGGGTAGCCTGATAATGCAGATGTTGTAAGCTGTGAGCTATAGACTATTTAAAATTATATGGTGATAAATTATGAAAAAGCTGCTTTGCTATAAAAGTAAGTCATTGTAAACTACACAATTATCCAAAATTAAAATTTGATAACAATTCCTACACAACTGAAGATGATATTGTAAGTAACAGAATAAAAAAATAGTTTAATTTATTGTTAACTTGTGAACATTTTATACACATTTTGTTATCCGATTTTTATATCACAATTTGGGTATGGGGAAGATTAAAAATAAATTAAAAATATTTGAAAAAAATTTGAAAGGAAAAAGGTATAGAAAACGGCATTTAACAAGATATTGTGAAGCATTTTCATAAAAGTTACAAGAACATCTTAATCCAGCTGGAGGTATACAAGTGAACAATCAAATTGTTTGTGTACTTATGTTTGTTTTATGGAAAACTCCATATTATTCCCAGTAAACTAACGTTGTCAGAATGTTGCTGTAATGTCTGTCTACTTTGTTGCTTATGTTATTTGTTTAGCACCAATTAGCTTCGTATAGCTACTATTTAAATCTTTAAATAAATATGTTTATATGCCCACAAATTGCAGTTTCACATACTAAAAATGCTCTAACTAATAATTTATTGTTTTGAATAAATTTTGCAATACTGGAAAATATTTGTATTTACATTAGGTAGTTTATATATTGCACCCTAAACTATTGCACCCTAAACTCTCCAAAGCATATCATATTTTATAAATGGGTGTTTTATAAAAGTAAGTAATTCAATAAAAGTGAGTACTTTTATTCATGTTGAGGTTGTGATTGCAGCGGCAACTCACATTTCAATGTGAATCAAAATGACCTGGGTGTTAAGGGGTTACGACTATTAGTTCTGTCAAAGTGAGAGGCAACTTCAAGAAATTTGACAATATATATATATATATAACAGCATTGCATTTCCCGATCTATTAAAGTGATGTGTTGTGGAAGCAAGATATGGCTTAATATTTAAACGAAAAAACTTTCGTAAAATGGATTGGATTAATCGATTTACCTACTATAAAAACGAATATAAGATAATACTGATAAAAATCATATCAGAAACATCTGCTGAAAAGGGAAGACCATAATGTACATGAGGAAGACGTCATATAATACCGATACCTCACACCAAACCACTAAATCTAATGACAATGTCACCTTACTAAAATGAAAACGGGACCAATTAAACTATTGTCAAACCATTCAAATCCCATCAAAAGCACACTTTTTACAGAATAGCACTTTATACAGTACAGCTTCCATGTACTTTATTCCTATTGTATTGTCAATTCCTCAGCCCATAATATACCACATTAATACAAGGCGACCTATTTGATTTCATGTTTCTCTTTACTCACTTAAAGCATCATATCAGTAGGCCTACTGTAAGAACATTTCTCTATTGAAAGCTAAAATTTGGAAAGATTTGTAAAGAAAATATATAATATGGAAACTACAAATAATAAAAAAAAGTATAAAAATAATCCCATTTTTCATTAGGCAGTGAACAAGATTTAAATAAACCATTTTTCAAATAATAAACCTTGTTATTTTTAATACAAAGCATACCACCAGCTCCAGACTAATTCAATATACATCAGCACACACATCAGTACATAATTATACATTGTATGTAATTCGACTTTGCACCAGAGGGATTTATAGGCAAACTGGATATTTCTGGTTAGGCTGCAAGCAGACATGCTAGAGACCTATCATGCTTGTTAGTAAAAGATAAGTTTTCTACCGAGCTATCTATCTTGGGAAGTTCATCTTGTTTTTTAGCGTGAATCTCCTGAAATAGAGTACGAAAGTTTTTAATAGCAAACAACTGAACCCACACAAGGCACATATACTATTTTAATTGTCAATAGTCTAATCTACAGGGTAAAAGTTAATATGACAGAGTATTACAATATAAATCTACAGGTATATTAGCAATTGACAATTGCTGCTCAAAAAAAAAAAGTTGTACGTCGTGAACTAAAACTAAACAACATGAAAAGCATGCTAATCTAAGTCTATGTATATTTTTTTCATATTCTATGCCATGCAAAGATGATGAAGTGCTTGTCAGGTTAAGGTCATAAATCCATTTAAAAAAACATTGATTGAAAAGTATTGGTTAATGACTCTTTAAAAAGTCAAAATATTATAACTATCTTCCTTAATTTATATAAACATAAAGGATCAAATTTAAATTTAATATAATTATATTTAAATACCTAAAGGTTAATGTTGTTATTTATACAGAAACATACTTAAATGTTGAATGCAAATTTAAATCCTGATAATCTATAATTAGAGGTTGAGGATTGTATTGTGATATCACATAATGGAAAGAATAAATCAGAGCTTGCAATACATTCAGTATACATAGTGACAGTGCAAAATCTTGTGCGACATGTACTAACGGTTTAAATAAGCGAACATTTTGCTTGAAGTTGATGAAATAAAATGTGCCATAAAATATTATCTGTGACAAAAGTACTAAAGGCTAAGAGTTTTTGTGCTTTCATCATCGATACAGTATATAATAAAATGTAAATTACTCCCTTGGGTCTGAAGTGTCATAAGAATCACATTGGCAAGTGAACCTGATGATACTTCTATCACAAGGACAAATCCTAAAATCTCAAGGGAGAAGAATCTTGGGAAATATTTACTAGAGGTAGTTTGAAAGTAGCTTGCCTGTCTGTTTCAAGTAATTTCCACAGGTACTTATTGTCTCTGTGTATTACTTTAGAAAGAGTAAGTGCTCTGAATAGCAACATTATGTGCATCCACTATTCTACATAGCTTGCAAAAAAATCGAAAACATTGACAATGTAGCAAGTTTCTTATCTAAGTAGAAGACTTACAAGCAACAGAATGGATTAAAACAACAACAATAACATACATAGACAATTCTCTTATCTCTAACCATGCAATGCATAACCAATTACCATTGACTGTAATATATGGTGTGCCCAATTCCTATTACCATGATTACATGTACTGTACTACTGTAAATCCTAAATTACTTTAATTCACAGTTGCCAGTGGTAACCATTGTCCTACAGAATTTTCAGATTTTATTTTTCGTTCCTTTGAAGTTGTAATTGCTAACAGAATTTGCGGCTTCATAAGAGGAAAAAGTATTTCAATTTATGAAACATAGACATTTCCCTTACTTGATTTATTGAGAATCAAATCAAATCAAATGGAATTGTATTTGGTTTTAAATTTGGGCCAAGCAGCACAAGGGTTAGGACAACTATAAATAATAATTTTTCTGACAATAGACAGTAAACGTAATGGTTATCTCCATTTGAATGTTGAAAATGATCTACACTGTATACATTTTACTGTCAACATGCCTCCGCCTACCTCTAGAATTCTTTCCTGTTCTCTCTTCTTCTTTTCACCAAGCTTCTCTCGTTCTTTTCTTTTGTCATCTTCTTTTTGCATTCTTGCTTCCTTCTTTTTCTGCTCTTCCATGTCCCTCTCGAGCTTTGGAATTACAAAAAATGTATATACACCCATTTTCAAATATGGTTAGAAATAATCGTCTTTACAAAACAGTATCAAATGGTCATGATATTTTCTCTAATTTTTAATGGTCATGATATTTTCTGAAAATTTTAATGAATTCGTGCGTTTTAAATCTGTTATAATCATGATTGAAGCTAATTACAGTCACATCAATTATACTTTATTATTTATTAACATATAATATATATATGTAAATGTACACACCAGTGTCCGCCTCTTGATGGCATTGAATTTCTCATCTTGAGCTGCTACTGTTTTCTCAAAATCTTCATGTTTGCGGAGCTGTTCCTCCACAGCATCTATATTATTTCCGATCTCTTTGTCATGTACAACAGGCTCGCGGTAATTAATCCAAGAGTCCAAATGATCAATGTCTCGTCTCAATTGCTGAAATGAATTTTTTAAGCATAACTTTGTGAGCTGATAAGTAAAATAACACTCAACAATATTTTTTGCCACATGTGGAAGTTATCTACCGATATAAATTGTAAACTTTGTTTGACAGGTTACACTGAAATGATATTTCAGCTACAGTTTGTCCTTAAAATGCTTTTTATTAGTAATTTGAACAAGAAAATATTTGAAGGAGATATAGGCATTAAATTTGATAAATTCATGTATGTTTTGATTCAAATTGCCAGCATGAGACACTTTACCCATTTATCTGATGTATTAACACTAGAAATTCTCAGAACTTTGGAACATTTTGGCTCGGTCTCGCATTGTCTGTAGTCCAACCCTGGATACTGCCTTAGATTGTACATAATTATTTGAGTAATTTTTACCCATTTGATGTTGTGGGTCAAGTGAGTAAAAAAATTAATTTTATGATTTAGCGATTTCAGATTTAGTCAAGGATATAAACTGCAGTGCATCTTACCAGAAGATCCAGATTTTGATCGTAGAGCTTCTTCCGATCACTCCACGTATCGAGTAGATTCTGTAGTTTTAAGTCAAGGTGATCTATTTTTTCTTGAATCTGATACAATAAAACATACAGTTCATGTAACATCTGTCATCTTATTTGTTCTGTTGTGTGTCTAGAGATAATAATGGGATATCAGAAATGTTCATTCACATTAACAGTCACCCAGTACAACAAATATAACTGATGAATACAAAATTATTTTTACATTATCAGATTAGAAATATTAATATATAACCTTTTTTAGATTCTTTTTTTAAATGATCTAAATTAACGTTTATGTGCATATCTATGCTGAAGCTTGGGAGAAAGTTAATGGAAGCTTCCACCTATTAACAGCCATGGGTCTCATCTCATTTTCATTGAGCTTGAGACGTGAATTGATCTTTCAATCTCCAAATCAAGGTGAATTAAAATGGATTTTAGAAAATACTCAACAATATAATCTAACATAGCCTTATTTTGGTACATTATATGATTTTCTCTCAAACTTTTTTTATTGAAAAAGCAGTATTTTATAGGGGGTCTAATTAACTTTTTTCGAAAATAGCCGAGCAATCCACAATTCGACCCCCCCCTTTCAAAATTTCCTGGACATGGGCCTGTGTCCTCTCACCTCGTTTGATAAGAAATGTCCTTCAGATATCAATGTCTGACCCTTCTGCTTAAATTTGCTGAAATCTTTGCCACGGGTGTCAATTTCTCGCTCGTGTTCTTTGTGTTTACGAATTTGTGCTTCAGCTGCAGGAACATCTCTCGCAAAATCTTCTGATGTGATGAGTCCCGTCATTTTGCTGCACCATGCTCTAAAGATACATCATCATCATTAATGATAGCCCTAACAAATTTACAATTTTTTAAATATTATCAAGAAAAAGTCACCTAATGTACAAAAAAGCTAAAATTAACTCCTTTTTTTTTATCCCGATGAGGCTCTTTCTTGTGCATCATCTCTACTTATGTAGAGCATAAACATTCACCCTGAAATTGTCAAAATAATAATCACTAATAGTAAGCCTTGGTTTTAACCAGGGAGACCAAAGGTTTTTTTCAATTTTAAATCATTATAAATGACTTAGTTAGCTTCTTCCGATTCATTTGAATAACTACCGGAATGTTATGGGTCTACGACCATTATCACTATTTTTACTCTAACAGTGCAGGGATCGACTTCAGACGTCAGAATCTGACATCTACAGACATCAGATCCTGACGAATGAAGTTGATCACCGCACTGTAAGAGTTAAACAAATTGAAAGTAACATATATGTAGGTATCTTACAGCAGATTTCTGTAGTCATTGAAATATTTTTGAAGAGTTTCAGCCATATTCAGACGATCTTTGCGAGATTGAGCTTTTTCCAGTAGTAAGTTCCAGGCTTCCACCATCTCTTCATGCTTGCCGTGTATGTGTTCCTGTGCATCTGGGAACTGTACCAAAAGTCTCTCTGCCTCTCCTGTGATTGTCTCTACTTGTTGACTGATAGCTGCCAAATCTTGCTGTAAAATAAATACAAACATAACATGAGAGTAACACAATGGAAGCAGTTATGAGAGACTATCACCCCAGCAATTAAAAGCTGTCTCCAAGCAGTCTCTGAAGACAGGTAATAATTTATGACATATAAAGGTGCATGGAAATGTCGAATTTCATGACATATTAGGTGAGTGCTTTCTAAACCTGTACAAGGCAGAATTTTTTTGTATAAATCATGGAGACCAAAGGTTTTTTTTAATTTGAAGTCATCAGAAATGTTTAATTGGCTCTTTCCAATTAATTTGAATACCTATGTTATGGGTCTACTACAATTATAAATATTTAAATCTTTCAGTGTAGGATTTCAGAATCTACAGAGGTCTGAAGTCGGTTCCCGTGCTGAAAGGGCTAAGAGAGTGGATTCTCGTAACAAGTGTGCATGTATCTGCTTTGGACAGCTAGTTGTTTTTAGAAGTCAGTTTTTGTGATTGAAGTGTGGCAGATTGTACTGCAACAGGCATAGACCTACCACAATCTGTCCAGTCAACACAGGATGCTGTCTCAGAGCTGGGACAGCGTCAAAAGGTTATCCCAACATTGAGGCAGCACTGGGTTCAAGCGCCATGCTATCTGCGTGTAGGCCTATCATAACGTATTCTTTCACCTCTATTTTACAGGAATAAAATAGCTAATGTGTCATGTGTACATAAACTAATTTCAAATGTGTCATTATCTCATTTCACATTGATATTATAGTGAAATAATGTCATACCTCTACTCCATTGTGTTTTACAATGAGGGCTTGTACACTTGGTAAATCTTGGCCATAATCGTCTGTTGAGAGCATCCTATCTTTCTCATGTATCCATTCAATAGCCTCGTCTGCGTCTCTGACAAATGCATGAACTGTCTTTGCACCAGCCAAGGCCTAGGCAGCAAAACACACATAGTAACAAGAGCACTGAATTCCTATAACATCCCCCGCCATAAATTAGGTTAGAGTTATTGCGGTCACAAATATTTAGAAAGTCGACTTGTGGTGGCCATTATAAATTTCAGTAAAATCACCTACACATTATTTCTGACTTCATTTTTTTGCGTTTTTGCGCCAACAAAAAGTTATGAAGTTAAAGCATGGCGGCCATTTTGAATTTCTGTAAAACCTTGAAAAAATCACATGCACATCTCCATATCATGAGGAATGTGATTGTAAAATTTTAATAATTCACGACTAAGTTTTGGCAACCTCAAAAAAATTGAAATTGATCCGTGGTGGCCATTTTGAATTTCAGCAAAACCTTACAAAATCACCTGCTCATCTCCATATTGTGAATAATTTCTGACATTAAGTTTTAAAGTTTTTGCGCCCACAAAAAATTTTAGAGTTGACTTCTGGCGGCCATTCTGAATTTTGGTAGCATCTTAAAAAAATCAATTACACATCCACAAGTTGCTAGGATTGTGATGTTGAAATTAAAAAAAAATTGACCAAACTAATTTTGTGAGTTTTTGAGCCCACCAAAAAATTGAAGTTGATCCGTGGCGGCCATTTTGAATTTCAGTAAAACCTTGAAAAAGTCACCTGCACATCTCCATATGGTGGGGAATGTGATAGTAAAATTTGAATAATTTCTGACTAAGTTTTTTGCCCCCACAAATTTTTTTGGAGTTGACCTCTGGCGGCCATTTTGAATTTTGGTAGCATCTTTAAAAATTTACTCGCACATCCCCATGTTGCCAGTAGTGTCATGATTAAATTTCAAAAAAAATTGACTAGTAGTTTTTGAGTTTTTGCGCCCACAAGAAAACGTGACACCAGACGCCGGAGAGAATCCTGACGAGACTAAAATCACCCTTCCCCACCGGGCGGGGGATGAAAACTAAATACTGGACAGAGTTAAATGTAAAATGTACTCATTAGTGGATTAAAATAAGAATGCTATGGTATGACTGATAAGCTGTGTAAAATGTTATTAGCATTAGCTTACACATATAATTGACCTACTGATATTTTTACAGCCTAGTGCTGACAGTAAAGAATACAGCTGAATGCGATATAATGATTGTACTATGTTGTATTTTTATTCCAAAATAGAAATATAGATACGAATGTGTATACGGTACTGATTATAATTATATATAAGTTAAACTGGACCAAACTGTAACCTAGTTTTGTATTGTTATTCATTTACTGTTTTATGATAAAACTTACATCTTGTCTGGCTTGGGTCAGTTCTTTGACATACGCCCACATTTGGTTAATCTCCTTGCATCTCTTATTTATTGTGTCACTCTCGCTATGATTGCTAGATGTCAGATTGGTTGCCATTGTGTTCACATGAGTCACACGCTCTTCACTCACTTGTAAATATCTAATGAAGTCATCAAACTTCTCTTGCAAAATCTATATCAAAACATCAGGAATTCAGAATATATATACACAAAATTTATTGATGAATGAAACTAATAATACAATCTACATTGTGTACCAAGTAGTATGATACTCATTCAATGAAGTCTTATTCTACAAAACTCAAAAATAAATAAAACTCTTTTCCTTAAAAATTATCATGTTGACTATGATGGTTGAAAGAAGCAGCAAAAATAAACTACACTTTCGGGATAACAAAAAATGTAAGATTTTTTCACATAATACACGTATCAGGCTTATGCCTATTACCTGGACATTTTTTAAATCTGTGCCATGATATAATATCAGGCTTTTGCCCATCAACTGGACATGTTCTAAATATGTATCATAAGGAAAATACCACACTCGTTCAATGAATAAGGTGCGAGCTTTTGGGGAACACTTTATTCATTGAACATGTGCTGTATTTTCACATATCGCACAGAGTGTGAGAATATAATTTCAGCTTATACCCATTACCTGGACATGTTCTAAATCTGTGCCATAATCTTCTGATGCTGCAATAAGCTCCTTTTCTTTAATCCACTGTGTCACATCATCAGCTTCACGGTGGAATTCAAAGAGTTTCTTGTTGTCTAACAGGCGATGTCTCTTATTCGATGCCAAGTCTTGAAGTTCTCTATAATTGTCCTCAACTGCTACCTGTTTTATAATATATCACATATGTGAGTTTGGATATAATTACTATCACACTACTTTGCCAAGTGAGGATCTAAAGTGAAAATAGAAAGTACAGTGCATCTATTATGTTGTTTTTTCCATGTCCTAAAATGATTCTCGTTTGATGTTATTTCAATTGAAAATTAAGTATCAGTCATCAAAGTTAATAAATTTGCAGGAAATGGTAAAAAAGTGTTTCTGATCTGAGTAAGCAAAAGAAAACATCCAGTATGCAGTTAATATGACTGATACGTGAATATTTTAAGCATAGGCCTACAGTCATTCCGTGTTCGCTATGAACTGTCTATTTTTGTTTATTTTTTACCTGTTGCTGTTGAATGTTTTTACTGTCAAAGTGACCGCGCTGAATTAGTCCTTGACTGAGTGCAGCCAATTCACCAATGTTATTGTTAAAATTGTCAATATCCAAATCAAGCGCATCCATTTTCTTCACTAAAGCCTGCAAATCAATAAAAGAAATCTATAGAATTGTAGAAATTAAGGTTTCTATGAAAATAATTACATAAGATTGAGCTTGTAATTAAAAGTTTAATCAAGTACAACACATACTTGTACAGAGTCTTCATCCTTTCCAAAATCAGTACTTGACAAAATGGGTTTCTTTTCATTCATCCAAGATTCAGCTTCTGCCACCTCTGAATAGAACTGGAATGAAATAAAAAGTTTTATCAGCTTAAAAATGCATCTTATCATATTGTGACCGACAATGACAAGTAGCTAAAAATATATAAAATCTTAACGTAAATAAAAAAAATGGCAATTTATCAACAACATACATGTACAATGACAATAAAAATCACACAGTTTAATAAAAAGTTTATTCATGGTCTCAAACAATTGAGACAAAAGACAGCTAGGCGGATAACATTATTTACTGTACCCAGACAATCACACTCAGTTTCGATAAAAAAGTGTCATCAATATACAATGACTTTATTTTTTAATAACCCAATGAGCTCATAAATCCATCAAATTTTAACATGGGTGGACTTACATAGGCCTAGAATTTCTGTGCAACAAGCGTCTGTGGGGTGGAGTTAATAATACACTTACAGTTTGTGACTCCACAGCATCCAGTAATTTAGCTTTTCTTTGGCCAGATTTATCCTTGAGATGTTGTAGTTCATGCTGTAGATTTTCCAGTTGACGACTGACATCATCAGAGGCATAGTGTTTCTGTTCTACCATATGGTGAGCTGTGTTAGTCACTGTCTCTATCAAAGGCTCATGAGATACAATCTCATGCTCCAATGCCTGTTTAAACAAATAAAATTAAAAAATTAGTGATTAATTATTTTAAAATTATATACATACCGTATAGTTAAAATAAATCTTCTGACTTAACATCATTTTTCTCAATCTTTTCTGAATTAAAAAAAAATCTAAATGGTACATTTCTACAAATTCAACTGTTACTTTCATAAAACACCAATAACCTATGACTGAGAACATAAAACAGACAAACCTGATGTTTTTTCTGTAGGTTCTGTACACCGGTAAGGCTACTTCCCAGGTCGTTAGACTCTGCTATCGGTCTTTTCTCTTCTATCCATGACAACTCATCCTGCACATCTCTGCTGAACTGGTACAGCAGGTGAGCATCATCCAGGTTATCACGGCGGATCTGACAAGGCTCTACCAGACCACCATACCTAGAATAAAAAGAAAAGCTGTGATAACCTAGAAAACATGATATGCTGATTTAATCTCAGGCCATCGCTGCTGATGAAAGATCAACATTCAAACAGTCTACAGTCTGTGTTGGTGTTATTTTAACAAGAGGACTGAAGTCCTATATCATCCCCACCATAAATTAGGTTAGACTTTTTGGGGTCACAAATATTTAAAAAGTTGATTTGTGATGGCCATTTTAAATTTCAGTAAAATCACATGCACATTTCCAGATGGTGGGTAATGTGATTGTACAATGTGAATTATTACTGATTTCAATTTTTCAGTTTTTGTGCCCACAAGAAAATATGAAGTTTATCCATGGCGGCCATTTTGAATTTCAGTAAAACTTAAAAAAATCACTTTAAATTTCAGTAAAATCACATGCACATTTCCATATCGTGGGAAATGTGATAGTAAAATTTGAATAATTTTCGACTTTAACCCTTTCCATGCCTTTCCCAGACCGTGTCCGGGAATACTGATTACAATGCCAATCCCGGACCGTGTCCGGGCTAGTTTACAGTTAATTCACTACATGCTGAACAGTCGCCTAGTTTGGTCCGATGCATTCAGCGTGCTTTAAAACATTATGGGCGTGTACTACAGTGCCATCTGGTGACTGTTTGGCAGGTACCGAACGCTACTCGCCCTGGTCAGGCCGTGTATGGACATTTTGTTGGGTTGATTCACAAAACAGTGGTGGTGTTGATGTTTTGGCGTGAATTAAAACAGTTCGCCTGTATACAATCACAATGTCATAGAAAACTAGGTGAGCAACAGCTCAGTGTATGTAGGTCTACTCTTATTTATATAGTGGGTATGGTATGTCAATTTATCCACTCTCTGCAGCAAGCACAAGACGTTCAACAGATGCTGGTTTAATGTTGTCTCAACGTCTGCGACGTTGCACTAACAATAACCAAGCATTGGTGCAAATTACGACTGTGTTTGTTGTGTGTCGCGTCGTTATCTGATGTCTGCTATAATTATATAGGCCTATCTGGGGTCACGTCGCACTATTTCTGGTTGACATGTAATTTTTACCTCAATGCGAGAAACCAATTGTATCAGTTTGCAGCCTCATTCGTCAGCATTAGGCTATTCAGCGTCTGTCTCACTGGCGTGACCTCTTGTTCTAAATATGTGTTATGATAGCTCCCGGGGAGCGCAACGACTATGCCTTTCGGAATCTCCTCCCGCACGTATAATGTCACTCCTCAGGTACTGTTATTACCCTAAAACTACTTGAAACACCTTCTGAAATAGTGCTTGACCCTCAATGATCCAACTACAGTCATATGTAACACTTAGCTCACGCATAAATAAAGTTGGAAGGCATATAATGGTATTTTTTTGTATTTTTTTTCGAGTTTGACCTTTATATGACCTTTATATGACCTTGGAATGACCTTTGCACACCACCTCAGTATAGTGGAACTCCAACCCGTGTTACCCTTTCCACACAGTCATATGTAAATTTGTTGCAATTCAAGGCATAGTTCCACACTACTATATTTGGTCACTTTTGGCATTCAATTTTAGTCCTGGAGAAGGGGGAATTGAATAGTGAATTTATCCAAAGGTGAAAATAAGGGAAATCCGAAGGGGCTATTACTACTCTGGTACTCCTCGGGTACCTTAAAACTACTTGCGACACCTTCTAAAATGGTGCTTGACCCTGAATGATCCAACTACAGTCATATATAACACTTAGCTCAGGCATAAATCAAGTTGGAAGGCATAAAATTGTATTTTTTTTCGAGATTGGCTTTTATATGACCTTGACATGACCTCGGCATGACCTTTGCGTTCAACCCCAGTGAAGTGCAACCCCAACCCGTCCCACCACAAATTGCCAGTTACAAATATGGGAGTTCACTATGAATTATATTCTGTAGGCCATCTGAAGAATCTTAATTAGTTCTTTTTAACCAAAATAACCATTATGCTCAAGTAATTAGGCATTATAGAAACTGGCAGGGGCTGAATTATTAGGCATGGAAAGGGTTAAGTTTTAGAGTTTTTGCGCCCACAAAAAAAAATTTGAAGTTGACCTCTGGCGGCCATTTTGCATTTTGGTAGCATCTTTAAAAAATCACTTGCACATCCCCATGTTGCTAGGAATGTGATGGTAAAATTTAAAAAAAAATTGACCAAAATTTTTTTTTGAGTTTTTCCGCGCCCCCAAAAATTTAAGTTGATCTGTGGCAGCCATTTTGAATTTCAGTAAAACCTTTAAAAAGTCACCTGCACATCTCCATATCATGGGGAATGTGATAGTAAAATTTGAATAATTTCTGACTTTAAGTTTTAGAGTTTTTGCACCCACAAAAATTTTTAGAGTTGACCTCTGGCGGCCATTTTGAATTTTTGTAGCATCACTAAAAAAACACTTGCACATCCCCATGTTGCTAGGAATGTCATGTTAAAATTTCAAAGATTTGACCAGCAGTTTTCGAGTTTTTGCGCCCACAAGAAAACGTGACCCCGGACAGAATCCTGGCGCAACTAAGATCCCCCTTCCCCTACGGGCGGGGGATAAAAATGTAAACTTTAAAGTAGAGGAATTTATTTAGAAAAAAAAGCTAAATTAGAACTAGCCCACTAAGCACAGACATAATTATAAAGTGGTTTTAAAAAGCTGTTATCTATACCTTTCGGTGATGGTATTGGCACGGCCCACTAACTCATCCCCCATGAAGTGTCCTGTGTTCTTCATATTCTGTGCTCCGTTATGCATCTCTTGAACTTTTTCTTGATGTTTACTTATATCTTCCTCCAATAACTGATAAATCAAATTTAAATTCAATAAAATAATGTGTCATAATTCACTACGATTATCGCAATAAATACAGGCCTAAAATTTAAGGACCAAATGTGGTTTTAAAAACAAACTTCTTATTTCAAGTGCTCTATCCTATTGGGAACTAATACGTACATGTACTAACAAATAGCTACATGTATAACTTTTACATTGACACACTGCAATAATATCTAAAATTGAACAATCATTCACAATCTTTCATAGTATTATAATTAGTACAATTTTATATGCATTGTTAGACAATATCTAGAGATATTATTTGGCTAAATCTACATCGGTGGACAGTCTATAATCAGTGTCACTGGATTTCAATTCTGTCAATATACCTGATGTTTCTTAAGTAGGGCATTCACACTAGTGACGTCTTTCCCGTGATCCTCTGAGGCCAGCTGAGTCTCCACTTCATCCATCCAGACCTCAACGTCATCACATTGACGATTAAACTGTAATGCCTGAAAAATACAAAATATATAGAAAATCATGTACAACACATTTGTGAATGAATATATCACATATATACATGTCATACACTTGCAAATTTTTTTTTAGCTTATGAATATATTTATTTAAATATATTTATTTAAAAGGTAAGCTACCACTGTTTTGTAGTACACGATTCACCACAAAAATGACAGACACACTTATGTCAAACGGCCTGATTATTTTAACTGTGAACATGTTTAGTTTCCTGGTATTATTATTATTATTCCCTGCACAAAATAATGACACATTTTTAAAAGATTTATTTATAAAATAGCATTAATCACAGCAGGCTTAGTATTCCTCATACACATACCTGATAGGCTTGAAGGAGACGTTCACGTTTCTCACGGCTTGCAGTTTCCAGAGCCTCCCAGCTTTTTTCCATCATCTCTAGTTTTTCTGTAATATCTTCACTCGCAAAATGTTGCTGATGAACCAGCTCCTGTCCTTCCTAAACAGACATTTTTTATATGTTAGAAAGGCTATGATCAAAACACTGATAAAACATTATTTTACATCAACCATTGTCCCAGGGAGACTATTGAACCTATTAATGACCATATGTGTTCTTAATGTATAAAATGTTTTGTCATCGACGTAATAATTCTTTTTAAAATTGTGCTGGAATTAATTGTAGAATAATAATTTAAAACAATATCATCTCGTAGGGATAACAATAGCAGCTGAGTCGATGAGGAGAAGGTGGATTTAAGATAGTAAATATGATTTTGATTTTTAACCCTTATTTAATTTTAGTTCTCCCAGTGTGTTTGAAGCTTTTAAGATCATGGAAATTATAAGAGGTAGCTTTAAAATTTAAGCTGGCAGTTGTCACTTGTGTCTGCAGTTTTTTTGAATAATTCATTAGGTCATCTGACATAAGATCATGCCACCATTAGCTGTAATGTAAAGCCCAACAATGGTCGGTTCTCAACATATCCATATACTGTATCATTGATACATGTATCGTCAATGGGGTCAGTATTTAATGATTCACTGGAGATGGATTCAAAAATACCCAAAAAGGATCCCAGGAACTTAGCATGGAGAAGGTTGAAAATCTTACCTCAGCAACACCATCTATTCTCCTTTTATTAGTCGCCACTTCTGCCTCAAAACCATTATGCTTGTGAATCTTTCCTTGTAGGTTAATAGGGTCCATGTACGACTCGTCTGTGGCCACTTGATGCTTCCTTGTTATCCAATTCATTACCTAGTACACCCGATAACAAAAATGATTCATACATACTATGACAAATAATACCTATAGGCCTAGTATTAAAATATGCCTTTATTGACTGAATTATCAATAATTCTGAAAACATCTTTGTGAAAGATACAGTTAGCAATTTTCATGCTGAATTTCGTAAATTAAAAACATAAATTTGCTTGAGTGAATTCAACACTTATACAGTTAATCAAGTATTAATTGTATTGATCAGTTTGATAGCTTCTATTTGACAACAGTTTCATGAAAATGTAAAAATAGGCATCATAACACTGTAAGGGTGAATATATGATATATTTTAATTTTATAATTTACCTCGTATGTATTTCTAAGATATTGCTGATAATTTCTGGAATCTACAAGCATCTCTCTCCTTCTATCAGCCTTTATTTTCAGATTATTACAGCGAGTTAGGACTTCTTGACATCTAGCATTGATTGGTTCTGAAGCATAATGTTCTTGATCCAGTAAAGCTTGAGCTAATTGTTGTAAAGTAGTAATTTTCTCCTCTTGTGCCTCAAGGGTCACTTCAAAATTCTCATGTGTCTTGATAAGCTCCTCTACACTTGACAGTGAATTCTAAATAAAACAAAAAATAATTTAACTAAGATTCCCCATAGTGATGATACAATACAAAATTGCTTAATATGATTTGGTAGTTTAGTCTATCCCACTATATATCGTCCTGACATGCCACCCAGTACAAAAACATGTCTGTCGTCTAAAAATTGATACTGCCCAGGCAGAACTATATAACACTATATAAATATAAACATATCTAAATATTTATCACTTTTATTTACAGTTTTGTGATATTTTACACCAAATATTTCAATTATTTTGTTTTTTAGAAATTTTCTTATAATGCATTACCAAACAGATTGAAGTACAAATGCTTGAAAATTAGGGAAAATCTACAAATAATCTTTTAAGTGTCAACTCATATTATTTCAATGCTGGCTAATTGTTCAAATATTTCAACTACAAAATCTGTTATCTGATGTGCTAAAACATTAATACAGGGTTAAAAACTTAGAAGTGAGACAAAATACAATTGTGCCCTGGTCAATTTCTGATAAGAAGTTGTCTGATAATTATAATCTGTACAATACAATATTGCATGAGTGCTAAGTGGCTTACACCGAGGTCTTCATTGGCCAGGAACCCTTCCTTTGAAGCCAGCCAGCTGTCAGCCTGTTCAGCATACTCCTCATATACCTGAAATAAAAAAGTAAATTATATATACAAGTCAAGTAAGAAATCTAACAGAAGAAAATTATCATGCTAGCCAATACAAATGAAAACTTGCATAGCATGTATTCACATTCAGAAACAGAACAGCATAGCATATGAAACTTGCAAGATCTTATGATATATTGAAGGTGAAATCAAGATTTCCTCAAATCTAAACATTTCCCCCTTAACTAACACTTTAGATACTGAGATATTTCATCAAATTTCCATTTACTGTCACTTCAAAATTGCTACTATGATTTCCACCTCACAGTGATTGGAATTATCCTATTATATATAAAAAAAATATTAAAATTTAGCAAGTGAAGTATATTAAGTTGAAGCTGCAAACGTCCAGGTTTTAATGTCCAGGACACACATGTATGTCAGATGACACAGTTCTATATTTGCTAGCAGGTAAAGGTTTAACAGACATTTATTTTGATAATAAATTGTGTCCAGTTTACTGACTAACTTACCTGGAGATCATATGACTGCGTAAGAAATTCTTTTTTCTCATCCCATGTTTCATTTAGCCGAGTCCACGTAGTTTTAAGTTGATCACCCATTTTCTCCACCTCATTGCTTGAGTAATGTCTCTGATTCACTAACTTTTCACCGCGTTCTTGTAAGCCAACATAATGTCTGTATCGTCCATCTATTTCAGCCTGAAATATAGAAGTGATAGTTATTTTTTTTATTATATTTAGACAGCTACATGTACTTCGAAAGTGCTCAATTTTAATTTTACACATATATTTAGCCCAATATGTCATCAATGAATATTATAATAAAAGATCTGGAACTATACATGCTACCATATTTGCCTAGCCCTTCATTTGATTCGTATTAACCGTTAATTAATTGAATTACTTTTTTAGTGAATATATCAAAAACTTTATTAATATTAAATGTTTCTCCACAACATATTTTCATTCCCACCTTATTTACAGCTATGTGTAGTAGGGAATAGCAATGGAATTTTTTTAATGATTATGGTTAAATATAGATCTGTTATAACAAAGAGGAATAAATAATAAAAATACTTTTCTCTCCTGATGAGTTGATAGGAGCGCTTCAGCCTGCAAAACATCTTCAGCAACTTTGTCAGATGTCATCACCGTAATCAAGTTGTTACACCAGTTCAGCTGAAAGATGGCAAGTGAAATATTTTCATATTACGGTACATTGACAGAAAAAGCTGATTTTAAACCTTTAGCTGCAGAAATGCCCTTTACTGTTTTTCACACCTGCTAATTTGGAACAGCTAGTGTACATTTCCAGCCTCATATTGATGGGGAAAAAGTTCAAATAACATGGTATACTGTTTGGATTTGTAAAAATACTTGGTCAGAATTTGTGTTTATAGAAAAGTTATGGCAATCATATCCCTAATCATTCTTTACAACAAAGTGTTTAATTTTTATTCTGTCATTACTTACATGTTCTCTAGCCTCTGTCAAATATTTCTGAATAAGATGAGCATCTTCAAGTTTTGACCGTCTGTAAATGAAAAAAAAACAATTAATACCATGCCTCATAAACAAAGACAAATGGCTAAGAGAGTCACAGGAAATTATAAATCACAAATACAATAGCAACGCATTAAATTTAAATTGTCATCTCCACTTATTGAATTCCTGGTACATTTCAGTTGATAACAAGACTACATAAGTCCAGGAGCTCCCGCTTCAAATTTGATTTAAGCAATTTTGTGTAGGGTTATTAATGTAGTCCTAGGGTAGGTCAAAAAGCAAGACGCAAGACAACTAGGTCTAAGAAGCCCAGTCTAAGAGTAAGATAAGAACTAGACAGTCTGTCAGAGATTGCAAACCTCCATTGAAATTAATGATCCTAATTAGTATCCCAGTAATGGTCTACCTATCTGGTATGGTTTACCCGATATCAGACCAATCGAGGTAACTAATAGGTGATTTACGGTCATTTTGAATTCGATATAAATTAGTTAAAAACTTAGGGTGCATCCTCCACCGGAACCTCAAATTTTGTTTTATAGTAATGGACTAACATCTAACAGTTTGCAAAATATTGGGCATGTGAAAGTAAATAATGGCCGATAGGGGGCCATTTTGAATTTGATCAAGTCAGAATTTTTCAAGATGCATCCTCAGCTGAAATCTCACATTTCATTCTATAGTAATCGTCTAGCTATCTAGCACGGTTTACCAAATATCGGCCATGTGAAAGTGAATAATGGCCTAAAGGCGGCCATTTTGAATTTGATCAAGTCAAAATTTTCCAAGATGCATCCTCAGCTGAAATCTCACATTTCATTCTATAGTAATGGTCCAGCCATCTAGCACGGATTACCAAATATCGCCCATGTGAAAGTGAATAATGGCCGATAGGAGGCCATTTTGAATTTGATCAAGTCAAAATTTTCAAGATGCATCCGCTCCTGAAATCTCACATTTTGTTTTATAGTAATGGTCTAGCCATCTAGTACTGTTACCAAAAACCGGCTATGTGAAAGTGAATAATGGCCGATAGGCGGCCATTTTGAATTTGATCGAGTCAATTTTTACAAGATGCATCCTCTCTTGTAATCTCACATTTTGTTTTATAGTAATGGTCACGCTATCTAACACGGTTTACCAAATATCAGCGATGTGAAAGTAAATAGTGGCCGATAGGCGGCCATTTTGAATTCGATTGAGTTTTTAAAAGGCATCCTCTCTGGAAACATCACATTTTGTTTTATAGTAATGGTCTAGCTATCTAGCACGGTTTACCTGATATCAGGCCTATCGAGGTAAATAATGCTGATTTTCGGCCATTTTGAATTCGTAAGTTAAAAATTTTCAGGGTGCATCCTCCCCCGAAAACTCACACTTTGTTTTATAGTAATCAGGTAATGGTCTAGCCATCTAGCACGGTTTACCAAATATCAGCCATGTGAAAATGAATAATGGCCGAAAAGGCGGCCATTTTAAATTTGATCAATTAAAATTTTTTCAAGATGCATCCTCATCTGAAATCTCACATTTCGTTTTATAGTAATGGTCTAGCCATCTAGCACGGTTGACCAAATATCGGCCATGTGAAAGTGAATAATGGCCAATAAGCGGCCATTTTGAATTTTATCAAGTCGAATTTTTTCAAGATGCATCCTCTCCTGAAATCACACATTTTGTTTTATAGTAGTGGTCTAGCCATCTAGCACGGTTTACCAAATAACGGCCATGTGAAAGTGAATAATGACCCATTGGCGGCCATTTTGAACTTGGACAAGTTGAATTTTTTCAAAATGCATCCTCTCCTGAAACCTTACAATTTGTTTTATAGTAATGGTGTAGATATCTTGAGCGGTTTTCATGATATTCCACAATATCAGGCCTGTCGAGGTGAATAATGGCCGATAGGCGGCCATTTTGAATTTTATCAACTTGAAATTTTTCAAGATGCATCCTTTCCTGAAACCTTACAATTTATTTGATATTAATGGTGTAGCTATCTCGAGCGGTTTTCATGATATTCCGCAATATCAGGCCTGTCGAGGTGAATAATGGCCGATAGGCGGCCATTTTTAATTTTATCGACTTGAAATTTTTCAAGATGCATCCTCTCCTGAAACCTCACAATTTGTTTTTATAGTAATGGTGTAGCTACCTTGAGCGGTTTTCATGATATTCCGCAAAATCTCTCAGTCGGATTTACCGATGTTATAAATTAGGGCAAAGTGCTGGGTCAACTTCAAGGTCAAGGTCCAAAAACCTGAAAAGGCACAACTAGGGACCTTAGAGAACATGTATGTGCAATATGACTGTCATCGGCCCAGTACTTTTCGAAATCTGCTCCGGAAAAGAAGTGCGCGTCAAAACGTCTAAATAGGTCATAGTTCTGAACCAGAAGTAGGTCAAAGTTCAAATACCCCAAAAGGCACAACTAGACCCCCTAGGGGTGTTGTGTGCAAAATTTGAAGACAATCGGACAAGTACTTTCAGAGATATGCTCCGGAAACGAATTGTTTACGGACGGCCCAACGCCGTAACATCATCATTTTCTCCTCTGGGACCTTGCGTATTGAATTCAGATTAAAAATATTTTAACCTGTCCATTCCACCTGGAAGTAACCCACATACCAAAAATTGTTATCCTAGTTTATTTTCTTACAAAGTTATAGGCAAAAAAAGAGGCTAAAAAAACGGAGGTAGAATCCATAGCTCCCTCCGTCTCACCTACGGTGACGGCGGGAGCTAACAAATTGTGAGGTTTTGCTTTTCAAGGTGGCAAGGTGGCATTAATCAATTTTTACAAATATTGATCACAAAAAAATGATGTATGTAAAGAGGTCAGTTCTTAAATTGTAATTTAAAACGGCTCATTCTGCTATGAATTGTTTTGTTGCTATGAAATCACACTTCAAAATAGATAAAACTATCACACATTTGTTGATTTAGGAAATACATCTATATTAATAACTAGATGAGTTATACATTTAAATTGGTGCTTAGTTTAAGATCTTCACATGCAGTCAATAATTTGAAAAAAAGAACTTGGAATGTGCCTTAACATTAACAGATTTACACGATAAATTTATTAATTTCTTTTTTTTATAGCCTACCTGTCGCTTGCCAAATCTTCTAATTTCTCCCAGTTGTCTTGAGCTTCCTTCATTTTGGACACAATGTGTGGGGCATTTGGTGGATATTTCTTTGACAAATGACCACTCTGCTTCTCCAGTTTCTGCACAAATATCAGCAACAATATATAGCGATGTGGACAGCTTTAACCAATCAGATCTACCTGTACTCTGTAAATCCTGTCCACACCTGTCCACACCATGAGCTTATTACAGTAAAGCTGAACCTAATTCTACCCTGTAGCAGGGTGGGGGGTGGGGGGGGGGGGGCGGGCGGAGAGTTATTTATGTATCATGACTAGCTATTATATCTGATAATGTTATGCCAGGTATAGGATGTTTTTTTATGTTATCTTGATATGTACATTGTATTACCATTAAGATTAGCTTTTGCTCAATAGTTTCACCCTCAGGAAATGTGAAGTGTGGAATGGTGTCCTGTAACTACTCTCTAATATCTCATCTGTTACATGGAATGCTGTGACGCAGCTATTTTCTTTTGTCTTTTTATGCAAAAAGTGCATGTAATCTAATGGAATCAATTTTCCCTGTTGTAGGGAAATTGATTAGAGTATAAAAAGTTACATACCCCCAGTTGTGAATGTAAGGCTGTCATGTCCCTTTCTACTTCATCTTGCTTCCTCTGTAGACTTTCCACTGCAGGTAAATCTTTGCCATAATCTTCAACTGATACTGCAATTGCCTGCAAAAATAAGTTGAACATTGAATATAATAAAATACAATGACAGAAGGATGGAATCTTGGTGAATGGCGTCATGTGCCAAAAGCAATCCAGTGTGGTAAAATATCGATAAAAAGTAGGGTTCCATGTAGCAAATTGTGTGTAAATTTCCATACAAAAACTTCTATGCTATAAATTAGTAAGCCAAAGAAGACAAAATATTATGCTAACTTGTTTAGCACATATTCACATAAAAATAGAAAAGCAATTTATTCATGATATATATAATGATAAACTTATAAAGAAAAAAGATTAATGTAACTGTGTGAGAAAAAAAGCCTGTTATATACATCGAGGTAAGATAATGTAAATTGAAGCCATCCATTGCATACACTTCTCAAAAAAATCAAACTGAAATGGTAAGAAACTAATTATTTAAAAAATTAAAATAACCTAATAGCTAACACAAAAAAAGATCATCCTTAAGTGTCGCATGCTTAAAAATCACAGCATCAATGGATAAATATGTAGAGAGCTGTAGAGATGTCACTTTTCTAAGTTCTAAAATCCAGCACTCGCATTTAATGTGTAACCATTTATTAAATTATAAATATTCTATCAGGTTTTCCTTGAGTGGATGTTGACTAAATGTTTGACTTGAGATTCAAGGGACATGTCTGCCCTTTTGTAAAGTGGCAGATACAACCTCTTAAGTAAAAGGCAATTAAAAAGTTTGACTAGATACATGACATGCATTCACAACATTCTGTACACTCAATATAGAATACAATCAATAAATTAGACAATATTAAAAAGGGCATTGCATTACAGATACACCATAAATACCAGTCCAACACAGTACATACTGATTAGAATCAAATCACTAATATATAACAATGTCGCAGACAAAATGCTTCACCTGGATGGGAATATATTTCCTAGAAGGAATAGACAAGGTTTGAAATGACTTACAATTTTTTTGAAACTTTAACCCTTGCATTGCTGAGAACGTATGCCAATAAAAAAGATAACTAGTGTGTGATAGATGCTCAGTTAATCAAATGATTTAATAGTGCAGATGTTTATTTTTCATAATTAGTAATATATTTACGTCATTTGAAGCTGGAAATTGTGTTTGCAATTCCAGCTTTAAATGAAAGAAAAATATAAACAGCAAGACAAGGGTTAAAAAAAAATTTGTATTTTCATGCATTCATTGCCATGATTTGCTGATTATGGTAATTATGAAAATACATAACCAAAATGTATGTACTGGCATATTGTATTCTGTACTTTTTGTGTGAAATATAGTTATTACCTGTATGAAATTTGTGTAATTTTCAATAACATTCAATTATTATTTTTCAACTTTTTACAATAAATTAAAACATCTAAAATACTTGGGATGTCTACACCATATCCGGGGAATTGGACCTTTAACTTTATACAATAAACTGTAGTCTTCTCAAAAACCAAAAATTTCCTGAAGGCGTTCAAAATATTATCATGTATCAGTTCATTTAATGATTGAATCTTTGAAACTAGACTTTTAATATGGCAGGAAAGAATGATTACAACAAATCTCCACCAGGTAGAGTTGAGGATAACCGTCACCTATAAATAGCCTCGTTTACAACGTTAACTCACTTACACTAGATAGTGGGGAGTTAACATGTTCCATCTCTGGGGTAGATGGGACAGAGTGTACCAACTGAGGTAGAAGCTTTCAAACAATATTATTAGCAGATTTATAAAAAAATTAAATATCTTAAATGACACACCTACTACCAGGTATCTGTCATTTAAGTTGAAAGAATATACTGATAATCAGTATAAGTAAAAAAAAAATTCTAAAACAGATGGCTACAATGTACCATAGACTAGTGTGTCACTTATGAGCAACAATATATAAAATACTATGAGGAATTCAAACAAAACATATAAAAATTAAACAGAAAATGTAGTACATTGTTTCTTAAAAACATATATATTTTATTTTCATTCATATTAATCACATGTTAAATTATCTTTTTATGATTTATAAAAGGCTTTCTTTACCTACAATTCTTCAGTTTTTTTACCAAAAATAAATTGAATGATTCCGCAGGTAGGCTACATAATTGTATCAATAAAAAAGATACAGATAGTTAAACTACACTTGTCTACATTGATATATATGCCTTCATTTAAATAAAACATTTTAATAAAAACGGAGGCAACAATGTGATATGCTAGGATTCACAAGTATAACTGTAAAGATAATATTTATTATTTTCCTTAACAAGTTAGTGGCTAAACTGTTCCAATGAAAAAAGTGTCAATGTAAATTGTAAACAGTAGATGTACTGACCTTTTCATTGATTCTCTGGTTAATATCATCTACATCTCTGTTAAATGCATGTATTTCCAGAGCGGCAGCCAGCTTACCCTTGTGATTGCTCAGATCTCCTTTTATGTTCCTCCATCTGAATTAAAATATAATATTATTGTGTCAAAGTGGGCACAAAGGTAGTAAATACCTCTGAAAATGTTGTAATCTGAAAATTGTGTTGGCAATTTCACAGTGAAAGGATAAAAAGAAATGAAAATATGCTCCAAACATAGAATTTGAACACAGAATAAACTTCTTTACAAATCAGCAACTGATGCTATTATTAGATAATTGGCCTTACTTGTCATTGATAGAATGCTGTTTATCTTGGATTGCTCCTGTATCTGTACGCGCCTGACTAATCAGTTTGTCAGCTAATTTATTGATGGCATGAATTCTGTCTTCATCCACACTTACACCCTTAAAACAAAAATATAATATACATGCAGCTAATTTTGATTAAATAATTGCAGTCTTAAATAAAATATATTGCTGAAAATGTGTCTACATGCTCGGTGGTCCAGCATACGCAAATATCAAATAAAAAAATTATTTGATATGTGCCTCTGAGCTCAGATTTATACACCATTACACCATATAAATACCATATCATATTGCAAATTACCTCAGATCCAAGATCATTAACTTTCTTCTGTAATTCTAGACAATGTTCATAATCCTTGCCAGTATCACCAGCTGCGACAAGCATTTCCTACAAAAATACAATTCCATAAACTACTGTAGTCAATTGTCATCATGAAAAAAAATGTAAAAGTAATTTGCAAATCACAGCACAAAAACCACTTCAGTGAATTCTGCACAAACGAGTAAAATTAGTTCATCAGTACTAGATAAGTAATTCCGACTCACTTTATCTCTAATCCAGGCTTCCACTTTGTCACATTCCTCATTAAACTTGAGTATGTCCTTTGCCTCCTCGAGACCTTTACCTCTGTCAGCAGACGCCTTCAGAAGCTCATTCCACTTCGTCACCAGATTACTTGTTTGTCTATGTATTTCTGGAGAAGACTCATGTTTTCTCTGAATCAATTCATCACCTTTCTGTAGAGGATCAAAAAGGTATAATGTCACAGCATGTGGTATAGGTAAAACTGTCTGACAACATAATGTTTTGATATATTGACATAAAGGTATATGACATCATTATTTAGTTGGGTAAATACAATTTTCACCTATTTCAACCGTTGATCTGCAATTACAAAATATTTTTAACTTGATTGCAACCTGTTCTGTCAGACCTGAACCACAGGAAACCGTCTTCCATAGCAGGTAGGTTTCAATAATAAGGCCGATTTTAACAAATCAGTTGGTGGTCTGCCATAGTAGGTGGTCTCCCATAAGGGTGGTCTCCAATAGCAGGTTCCACTGTACCAAATATGTCACTCGCATTTATAACCTTTCAGATACTCCCATAATGCTATTATTAACCATGATTTAAGAGATTATTTTTTGTATATTAATTGATTTTCCTTCCATTTTAATCTGTGCCAACTCAATTCCAACTTAAAATAGAATGAAAGATAGTAGAGACAAATTCAACAGATAAAAGGCCTATATCTGTCTAGTTACCATGACCCTATTTTGAGAAAAATGAGAGCATAAAAAGTTTCAGAGAACCTAATACAATTTCTACATTTTTGCGACTTGAAATAAAACTTATCTTTTGAATTTATTGATCATATAAATCAGTGATTGGAACTAGTTGTAGCTTTCACGACTGAGTAAGCGCCAATAAAGATGGCATTCAACAGGGTAGTGACAATCATAATCTGTTATGCCTAATTACAGCAGAAAAAAATAATTTCGAAATTGAAAATTATAAACTTCGCGAAAAGTCCAAAAAACGGTAATCCACTAATATTTAAACACACGCAAAAATTACTGGATCTACATTATATGATATTGTGTGAAAGAAATTATTTGTAAAGATTCACAAAAGGATATACAACGGAAAATCTCGAATAATATATAACCTAATCTATCATGAATATCACAACTATTGAACAATAGGGCAGCTTACTTCCTTAACATCTCTAATTCTATCCACGTTAGCCATTATCTCGGCCTCAAATGCTTGATGTTTCTGTAGCCTCCTCATCTTGTCATACAAGTCAGATACATCACTGAATGAATCCGAGGTGGCCGTCTTCAGCTTCTCATCAATCCAGTTGTCAGCCTGTAATATAATATCATCATTACTACCTAGTACCACAATGCAAAGGGGGTTTCTAAGAAACTGTTTACACATGAAAAACTGTTATTGGTTTACTTTACAATAACACCCTATGCAATAAGCAGCATCAAATGTCAAAACATGTATATACAGTCTGGTGTCTATCATAACTGATCACAGCAGCAAGAATGTTGCATGTGATACACAAATCAGTGGCACACACAACACTCTAGGGAGTGATAAGGGTCAGTTCATCAATGCTGAAATTTGTCTATATTTTTTTTCATACATAGTTAACCCCTAACCCGCTTAGCGCGACTATAGTCGTTTTCAATCCATTTTATTAGCAGATCAAATCACTGATATTGTGAATAAAATGAGTGTTTAGGCATGAACATTTGCAATTTTTTCGTCTTAAATCAAGCAAATACGAGTAGTTTTCACCCACTTGAAGTTATGGGTCGTGGTAGCAAGACACAACTTTAAGTGTGAAAATTAAAAAAATTAATGTAGCGGGCTCAGGAATATAAATTGGATTCCTGTTGGACTATTGTGACACTTGTAAACTATCTCAAACCGTGTGCAAAGTGGGTTTTTCTCTTATTATTTCATGGTAAAATTTAAAATGGCTCACGAATCAACATTGTTGATCAGGACAAAAACAAACTTATGTTTTTTATTGCTACCAAATTATCAGTGCAAAACATTAGTGGGATTGGAGAGTGTTGGTATAAGAGTATTAAATATAGCAATTCTTGTTGATTGAAGCCTAACCTATGAGCCTGACAAAATAAAAGTTGCCGTATTACGAAAAAAAATCCATCAATATTTTACAAAATTATAATACTAACCTCCTCAATATCTCTATTGAATTGCGCAAAAAGCAAAGAATCTTCCAATTTCTTCTTCCTCAAATCTGATGCTAATTTAATCTTACGTCTCCTGCAAATAAAAAAAATCTCAATAATATCACACCAGTTTTGACAAGAAATCATTTTTGCATCCTTTAGTTCACTTAGTACACCTTATATAAACCCTTAAAATAGTTATTTAAAAGGGCTTGTATGAAACAGCAGCAGAAAAAATAGTATTTGATAAATTTGCTATTTATATATAGCATACAAAATTACCTATCGCCAACATCTGTCAATTCCTTCTTAATCTTATCACAGTCAAAATGTCCTTCTTGGATAAGTTTGTCGCCATGGTTGTTCAAGGCCTCATGCTAAATAGTCAAAAAAAGGTAGTTGTTATTCATAAACCATTTTTTACATACTGTAAAATTTCAACAAACCCTTACAATTATCATTGATAATTGACAATTTCTACTGTAATTACCTTTGGATCTTGGCCAGTCAAGATATTGTAAAATGCATCATGCTTTTTGATATGTGATTCCACTTCTTCCACATTATTGCCAAGCTCTGCATTATTCAGATAAGCCTGGAAAAATACAAAATACATGTAATCCACTGAAAAATAGGAAATAGATCAAATGTTTCAAACAATAATATATGCAGTTCAATCTGATGTACCGATACCTATTAATCAACATTTATGTATAAACAGACATTTCAGTAAAACAGCAGCATAACCATTAAAAAGTGTTATATTGCAATTTCGAAACAAGTTTATACTTTTAAGGTCATCTATATGGGATTATAATATAAAATGAACATATAATTTTAACTTAACCATCTAAACACCCATGTCTTTTTTCTTATTTTCATTCACATTGAGGTTATTCAACTTAAACACTTCATACATCACAATTCTGCATCAATTCACACCTCAAGAAGAATAAAGTAAACCTGATTTATATTATATCCAAGAATAATACATGTATATCAAATAAAATGTCACAAGATACTTATTGTGATGATTAGATCACAATTATTCCATGTTTTTTTATACAAAATATGCCATGTGAGGAGGTCGACTACTTACAGACTGGAGATTGGAACGAGTATCTAGATTTCGGGCATCTCTGTAGAAAGCTTGTTGATCATAGAGTTGATCCAGATAACCATTACGATCCTGCCAGGATGCGTGTAGTTTCTCTCTTTCGTCCAGCACTTCGGCAACCTTATCTTCAATCTGTAACAGGATACAGGGCATTACATCAACACTGCATCCATTGTTAAACACTTGTGACCTCTTAAGGGAGAAAAATATTGGCAAGCTCATTGTACTCTAAATAAGATATCAGCTAGATGATGGACAGACCTACGATATTTGATATTAATTGAAACATAGAATATCATAAAAATAGGCCTAAACAAATGGGAATACATGTGTCCCTCAGCACCCAAGAATTTACTGCATACATTTTCTAGCAGCAACAATTGAATCTGACCAATACTATTTTTCAACTGGCCGGTGATCACTATAAAAATTGAACTGGAAATAATTTATTTGGAATTACAAAAAAAAACATTACATATGGATATTATCCACTTAAATACAAATCAGGATCAAAAAGGAAAATCATAGAAATAGGCAACAGGTGATTAAACAGAACTTCTTACATCTCTGGAAGCAAAATGTCCGGCGTCAATCATGGCTTGTCCTGAGTCAACCACACTGCTGAATGTGCTCTCTCTGCCATCTATCTCAGCCTTTGTCTCCAGGTGGTTCTTCTGTAGGTTCTGTACACTGGCTACATCTCTGACTACCTCCTCCGTGTTCATCTCACGCTCTTGATCCTGTGACCACGTGATCAGCTCCTTAGCCTTCAAACACAAACAACACATTAGTCATCATATTGTGAGCTCGCATTTAGTAGCTTAAAATAAAGGAAATAAACTGCTTTTAAAAATGAGATCTATTATAGTTTTTCTGTTTCATATAAAATTCGCCCATATAGACCTACATTATATAAATTTCATTCAATATTTAGGTTCCGAAAACTTGTGTCATAGTATCACATTGTTAATATTGTATTTTTGGATATCACAACTATAAGTAAAATATGTATCTTAAAAACTTCTCAGATAATACATATAGCCGAAAAATTTTCTATGACATACTTTATATTCATTTACAAGATTCCAACCAAAATTTTTTGGCAAAAACAGCTACTTTTACATATTTGAATTATAGTAAAGGTTATCAGAACCTATTAGTTTCTATTTGACAGTAGATATTTCTAGTTCTTAAATTAAATAATTATTTTTAAAATGCATAGAAAGCTCAAATTATAAGTTGCTAAAGCAAGACACAATTTAAAACCTTGGGACACTTGTTAGTGCCCAGTTTTCTCTTCTCATTTTCATAGCAAAAAAAAGCACAGAATGTTCTTATTTTTTCATAGATTACAACATCTATGTATGAAAGCATTTTATAGGTGTTTTTTTGCGATAGTGAAATTTATCTACTTGGTACTACAATTAACACTTTAAGCCCTCCCGATGCATTAAAGCATCTTAAAATGAACATTTTCATGGAACTGTTTTATTAATAGCGATATATTTTTTTTCATTTGCCACCCATTTGAAGTCATCTTCATCCACTATCGCGGCTTGTAGCGGATGAATATGACAATTGTATATTCAGGCTTGAAAGGGTTAAGAGTTAGACGTAGAGACATACCTGAGACATAAACCTGTAGAGATCAGCGGCAGCGAGTAAATCCTCCTTCCTTTGAGCCGCCTTCTCCTGTAGTATACTCCAGTTCTCCACGACTACAGCCTGCTGCTGGGCAATCTGCTCAGCATTTCCTCCTGGATAAGACTCTTGTAGTCTAGCAGAGTCATCCACAAGTACTTGAAGCTGCAAAATAAAACAGCAAATTACAATAAACCCTTAGGTAATAAATTATGCATTAAATTTCTATCTATGATTTAAATATTAACCTGTTGAGTACAAGAATAAATAGCTTCTCTCTTTCTGAGACCAGATTATTTTCGTCATAGTGATACTCATGGAATCAATTCCAAACATATCCTGGACTGGTCCTGGGGGAAGGGTCACGACTTCCGAATATATCCGGGACTGGACGCCGATGGGCTAAAAAACTTATGAAATTTTAACTTAATAATAATAAATAAGGATTTCAACAAATTGTGGTTTTTCATTAATCGTGCATCGTGCAATAATTCTATTTTTTTACTTGAGGATTTCTTTATCTTTTCATCTTCAAATGCAAATAAAATGCATTCACTTCAACTAAACACAAAATGTCTGAGATTACAGTATTAAATTTGTTTATATTTAGTGAAAAGGGTGCTTGTAGAGTTGAAAAATTTGAAATCCCAACAATTATTCTGCATTATTGTCTGATTGTTAAGCACTGTGTATTTTATTATTTCCAATTTATTTTGGCTCCCTGTAATGAATTAATTACAGAACTAGATCCTAAGTCCTCATGTGTTTGAGGCCAAGAAATGGGCCTATGCAACCATTTCACTACAAAAACAAGGCCTGTGCAGTGTTGTAGACAGTAGACCAAGATTTAAATGACATTGGATCAATGCCTAACGTGTTTGCTGTCGTACCAGACACGCACACGTGTTTGAGATTGCTAACAGCAGATAAAAATGGGTATAACTCACATGGAGTCATGTAATGAAGGTGGGGGGGGGGGGGCGTTCAAAATGGGGGAGCAGCCAGTCTGTACAGTGTATGGTTGGCGTATGTTGTCTGGTTGCGATACACACATCCCGCGGTCTGAAATAAACACTGCCTTGGCACTATCTGTCGATTTCCGTGCACTATCATACTCTCAAACTACAATAACCAGTGATGGGGCCATCTAAAAAAAACAGAGTAGGCTACCACATAAAACCATGTGAAATATCTCAAATGAAATGACAAATTTGGTGCTGTATCTAGTAGTCTAGCCAAAATAGTCAAGGTCCATCTGATATTTCCTCGTTTTGTGTTGAACTGATAGAAGATGGTCTAGTCTATTTGGTAATTTGAAAGGACCCCTGAAACTGAAGCCTGTGGCCAGATTCAATATTGAAATAAATGTGAATACGAGAGTGAAATTTTCAATTTTTACCTGTGCTTCAAGAGCAACCAACTCATTCTCAAATCCTTCGTGTTTCTTTGTGTATCCCTGTACTGCCTTCAAATCTTTCCCTACATCATCAGGAATACTTGTGTACTTTTCCTGGATCCGGGACAGAGCATCCTCCACATCTCTATTAAAGCGATGGATTTCTGCAGCACCATAAAGTTTGTGGTCCCGTCCATCGACTGAAGCCAGCAGATCCTTCCACTTGTCTCTGGAAAACAATGTTAAAGATATATGAGAGGGAAAATACAAGTAAGATCTTATCTTTAAGTTGTAGGGAGTTGTGAGAAAAATCATAAATTTCAATACTGTTGAACATGATTTTACCTGTGGGTACATGTAATAGTAAAAATTTCTAATGCAAAGTGAACTTCTAAATCATAAGCTAAATCAAGAATACAAGAATGTAATCAATAGTATAAGAAATAGCTGTATGTATGTATTGGTTTACCTGAGGTGGCCTTGTCGTTGCAGAATATCTGTTGAATTAGAGTTTTTCTTGTTGATCAGATCAGTAGCGACTTGGTCTACATGATTAAATCTTTCAGATCCGGCCTCAATTGATAACTGAAATTCACTGAATTTCTTTTGGATTTCCTACATGCAAAAAAAAATATTTGTAGTCTTATGAATGACATAGAAATAGTTGTCGAAACGCATTAAAGCAAACTCGCTGCCAGGGTTTTCTATTGCACATCAGACAGATTTTATGACATATCAGAAAAAAAGTCCATGCTTAAAAATTATAGTCACACCTCTCACTAAATTAATACATTTTCAATGACATGTCTCAATTAAACACAAATTTTAGCAGGTTGATTGGAGTGTATATCCATAATTTAATAAAGAGGTTAAGTGTTAAAAGCTGACCTGGCAGTGCTCAAAATCTTGTCCATAATCATCAGAGGCAGATGTTTGCAGTTGTTCATCAAGCCAGTCCTCAAAGTCTGTGCTCTCCTGCATGTAGTTGTGGAACTCTTTACTAGCATCAAGGTAGTGATGTCTGTGATCACACAAATCTTGTAGAGCTCGCATTTGTTTCTCAAGATGGTCCTACACAAAAAAAATGAAACACACATCAAAACGTATTGAAACAAAACATCATAAAAATGTGATTGTCTTGACAGCCACATTAAGGAAAAAGAGGATTGGATCTCATGCATGGCAATGTAGAAATGGAAAATCTGAGACAATGTAAAACGGAAAAATCTGAGACAATATAAAAAGGAAACATCTGAAATTAGATGACAGCGCAACTTAAACAACTACAAAATTATGAAATCCCTGGATCTGAGAAATATATGATCCCTTTTTTGTATTTGTTGGTGCATCAGCTACATGCTGGCCACTCAGCTGAACATTGGGCGATTGTGCGCAGGTGGTTGAATGTATTGTGTATGTAGCCGGGTGTGTGTATGGCGGACTGGGGTATTTACTACTCTGGCCAAGAGTCGACTCTTTGGCTAGACGCGTAGCCAGGGTTGGTGGTTCGATCCTCGGGCTCAGCAGTTTCAACACTGTTACAATGTGGAAACTGCCGAGCCCGTGTGACATTTGAGATATGTGATAATACAGAATGTATTGTGTGTTAGATATGTGATAAAACACAGACCTGTTTTTCAGCTACATCTCTTGTACCAGGTTTATCAGCTCGTATCAATTGGTTGGCCTCACCACCCAGCTTCTTCACCATACCATCATAAGTCTTCAAATCAGCTTCAATCACCTGAAATAAATTATGAACATTATCATTATTTCTATGGTATACGGTATACCTGTATAAACACATTCAAATTTTTACTAAATTTAAATTTTTATGCTTGTCATGGATTAAAGTGATGCAACTGTGATTGACATATCTGTCAGTAATCTCCAAATTAGAATATATATGAGTAAGCCACATTTATACAATTAGATTGCGAATCTAATGGAATAAAATTAGATTGAGGAATAGCATTATTTAATTTACAAGAGCATCATAAAAAACAAGTGATCCTATATGCACTATTAACCCTCTCAGTGCTGGGACTGATTTTTAATGTCAAAACCTCACAGCACTGAAATGGATAAACTATTCAAAATAGTCGTAGACGAATGAAATAGATAATATAGCAAAGTCCCATGCTCTCACTGAACCATTAATTCACTTCTCCGTTGATTTCAGTGTGCAAGGATTAATAGTTTTACCTTATGTTTTGTCATGAGCTTATCAGCAGCATCTTTGTCTCGTCCATAGTCCTTGCTTGACACTAACTGTTGCTTCTCATTCATCCAGCCCTCAATATCATTTGCTTTAGCAAAATACTGAAAATTGTATTGTAGTGATATAGATAAAAAGAAAAATAAAGCAATGTATGTTAACAGACACAAAAACTGATTAAATTATATGCCAATAATACTCTTATTTGTCACTTTGTATATGTTTAGTTCACCTATTTAAATATGGAAAATATAGATGTAGGTCACTATTAAGAACATGAATAACAGTAAAGCAAAACAGCACCTGAAAGAACATACAAATAATGGCCGTTGTAAAAATATTGCTAACATAATTACCAGTTGTTTTTGTAGAGATTGATCCAAATTCTTCTTTCTGTTTGCAGAATGTCCAAGTAAGTTATCCCATGCATGCACCACCTCTTCCTTCTTTTCCTTGATTTCAGGAGCTGCAAAATGACGCTGTCTCACCAAAGCATCTCCACTGGAAACTACCTTGTCTATGATGGGCTGATGGCCGTTCAGCTCATGCTCCAATTTCTGCGAAGATAGGTAAATCCACCTCAGATTGTATATTCACATGTACCCTTCATGTGGTGAAGTACAGTTAAATTAGTATACATCAATAAATTTTGCTAAAATAAATAATAATACAATTTTTTTGACAGACCCACCTTGTGTTTCGCATGTAGATTTTGAGCATCAACTAGATTCTTTCCATAATCAGTAGATGTCGCTGCTGGAATACGCTCCTTAATCCACTGTAATTCATCATCTGCATCAAACTTGTACTGGTGCAGCTTCAGAGAATCTTCTAGATGTTTTCTTCTTTCAGCCACTGGATCTTTGAGAGCATTGAACCTGATGAGATGAAAAAAGATTTTGCAAGAAATGATTAAAAAACTTCTGGTTGATAAAATATCTATAACTAGATAAAAAAATACAAAAATACAAGATTAAAAATGACAACGAAATAAATTATTTTTAGAAATTAAAAAAATTGCTCATTTGTAAGCTATTTAAAACTTGAAAATGGGAGAAAAATTATCATCTCTAAACATTGTAGAATTTTTACTGTTTGATTTACATTTCCAACAGTGACAGAGAGATGAAATTTGCTTTACTTACATGATTTGTCCCACACTCATTAAATAAAAACCTGATTTCATTTGACACAAATTGCATCACTTTAAAAAATCCCCATAACACAAAGACTAACTTACAACTACTTACTAAATCACCATCATAGCAAAATTCAAATAAATTGATATGCAAAATAACAGTTAGGAAAGTGACAGATAGTGAGTACCACTTTAAGATCTGATATGGTTTTATCACATGACATTCACCTTTTGTCAAAGTCTTCTACAGTGTTGAGAATGCTGATAGAATCAAAATGACCTTCTCTCGCCATCTGATGACCTTTGTCCACAATCGCCTTCAGATTATCTGCGTTTTGATCCATTTCTTTCTCTAGCATCTACTCATGCATAAAAATAAGGATAAAATTTAGCAAGATACTTCAAGACAACAGAGAACAAAAGTACTAGCTTAACATGTTCAAATAGTTATTTAATTTAGCAAGTTTTAAAAACACAATATACATTTTATATAAATGTTCTGTAAAGAGAAAATGTACCTGCCGTATTACAGATCAAAAAGCATGCTAATTAACATCGCCCGTCACATACAAAATTAAACCATATGTTGCCTACAAAAAATTACCTTGTGTTTTCCAAGAAGATTTTTTACACCTCTAAGATCTTTCCCAAGATCATCTGATGAAACCATACGCTCCATCTCAGCTAATTTTGCCTCAGCGTCTTCTAGAGCTTTATTAAACAATTCTTGCTGAGCTGCTTGCCTCAGTTTTTCACCCTTGTCCTGAGAGGTGCCATAAAGGTCTGCCCATTGTCTGTTCAGATTGTCAAGAATTGTACTTATTTGCGGTGATGCATAATGTCTTTCTCTAATCATGCCATTTCCAGCCTGTATGAATAAAAGAGATATGTAAATATTTAGACTCACAGTGCATTAGTGCTCACATTAGCATTTTAAATTAATGGAACAATCAAAAAATTTAAGTTATGTGTGACGAAGAGAAAAGAATGTAGAGAATAATAATTGATAAAATACCTGTAGAAAAATAACCTGAGACATTGATCGAAGGAAGGCATATTACACACAATTAATTCTAACCCTGGACCTACAGCATCAACTGTATACAATTTTCTATATAATTAAATATCAGTGCAAAATTAAAAAAAAAAAAATGAAAATATTAACCTGGTTTAGGACCTGCAGGCGATCCTTGTTGGTTTTAAGCTCCGCCTCGAAGGCTTCGTGTTTCTTCAGCTTTGGCAGCAGGTTGGTCAGGTCCCTGTAAGACTCATCAGCCGCTTGTCTATACTTCTCTTGCATCCAATCAGACAACTGAATTTTTAAAATTTCACATTTTGTTGATATGTAATTCTCATTGAATATTATTTTTTTAACTAATTTATTAATATTAATTTAAAAAATTAGGCCTATATTACCTTCTGCATGACTTTTCAACTTGCTCTTCCTATTTATCATAATTTGTGTACATGAGTAACCTTCATGGTAACCTTTTCAATATATAACTTCAGTCATAATTACCATATAGATGTTTCAAATAATCCTAGCATTTAATGGGATGCTGTCACATATATATTGACAAAGGTACTTGCCTCATCCGAATCTCTCTTAAACTCCTGAAAAGCAACAGATGCCATCAGCTGGTCATGCCTGTCTTGGCATTTCTCTTTCACGCCTTCTCTTCTATTAATCACCTGTCTTCTACGGTCATCAATTCTGAAAAGAAAAATATAATATATTTGTACTCTCTGTTAATAGACTATTATGATATCTGTTATGGGACATCATACAGAATGTGGCAGATGGACAAACATGATATAATATTGATCTAACAGCAGTTTAATATTGGACCACTGATGAAACAATATAGATCCACCATTGTGGCAGTATCTTGTCACACTATTATCGCAGCTATAGAATATGACAATATATATAACAACATTTTCCTTACTGTTTACTGTCAGGATGCTTTGCTCTGATCAATCTATCAGCCATGTCACTAAGACCTTTCATACGATCATCCTGTGCAAGCAACGTGTTCTCAAAGTCCTCGTGTCTTTTCAATAATGCATCAACAGCCTCCACTGTGTCCTGCAATGTTTATTAAAAACTATGCATTCAAATTGTCAATATATAAAATAAATGTTATATACATGTATATATACATATATATATATATAAAAAATATGTCACTTACTCCAAGATCTGAGAACTCCAAGAATGCCTCATGACTTGCTGTTACAGAATCAATTTGATCTGCTTCTTTCATAAAGATCTACAACAACAGAAAACACTCATTTTCAATTAAATTAAAAAAAGATGAATCCAGTAAGATTCTGTTGGTCATTCCTGGCAAGTTACATTAAAATTGATATACCGGTATATCTACCTGTAAGTCCTTTCCACACTGCAGATCTTTTAATTTTTTCTGCCACATGTCTTCAATGGCGTCTTGTTCTCGCTCCATCTGAGCAAGCCATTCTTTCACCTCTTTGTTGTTTGGATCTTTCTCCAAAATAGCTAATCCCAATGCACGTGCTTGATTGTACCTAAAAATAGTTGAAGATGATAGCTTTTTTCAAATAAAATGATGCATTTTCAGATTAATTATTCATTTCATGAAAAAATGATTTCAGAAATGTAAGTAGATTTCATTCAAAAAATGATGCAAGTAAATATTATTTTCTAAAGTGATGACAAAATCCTATATCACGTCATTGTACTGAATCATTACAAGTACTACAACACATTTTCAGTACAGCATTGTGAAAGTAGAACCTACATGGATTCACAAATAATCAGCTTGAACATCACTAATTACACCACCTGTGTGGTATATAATCATCACACTTTAATTCCAATACAACAATATAGAGATGAAACCATGCGCAAGTCAATGACACAAATGAATATTTGATGTTTCACATAATTCTACATAATTTTATGCTTCTCACTTTTCTCTGTTGGCATTGATTTCATCACGTAATAGCATGTGTTGTTTTAGAAGGTCATCCGCCTCCTCCACATCATGTGGTAACTCTCTCTCCTTCAGTTTACTCTTCATCTGGTTTGCCCAGCTTTCCTAAAAATTATACAATTATAAATATTAACAACATGCAAAAACAAGCTGAGTATGCTAAAAAAGTAACATTTATACATTAACTATTGTTCTGGGAATTGTTTGTTACAATTTTCATTCATTTATAGCCGGAATTGCTAGCGCAATCTCCAGCTTCAAATGTTGAGAAATATCTCCACTTCTAATCCTTATGCCACAATGAATTATTTGAAATACATGTACAGACCATCGTTCAGTAGTTGAGAAATACACTTCAGTCAAATATTTTTTACTAACACTAAAGCCAGGCTTATATTATTTGGTTTTAGATGTGGTAACAACCAGGATTTGATGTCAAGATTTGGAAAATAAATTCATATATTTCACATATCTTTACAAATTTAGGAAGTAGGCCTACTTTGTACATACTAATCTGTTACAATTCAGTATATGATCAACCACGCCCAACCCGGCTTACCATGATAACACGGGTGATCCTGTGATGCCACCATTTTGAATAGCCCTGGTTATGCCATGATAGATCTAATGCCAGGGTTTCACCCCACTCAGCATCAAAGGTTGTTGCCCAAAAAATTTAGGATATTTTCCATATTTTGGTGACATTTCAGTTAAAATAGGCCATTTTAAGCACTAAAATTTTGAAATTTGATTTTTTACTCGGAAACCCTGAATGCATAAACCAGCCTCGTGAAAAAATACAGCTTATCATGGCTTACAGACAGAAAAAAGTTTGGGGGATATATAGGTTTTTTTAACTCTGTAACCCAGGTCACATTACTTCAAAAATAAATAAATACCCCGTTAAGTCAAAAAAATGTCAGACAGTATTATGGTCACACGGGTCATAGCGGGTGTATCATATCAGGCTTATAAGATGACATCAAACATGCTATTAAATATCTATTTTTAAATGAAAATAAGCTAAATTATGTGAAGTGACCTGTTTGGGTTATGAAAATCAGCATCAAGTGTAATAAATAATAATATATAATAATCATGGTTCGAAAGTGGCAGTTATCTGGAACAAATCAGCAAAACCTCAAAAACGAATCTAAAAATGTGTGATTGTCTGTACATCTAGTAACAACACTATAACTGTCACAACATTTATTCTGCTATATGTCAAGACCATTCATTACAAATTAAAGCCATGTTGGAAAAATTAAATGATAAAAAGTATAATTTAAGTCTTTGTCTGAAAAGGTTTGGTCCTTTTGAGTGAAGTTTTTCACATTATAGTTTATGAACACATGCATAAAAAATCTACAGCATCAAAATTAAAATTGGCATGCCTTTATATGCACATGATTTTTTCAAATGTTCAAATTTATCAAGGTTATCTTGGAAATTCGTCTATGGTATAAATTACAGAATGAGTGCATTGTGCAAGGAAAAGTCCGGATTTTTATCAAATTAATCCTTGTGTAAGACCTAAGTTAATCAGGTTATTGCTCAACATACATGTATCTATCAAATTAAATAAATAACTGATGGAAGCTTTTTCCTCAAAAAACACTAAACTTTTTCAAAATGTCACTAAATTTAATTTTAAAAAAAATGAACTGTGACAGCAGCATCAGCAACGAACATATTATAAGTGGAATACAGTAAACAGGCAGCTCCCACCTGTTTAAGAATGTTTAAAGATGAAAACACTATTTATTTAATAGCATAATTCTTGCACACTACTCTACATAAATATAAGCTTCAAGAATTTAAATGGCTAAAAGATAAACTAAAATAGTAAAGTCTACTACATTTTTTTGTTATGTGAAATTAGGCTTAAATTTTATGCAATAGTAGAAAAAGAAAAATGAAAGGCATGAGGTTTGCGCCATGTTTTTGGAAAAAAGATTGAATAGGCACTGACTGGTATGTAATTATTATGGGCTAAAAAATGGGGCAGATATCAGCAAAGAGATTCAGCATAACCTAGTTATACTGAATACAGGGGTTCCAGCCACTCTCAATCAAAAGAGTAAAGGAAATCTATGATTTTGAAACTGAAATATAGAATTTTTTATAGAAAAATCAATAGGAAAATAATTAGGAAGAATCAATATTATAAAACCTGTATTAAATTGGGAAACACTCAAAATTTTACTGTACACGTAATGCGGGTGTTCAGATGAAATATGTACATCACATGAAATGTCCTCAAAACTAATTAGTATGGTATATAAGATGTATATGGCATAAATTAAAGGGACATGACCAGGTCTAAAATAAAATAAAAATCAGTGATTTTATTTTAATAATATGACTATATGATGTAAACATGTCCTTAGACTAGAACTGCAAAAGTTTTTTAATTTTTGTGCTGCGCATTCACCAGTTAGGCTAGATATAGAGACGAAATTCCTGATTTCTAATTATTGACAACCATGTCAAAAATAAGAAATACAGGAATTTTGTCTCTATATCTAGGCTAACTGGTAAGTGCGCAGCTCAAAAATTAAAAAACTTTTGCAGTTATAGTCTATGGACATGTTTACATCCTATGGTCATATTATTAAGCTAAAATAAAATCACTGACTTTTTGATGATTTTAGACCTGGGCATGTCCCTTTAATAACTTTTAAGGTTACTAGGGCCTAGACAGTAATGCACACAAAATAATTACAAGTACAGTATAGGCCTATAGATACATGCACTGCGCAATTAAAATTATCAATTTTTGAAAAAATTGAAAATAGACACTGAATATGATCTGCGCCAGATAAAATATAAGAAAAAATGATGGAGTTATTGAAATGAAGGAGATTCAAACTAATTTCCATATTTCTATTATAAATATCGGAGGTCTGGATCCATGTTGACCTTTCAAATTCAATATATACACTCTGTTAGTATTTCAAAATGATTTTATAGTCCATAAAAATAGAATAATGATCAATCATAAAATAAAATGGTGGATTCAAAAGGTACACTTTTTTCTTTTGTTTATGACAACTGTCATCAGCTAAGGATTTTGTGGTATAAACTGGGCCTGCATCTTGGAAAAGGAAATAATGTACAAGATTGGGACATAATAAATATAATCACAGCTGTCCAAACAGCAAAGAAAAGCTATCAGAAATAAACTACAAAATACATTTTATGAAAAGGAAATCAGCATTGCATTCAAATTTATCATGCACGCTGCAGGTTATTAGGATTATGCAATATCATACAGGTTTTCTAAGCAGTACTATGTAGTATACATCACTACAAAGGAGACTGTCATGACATTTCTGTCCTGTCTACCTTATTTTCAATACCACCCGGGCCGGCACCCCCATGAGTCATCCCATGGGGTGAGAAGCCACCAAGCCCCTCATCAGAAAATCTCTGAGCTTGGGACACCTTTCAAAACAAGAGAGAACTCAATAATGTGTTCAAAACAAATGTTATACAGAGCAATAGATGTAAAATAAAAATATGTAAAATCATTTCAAATCATCACGTATTAACATTTATATACCATAATTACATACATATCACTTCAACTTCAGAGCAAAGTCCAATAAAATAGTTATTTCTATTCAATAATAAATTATTATACAAACCAGCTCTATATTTGAAATTACAGTTAACTAATGTAAGTTACTTTGCATCACATATTCCGTTGAGATAATGTTGATAAAACCCACCAGATCATTGACCTCCTCCTTGAAACGCTGTTTCTCAGCAGCCTCTTCAAGATCCTTTCTTCTGTCCTTGGTTTTGGCCTGAAGAGCAAAATAACCAACACAAAATGTATCCTCTTTTTGTTTTGTGTCATACCAATGGCTGCATTCTAACAGCTACATGTGTGATTAGCTTTAAGAATTGTTATGCCACTGAGCTCGGTCTTCAGGATGACTTAATAATTGAATAATTGAAAAATAAAAGGTTTTGTCAAAGTGTTGACAAATCTAAGAAGATTTTGAATAACATATAAATCTCATTATTTTTCACTCTTTTTCAATTATTTGGTTATGATAATCAGACTTTACTTTGGCAAAAGAATCCCATGTTTTTATTAAATAGAGTTATTGTAATCTGACCTTGCCTGTATGATAAATTTTATTCACTATTTCAGTACAGTAGTTAACCCTTTAACCGCTGGTGCCGCATATATTCGGGTGTTCATTTTTTATTAGCACATTAAGTACCACATTTTAAATATGTTAAAGATAAAATGGGACATCAACCAGCAATATTTGAAAAGAGTTGACCTCCGTTTTGTCAAATCTGAATAATTTTTACTCACTTGAAGTTGTGGATCGCGTCAGCGAGACACAACTTCAAGTGGGTGAAAATTCAAACTGAATAATTTGGCGGTTAAAGGCTTAAACAAGAGTTCGAATGAGCCCTAAAGCGTTGTTTAGACCAAGGTGTTAAACAGTCAGAGTTGCCATTACTACTCACCAGTAAATCATCCCACATGTCCATTATTTCCGATTCTCCTTGATTGACGTAGCCAGTTTCTTCTGGGTAAGATTTTCGAACACTGCCAAAAGCAATAAGTACTCTTGATTTACACTATATGGCAGGACAAAAAATGTGACCTTAATCTTTCAATAACACCAGTATTATCCCCTAATACATATAGATATTATACCGGTATTACATATACATATAGAAAATACATATAGATATATATACATACATAGAGCTTTGAATTGTTACAGAAATCCCCATCTTATAATGATAAATAAATGAAAATACATAGAATCAAAGTGAATGTGAAAATATGGTGAATATATGTGATTAGAGACCTTTAAGTGTTGACAAATGATTGAAGAAGTGACATAATGCAGTTATTTCCAATAATAATTACATGTACTCACGCATTTGCCAGCAGGTTCATTTTCTTCAACTTTTCTGCCAGTGGTCCCAACTCATGTTCCAAGTTCTGTTAAAATAAAATGTTAATAAAAAGTTACTCGGGTAATTATAGAATAAAGATGTGTTAATTGGTTATTTAGCATTATAGTAATCCCGGTGACATATTTCAATGCCCATTAACCACACGCCCACAGCATCACAAGGGTTGAGTTAGGTCAGGAATGCCTATATTCTCTGTTAATTACACCACTCTATTCCCTCCCCTGGGAATCACTATTATTGGCTCAGAACCGTAACATGTGTTATTGTATCGTGAAATGTGATCATAGCGCTGCCTCAATGACTCATGTTGCCACATGTTTAAGATTATTTTTAAAAATACAACACATCTATAGGACACAAAGAGTCACAAATACATCTTACTAACACACCTTTAGCGCTGGCACCCACTGTCACAGAGGTAGTGGGCAAGGTTTAAAGGTATGCGGTATTTAAAGTGTGTGCATAGTGTATGTCTCTAGCATAAAAAAGAGCCTATTACAGTCTATACCAATGTGTCATATTGTCCGGTAATTACTCTACTATGCAACCTGTGTCAAACATTTGTCAATATTTTGTAGTTCATTTCTTCAGAAATTGTTATTTCAATTTTTATAAACCCATAAAAAACCAGATGCGACTGTTTTCAGCACAAAAACATTAAATTCGTCCCCATTAGATATTTCCATGTCAGTCTCTCAAAAAGTTACCCCAAATATAAAAACATGGCTGTAATTATTAGGTGTTTAAGTCGTCTGGACACATATACGAGGACATATCATTTAGTATGCATTTAGGAAAAATACATTCTTCTTCTATATAATACAGTTTTAGAATGACACTGTCACATCTTAGATATAATAGATGTAAGAGAAGTAGTGATTAATATATTTACCTGGTGTTTTCTCATCAAAGCTTCAGTGGCTTTCAAGTCTTTTCCGAGGTCATCTCCCTCTAAAGCAAGTTGTTTCTCTCCGATCCAATCTTTTAATTCATCACACATCTTTTGGAATAGCTCGATGCTGCAACAGTATATCAGAAAGCAAAAGGAGTTAGGCCACTTTTGTGAAAAAAGATGCCGTGGAAATTTCCCTGAAGAAAATGGAGCTAATTAAAGAGAAAAACACAGGATAAATCAAGAACCACAACACACTTCATCCCATGAACACATACACAAAACAAACGGGTAGAGATTATTGAACTAGTTTTTCAAATACAGAGACACCTCGTGTTCCGTCATCATTTGTTCCCAAGAAATATGATATATTAATTTAATATATGAACAAATAACAACACAGTAAGCAGATAAAATAGTAAGGAAATACCAGTATCTATTTTAATTCTTAATTTGAGCAAGTCCATATGGTTTTCATGTTTTTGTCCAAAGATCTCCAAGCTCTATCACTGAACGTAGGTGTTGACAAATTGTTTCATAGCACCATACAGGCAGGTAGCTTAATCTTCTGACTATTATGTTGCTAGATGTGCGATTATTGTCACTTCGCATACTCATTTTGTTTCAATAGTAAACCATTTGTCAATCACAAAGGTGCTATGCAAATACACAAGTTATTCACGGAACTGGTGTGTTCAACATATTTGACAGTGTGATTAATGCATTGTTTCATGTAGGTCAGGTAGGCCTATTTTTCAAAATTTTTACTAACTCAGATCATGAGAAACCTTTTTTATGAATTATTAAACATCATATTGACGGTTAAGCTGATTACCCTTTAACCCTCTAAGCCTTCACTATGCATTAAAGTATCATTTTACATCCTTGAAAACAGACTATATTTTCCTACAACTGGGGGTTTTAGAATGACAATTTCCATGAAACTGGTTTACAATACATGTCAATTCTCTTTAATTTTTCACCCACTTCAAATTATCTTCATCCACTATAAATCGAGAATTGGGACAGCAATTCCCGACTTGTAGTGGATGAAGATGACAATGGTAAATTCAGAATTGAAAGGGTTAACACGCTCAAAAGGATATCACCAGTGATCAGGTGATATCATTATTATGGTGTATTGGAGTTACTTACAAATCATTTAAACTGTAAAACATTACAATGTATTTATTTAAAAAAAAGCTGATTTATTATTTGAACATGAGATTTGTCCACGTTGAACAACAATTGATACAAAAATGCTAATGTTAATGTTTAAGATTCTACAGCGTAGATTATCCTAGCGGTTACACACAAACATGAGACATTGGCCAAAATATGTTTCAATGAAGGAGTCATTGGCATGGTAAGCACTGCCAGTTATGCTTTACTGGTGATGTTTCACACTTTGAGCCAGTGTTGGGCATGAATAACACAATCACTGTTCAAACAAGGCAGCATTCATCCAATGTCGGCGCCACACCTCGCTTCCCAATAAACACAAGATATCGACCCATTGTTTATTTGTAGCATGTGTGGTTGCACACGTTTTTTCATCATGAAAAACATATAGTTAACAACTGATATTAAAACCCTATTTAAACAATTAATTAGTTATGGTCTTTAAAATGCAAATAGACAGAAACCATAAAATAAACAAACTTTTTCTTTCAAAAAGTGATTTAGTGGATGTAACTGAAATTTTGTCTGATAAAAGCAGACAATGTTACCACACAAAACTACCAGGAAAAGGGCTGCCTTTAATCAGTTTGTAGTAAACGACCTGATGATAACACTTCTACTACAAGATGTCAAGTGGGATGTGTATGACAATACTAAGTCCTAAAATATTTCCTTACCTTGATGCACCCTCTAATGTCTTCTCTCTCTCTAACTTCAATCTGTTAAGTCTATCCCACCTGAAAAAATAATTATTGCAAATGTGATAAACATGATCATTTTTACTGATTTGATGATTGGATTGATACTATAGCCTATACATAATTATGAGACTTTTCATGATATAAAAGTACGATATTACATAAATTATCCAACAGAAAAGATTCTAAAATCTTACTGGTCATTTATCTCTTTTTGGCGAAGGCGAATTGGTCTTTTTTGACTGTGGCCTGAAGCAACCATGCCATCTGCCATGTTGTTTATGTCATCGATAATGTGTCCATTTGCCGCCAAGTCAGTGATCAGAGCCTTTAAACATATAAAAATAAAGATACAAATACATGGTCTGCATTTTATTTTTAAACCTATAAACATGCACACTTTTCTACTGGTTCAAATTCCCCTTTAACCGTGAATCTCTCGTACAATTCCATCTGAAGGTAAATAAAAAAGCTCAGAAACTTATACTGCATAAACTATTGTCTGTGTGTGTAAAAATTAATACACATAAGCTTTTTCTTAAACTATTTGGCACAGAAGGCTGTTCATAGACAAATGAATAGAAAATGCCCATTTGAGAAGTGGCTGTCTGTGGCAAGTTCTACTGTAGGCTAGCTTACACAGAGATTGCTACATACATGATGATGTATTCAAAAACTAACCGTAAATTTCCTTTTCATGGCCTCCATGTTCTGAGACAATCTCTCTTTGGTCAGAAGAATTTGTTCCTGGAAAAAAAAAATTAAAACAAAATAACATTTCATAACAAATCACACAATATGTATATAATTATAGAACTACTTAATTCACATGGCTATAAATCACTTGCAGATGTAGATTATTTAAGAATTTACACCCAAATAAATGAAAATGTGAGGATAAAGCAGATTATATAATGGTGAATAAGTCATAAATTACTTTTTATACACAAAGAATTCATCAATTATTGAATGATCAAGTTGATTACAGAATGAATTAATTCACCTTGTCGTTCATCCATGAAGAGAAGCTATCACATTCCCGATAAAATAAGAACAGCTTGATAGAATCGTCCAAATTCCTGTGTCTTTTCTACAAAAAATGTAATTAATCCTATTCACAAATATGAAAACATGATTGCAAAATAATTTAATCTGGAAAATCAAACAGCAAACCCATTGGCAATTTTAAATATATAGTGAGATATCAAACTTTTGTTGCAACCAGGCGATCTGCTCTGTTACAGTTTTACATTCAAGTGGTGTCCTTTATCTTTGATTTTATTTGTTTCAAGCCTGCTTAGAATCTTGGTCGTATTCAAACTCATTAAAATTCTCTTAACTAAAACTTGAGCTTTACTTCTTCTTAATTTGAGCTAAATTATCTAATAAAGTTATAGTTAACAAAGCACACAAAGTTTTTAATCTGCTCACGTCAGCGCTTGTACAGAGTTGTTTGTAGGAGTGCTCAATTGTTCTCTGTCTTTGTTCTACATTCTCCTTGTCAAAATGTAGATTGGCATGGGAACGCACTGGAAATAAATAGGCAAAAATCAAGTATAATCTTAGAAATGCTAATTTTTGTACCCCATAGGGGGTGAGAGGTCTTTTTAATTTGTAAAAGGAAGTATCTGCTCTAAATTTCCATAAAAATTTCAATCGAACTAGGCCGTATATATGTTTGCGAAATAAACACATGTAATTCAATTAAAAAGATAAAAAAATTATTCAGGAAACAAAGAATGAAAACTACTAACTGTAAAATCAGCAGCACAAGCATTGATAAAACTCTTCAAAAATATTTTTATATACATGTATATATATCAACTTTAACAAATTATCTATTTTATCACTTACTAGATGGTGTTCTCCTTAACTTGGTTCCCTTATCCTTCTTCTTTTTCTGGTTTTCTTCTTTGTAACCGGTTTTTGTAACAAGAACTTTTTCAGGAATTTTGACTTTCTTCTTCTGAATTTTTTGTATTACTTTTGGGTCAACCTCTTTCACATAGTTGCCGGGAACATAACCTTCTTGTCCATCATCTTTTTTAACACTCCACCAATCATTGTTAGTCCTTTGTAGAAGCATCATAACCTGTGGAACATAAATCATTTGGGTCACATGTGTATTATCCTGGAGGCCTATTGTCTACTTCCATATTTCATATTGATCAGAAATAATATACTAAGGAAATCAGTCATTATCCAATAAGCTAACCACATTTCCACATATGTTTCTACAACCAATACATTCATTGGAGGACATCACAAAGCTTAGTGACCAAAAAAGTATTCATTTTTGGCCTACACATAATGGGTACAACATATTTATACAAATAAATGCCTCTATTTTAATTATCACTCTAACCTCCTTTCCTTGAGAGCAAAGATTAATTTAAAAACATCTGATTTTTTCACACTCTCCATGCTACTTATATAGATAGATAGTTTTCATCTCTGCAGTAATAATAGCTCACCTCTCCCTTGGCGACCTTAATTCCCTGTCCTTGGTAGGCATACATACACTTGACTTGGGGTACCTTCCTCTCCACCATCTGTTCTTGTATAACTTCCTTCTCTTGGATCTCCTCCACCTGGTACTGATAAGGTACTTGAACGACCTCATCCTCATATTCAGAGTCACTTGCACTGTCAGGTGCTTCTGCAGCTGCTGGCGTTAAAGTCAGGCCAGACTTAACCTTCAACTGTAGGTAAATCATATTATTATGACCTTTGAAGGCTGTTAACACACAGTTATTTGATCTCATTTGTGAATTACTGTCACAATTCCCATCTGAATTTGAATGAATATGACCTAATTTTATTAAATCTTCAAGTGTAATATAGCTCGGAACAGTCTTAATTTGATGGATATATCACATACTCTAGTATATGATACTGAATTGATGTTACTCTTGACAATACTATGTGGTACATATATATAAGCAATATGGGAACTTGAAGGGTTAACATAACTATAAGTAACATAACTATAAGTAACATAACTATGTGTGTTAACCAGTATATATAGAAAGAATTACATCGATTGAATAAAAATAAACATTATAAAACAATTGATGAGAGACAAGTGATAACATATTTAGTGTTTCTTTTTTTCTGCTGTTTGTAGATTTCACTCACCTTGTGTACTGCTGCTGCCTTGGTCATGAAAGACGCTAAGTTACCAAGTTTCTTGACATCATCGTCAAAGGCTCGGATCTCTTCCTCCAGACGCATGTGTCTTGTCAACTGGTTCTATATGTCAGAAGCAGAGGAAATATATTTTATTACATGATTCATGATAACTTTAAATTCACATATACTGAAAGGAAAATCGAAAAGAGACTTAATTCATCCCTACCTTTGAACTTGCTTCATTGTGACCATAATCCTCACTACAAGCTAGAGGCATTATTTCTTTTATCCAAGATTCTGCTTCATTTGAATCAGCATAATACTGCAAGAAAGATCAAACAATCAAAAAAAAAGAACAATGATGTAAATCCATTAATGAAATATATATTGAATATCAATGCTATTAGAAATTTATTAAAAAAAATATTCAAAGACTGAAAAAATACCAATAAACTGAACAGAAAAATTGAATGCAAAATTCAGATCTTTTGTCCATTCCATTAGATGTCATTGTGGTACAAAATGAAACAAAGTTGTGATTTAGATATTACAAAATTCGAATAATAATTACTTACCATACTAATAACACTAAGCTTCTACCATAAGTGTTGCATTGCTTCTTGATTAATCTTTATTTAAACTTCAAATATGAAAACTAGCGAGCAAGAATAGTTTTGATAATAAATGAAAGAGAAGGAGTGTTCACAAAAATAAATAAATGAAACTAACAATTTTTTTTAAATATTAACATCATAAAACAATATTAGTAGCATACTTACTATTACAACGTCTATGTCCTAATTTAAAGTGGGTACATTAGAAATATAGGATCTATTTGGTCAAAATGATGGCATGTCTGGGCATATTACTGTGCCGAAAGCTATTAATAGCGTGTCCGAAAAATAGGACGGGTATATCCATAATGATAGCTCACAGGTCACACTAATCGACAATGGGTATGACAGATTATGAGGGTTAGGATGTCTATATCCATATCAGGTATAACAAGATGTAAAAAATTAATACAAAAAATGTAGTGTTTAATTTTTTTTATCAGAAAAATCGCAACCAACCTGATGTGATTCTGCTGCATCATCCAGACGGGATCCCCGTTTTGTTGTCAAATCATTCATTTTCTTCCACTTCTCTTTGATTTTTTCAATTCTAATTTTAATATCACGCTTAGTAGGATGGTTGTTCTTTATTAATTTTTCTCCTGTATCACACAACTTTTGACATCTGGGATAACGGGCTTGTATCTCTTGTTCCTGTGCCTGTTGTCAATAATAATGTATATTTATATAATGAAATACTGATACTCTAACTATACAGATAAAACAAACAAAAAATTGTCAAACCAAAAAAATTTAAATATGAAAGATATGAAAGTCTTTACCTTGTGCTTGTTGATAAGTCTAAGACAAGATGCCAGATCTTTGCCGACATCTACTGACTTCATTAGTCTAATTTTCTCAACCAGAAAAGCCTCCTCCTCTTCTGAATCTTGTAGGAACTGGTAAAACATGCGGGACTCTTCAAGATTTGCCTTCCTTCCGGCACACAGGGATTGAACACTGAATAATAATAATACACATAATAATTTGCGGAGCTTCAATTAGGAAATGATTTAAGGTATCCAATGTTGGATACCTTTTGAATATTGAATAGTCAGCGTTTTAACTGAAGATGTTTATGTATGTAAGTCAGAAAGGTATGCACAACATTACAATATAAAAAAATTCCATTATAAAACTAAATATAAATTAAATAATAATCATGATATCTCAGTGACTACAATAGCTGAATGATAAAGTTTAATTACGCATCAAAATCTCTGTTGAGATTTTCTAGTCTTTTCTGTAGCAGTTGACTCTCCTGATGTAATGACTTCATGTGTGGTGCGGCTCTCTTTTTCAGATTACGTACTCTCCCTCCGAGGGCATTTAATTGAGCCTCTGTCAGATTATGCTTATGTAGAAGATCTTCCACATCCACAAGATGCTTACCCGTGTCCTCAGACCTCATTATAGGCTGATTGAAAAAAAATGAAATTTATTTGTTTAACAATTATAAAATCTACATTGTTTGTTTTTAAATAATGTATATTAAATAACACGATGACAATGTACAAACATAGTAACAAGGATTTAAAAGATACACTACAAACAGCCACTGAAATCATATGTGATGAGGCATTCAAACCCCATGACATGTGTCCTAATTTCAGCACACTAAAGGTTTATGCTAGGTTTATTTCTACTAGTAATGATATTTATAAAAATAAAAAAGGGGCAAATTCACTTTTCAAATGTCAAGACCATCGTAAATATTTTACAAATTTGAGTACAACACTGAAACGATTGAAGTTACCTCCAGTTCCTTCATTTCAACTTGAACACTCTCTATTTCTCTGAACATGCCAAGAAGTTCTTTAAAACCATCAAGTACTCTCCTCTGCTTGTCTAATGCTTCCATTAGATCCTTTAACTTTTGTATGATCTCCCTTTCTCTGTAAAAATATGCATACAATTATTTTTGTATTCTTACCTGCTCCCCTTAACAGCAATGGGTGATATCAGCCAGTAGATTAACTTCTCCTTACAAGTAAAGGGTTAAATGTTCTGTAATGTATTTATAATATTTTGTATCCTCATTAATTATCTGAATCTTTATAAAGTGACAGATTTATAAAATGACAGATTCAGTAGATAAATTTTTTTCTCTTCATGATATCAGCAACATAATAAAGTGGCAGATTATGTAGATATATTGCTATCCTTAGAATCAAAGGGTGTCAGCTGTCACAATTTAAAGTGGTAGATAGCACCCTTTGATTGTGGTAAGATCAAATATATTTCTGAAATAACCAAAATGTATTACTTGTCTTTTATTTTATCTTTGCTGTGGTAACCTTCTTGGTAAAGTTCATTAGACATCTGTTGTAAGGCATCAAATCTGTCTGTCTGTAAAATATAAAAACTTCTTACGAACAATGCTGTGTTTATTTTTTGATTTAGTATTTAATCATGCACTGTGTCAGCCATTCGAACTGCCCATTAATTACATATTAGAAATTAGAAAGATAAAAAACACAAGCAAAACTGTGAACGAGTAAGGTGGATAAAAAAATTGTATCCTTGTTTTTATATCAAATATATCAGACTATATGGCACACTAGATATTATAACTATTTTAGATCCTGCTATTTCACTATGGTTCATAGTGTATCACACAACACCAGCAGCACGTACCCGAGCTTCTACATCTGTTCTGATGGCCTCATGCTTTTTAAGGGCAGCCTCTACTTGTGTGGTGCTGTTGCCAAACGTATGTGTACTTAAAACATATGTCATGTCCTTCAACCAGGATTCCCTTAGATTGGCCTGTTGATAAATAAGGATATAAATTCATCTCCAAACATAATGGAATATATAAAGAAAATGCAATCTATTTTAATGATGGACTATTTTAATCTGTAAATAGTCTACTATTGGCAAGGTATTTTACCATGAAAAAAATAATAATTACATTTGGTAACACACTATCTGTATATTTCATACCTTTTTCGCAAATTTCTCTGCCAGTTTTTCAAGTCGCTCTTGTCTGAAAAGATATTCCAAATACAATTACAAATACGCTGCAATTTTCATTTATCATTTCAGCACAACAACTAACTTTTTACATCAGAACTTGACATCAAAACTCACAATGAAATGACAGATTTTTATGTAAAGCAAGTTGAATCAAAATAATTATTCGCTCTAATGATGAAATAATTCACAAAGTACTTTGTTTACCTGATTAATTCCTCTCTTAATGCCAGTTCACGATTGTGTTCAGATTTCTCAAGCAAAGCCCAGCCTTTTTCAATATCACGGATTAGTTTGCCCTCTGGTGGTACAAACATGTGTTGTCCATTAGCTTTTAACTTAGTTTGTATATCAAAGAAGGTAGCTTCAATATTTCCTCTTTCTCGATACCTGCAAAATACATCAAAGTTATTCAATTAAATTTTAGGAAAATAAAAGTAGTTTTCAAGACAATTAAATCTAACAAGACTACATAAGTCCAGGAGCTCCCGCTCCGAATTAGAATTCGATTTAAGCAATTTTGTGTAGAGTTATTAATGTAGTCCTAGTCTAGGTCAAAAATCAAGACGCAAGACAACTAGGTCTAAGAAGCCCAGTCCAAGAGTAAGATAAGAACTAGACAGTCTGTCAGAGATTGCAAACCTCCATTGAAATTAATGATCCTAATCAGTATCCCAGTAATGGTCTACCTATCTGGCACGTTTACCCGATATCAGGCCAATCGAGTTAACTAATAGCTGATTTACGGTCATTTTGAATTCGATATAAATTAGTTAAAAACTTAGGGTGCATTCTCCTCCGAAACCTCAAATTTTGTTTTATAGTAATGGACTAACATCTAACACAGTTTGCAAAATATTCGGCATGTGAAAATAAATAATGGCCGATAGGGGGCCATTTTGAATTTGATCGAGTCAGAATTTTTCAAGATGCATCCTCAGCTGAAATCTCACATTTCATTCTATAGTAATCATCTAGCTATCTAGCACGGTTTACCAAATATCGGCCATGTGAAAGTGAATAATGGCCTAAAGGCGGCCATTTTGAATTTGATCAAGTCAAAATTTTCCAAGATGCATCCTCAGCTGAAATCTCACATTTCATTCTATAGTAATGGTCTAGCCATCAAACACGGTTTACCAAATATCGCCCATGTGAAAGTGAATAACGGCCGATAGGAGGCCATTTTGAATTTGATCAAGCCAAAAATTTTCAAGATGCATCCTCTCCTGAAATCTCACATTTTGTTTTATAGTAATGGTCTAGCCATCTAGTACGGTTACCAAAAACCTGCTATGTGAAAGTGAATAATGGCCGATAGGCGGCCATTTTGAATTTGATCGAGTCAATTTTTTTCAAGATGCATCCTCTCTTGTAATCTCACATTTTGTTTTATAGTAATGGTCCAGCTATCTAACACGGTTTACCAAATATCAGCAATGTGAAAGTAAATAGTGGCCGATAGGCGGCCATTTTGAATTCGATTGAGTCGAAAGTTTTTAAAAGGCATCCTCTCTCGAAACGTCACATTTTGTTTTATAGTAATGGTCTAGCTATCTAGCACGGTTTACCTGATATCAGGCCTATCGAGGTAAATAATGCTGATTGTCGGCCATTTTGAATTCGTAAGTTAAAAATTTTCAGGGTGCATCCTCCCCCGAAAACTCACACTTTGTTTTATAGTAATCAGGTAATGGTCTAGCCATCTAGGACGGTTTACCAAATATCAGCCATGTGAAAATGAATAATGGCCGAAAAGGCAGCCATTTTAAATTTGATCAAGTCAAATTTTTTCAAGATGCATCCTCATCTGAAATCTCACATTTTGTTTTACAGTAATGGTCTAGCCATCTAGCACGGTTGACCAAATAACCGCCATGTGAAAGTGAATAATGGCCGATAAGCGGCCATTTTGAATTTTATCAAGTCGAATTTTTTCAAGATGCATCCTCTCCTGAAATCACACATTTTGTTTTATAGTAATGGTCTAGCCATCTAGCACGGTTTACCAAATAACGGCCATGTGAAAGTGAATAATGGCCGATTGGCGGCCATTTTGAACTTGGACGAGTTGAATTTTTTCAAAATGCATCCTCTCCTGAAGCCTTACAATTTGTTTTATAGTAATGGTGTAGATATCTTGAGCGGTTTTCATGATATTCCACAATATCAGGCCTGTCGAGGTGAATAATGGCTGATAGGCGGCCATTTTGAATTTTATCAACTTCAAATTTTTCAAGATGCATCCTCTCCTGAAACCTTACAATTTATTTGATATTAATGGTGTAGCTATCTTGAGCGGTTTTCATGATATTCCGCAATATCAGGCCTGTCGAGGTGAATAATGGCCGATAGGCGGCCATTTTTAATTTTATCGACTTGAAATTTTTCAAGATGCATCCTCTCCTGAAACCTCACAATTTGTTTTATAGTAATGGTGTAGCTATCTTGAGCGGTTTTCATGATATTCCGCAAAATCTTTCAGTCGGATTTACCGATGTTATAAATTAGGTCAAAGTGCTGGGTCAACTTCAAGGTCAAGGTCCAAAAACCTGAAAAGGCACAACTAGGGACCTTAGAGAACATGTATGTGCAATATGACTGTCATCGGCCCAGTACTTTTCAAGATCTGCTCCGGAAACGAAGTGTGCGTCAAAACGTCTAAATAGGTCATAGTTCTGAACCAGAAGTAGGTCAAAGTTCAAAAAGGCACAACTAGACCCCCTAGGGGTGTTGTGTGTAAAATTTGAAGACAATCGGACAAGTACTTTCAGAGATATGCTCCGGAAACAAATTGTTTACGGACGGCCCAACGGCCCAACGCCGTAACATCATCATTTTCTCCTCTGCAACCTTGCGTATTGAATTCAGATAAAAAATATTTTAACCTGTCCATTAGCCACCTGGAAGTAACCCACATACCAAAAATTGTTATCCTAGCTTATTTTCTTACAAAGTTATAGGCAAAAGAAGAGGCAAAAACAAAACGGAGGTAGAATCCATAGCTCCCTTCGTCTCACCTACGGTGACGGCGGGAGCTAACAACAAACACCTGTAGGTGGAAACTATTGTTGTGATAAACCATTAAGGGCTGTTCAGGTACAGCTGATAGAATTAAGCATTATTTAAAAATGATATCAGTCCGGTATAGTTTTTTATCTCATGAATATTATTAATTAATTTGCAATTTGTTTATTTGAGTCATCTTAGAGCAACAGAAAATTAACAAAAATGCCAAGATATAAAGCAGAAAAGTTAAGTACATACTTGGTTGGTTTTTCTGAAACCCTGTAATTCTTGAACTTTGTCATTTCCTCCTGTATACCATGGAGATTGTTAGGGAAGTTACGATTTTCTAATTGGTGGATTTTATTATAAATCCAGTTAAGTAAGTCAGTAGTCAATCTGTCATAGTCATCCTGCATCTTGTCAACATTCAACAATTTGTTCAGCATCTGTAAACAGAAAAAAAACTATATAATAATAGTAATGGTGCAGATGTATAAGGGGGGAAGTATAACAATAATGAAAAAAAAAAATTTAAATTATTAATAAAACTATAAATTAATTTGCCATTGTGTATTATTGCGTAATTTTATATTAATACCTAATAAACAATATTATAATGTTAAGGAAAAGATGGGTTGTCCATAAAAAAATATTGAAAATTATCTTTATAAATATATTTCATGCAAAATGATTAATAATATAAGTACATTTTGTCTCTTGTGACTACCCTATAAAAATGGACAATTTTTCTGGCTGTGATAGAATTGCAAAAAAGTGATTCATGTAATTTCATGGATTTACAGGGCTACACCAATGACAGATTCATCAGCAATGATGCTGTTCTGTGGTTTGTGGAAAGACATCATCAAAATATGTTATGTATTGTGTAAATATAAAGAAAAGTAAATTATAGCGCTTATAGCATCATTAGCATTTAGAATTAGAAGGCATAATAAAAAAAATGTGGTTTATGTAACACTCAACTGACAGTTAGAGTCAATGGGGTGATTTACCTTATCTATTCTTTGTTTCTCTTTGTTTTCTTCCTTCATCTTGGTAAAATAATGATAATATGCAGCCACGTATGTCATCACAGACTTGTCATCAGGTTTTGGCACGTCAACATCTATAATGAACCAGAAGATAATACTTTAAATATAACATCTCATTGGTGATGTAAGGGTGCATCTGCCATTTTGTAAAGTGGGAAATAAACCCATTAATCTCAAAGGTCGGGAATATCTCGGTCCTGAGAAAGAATATTTGTAACATTTGATTTCATGTAAATACCTGATGTGTAATCTCATAAATTGGCAATTAAAGAAAATACTCAAATGAAGAAGCCACTTAAAATTATAGAATATATAATGCTCTTGTTGATGCATTGTCAATCAGATGATTATATGAAATGGTGGTTGTGTACATCAGTAGGCAGTATGTGTAATTGAAATAACAACAATATTCTAAATGATAATATTAAGTATAATAATATTAAAAAATAATATAAAAAATGTTAACAAAACAATTGTATTCTATATTCCTACTGACCTTCTGCATCCAAGAGTTTGGCGATTCCCAGCTGAGAATGTGCGACATCAAATGCATTGTTCAGGTTCCCCATGTTGTCTTTTGGATTGAGGCGCTCGTATCTGATCAGGTCTGGGCGATGGGCATGAATGAGGGCATTGAATCCCAAACCGTTTCTCCATGATGAGGAGAAATTTGTAATATCCACTCCAGGATATCTGGTCATAAATAAACAGTACAAACATATATATTCACAGTTGCAAATGCATGGGGATTTAATTACTACTTCCAAATTATTCTTTTCCTAATGGATTTATATTGTTATTATTAATAATATTATTATTATTATTATTATTATTATTATTATTAATAATATTATTCTATGGCCGTTTTGTGCTCACTTAAAACTTATTTCTGAACGGATTGACTTGAAATTTGACAGTAGTGAGTATGTAGTGTGCTATATCTTTGGAAAAATAGCAAACATGTACAGCCAAGGCCAAAAATCATACTGATAATAGATTAGGAAAGTTTAAACTGCCATATTTCTAAAACAGTGTATTGTGAAGCTCTGGATGATGGTACAGTCAAATCCCCTATTATCACTCCCACATCCAAACTCAGAGCTACATGTATAGTCTTTCTAGCTACCTTTATTACCAACTATCTTACCCTACAGAAGCTATTTAAATCTTTTTAAAAGGCTGGACCAGTTAACATATGTTCTTTGTATGAAGCTAATGTATGAAACCGTAATTAGTTTTCTTACATTTCAGTGACTGAAGGGTATGACACATCGCCATGATAGAAATAACCAGATGATAACCTGATACTTTATTATTCATCTATTTGTTAACATCCATATCAATTTACAACATCAAATAAATGATATTAATATATAACTTGGACGTTGATCAACATAAAATGTGTATGATTCCGTAATGATTCTGCCATCATGATGAAGCAAGCCTATTGCAAAGCTGCACAATAATATGTACAATTATTTAATCTATCTTCAATTGATTATTCTGCAATGGGATGAGAATCAATCGTCTTCAAATGTAACAGGTGCAGCTGACAGCTACATACAGTTCACAGAAAAATAAAAAACTCTCAGGGCCATACGAATCATGTTGCCACAAAAATAATCTTAGCTAACATTAAACAGATAAGATATATACACCGGTATACAGTATGTGTAAATTTAAATTTATGTATAATCACCTGACATAAATTGTTCCTAGAATTACTGGTATAAAGTTTATTAAACACGTAAAATAACCAAGTTCCATTACAATACCTTATGCACTTAACCATTAACCAGGATTGACAGATGGAATAAGTGACAACCTCTAGAATTATTACATACCCTGCCGTCTTCCTTTGGCACCACAGCAGCAAGGCATCTTTGGCAGATTTCTTCTCTCCACTTTCTTCTTCCTAAAATAAATGCTAGCTGTTAGAGAAAGTCTAGTTACAAAAGTGTAAACTAAATAAACAATCATCATCTGTTATAAATTATCCATAGAAACACACCTTATTGCCATCAAAAATGTTTTTCTCTCAAAAAAAGCTAATCTTTGGTGAAAGTTTTGAATTTGAAGATGCATCTTGTGGTAGTCAATTTATCGCTTGAAAATGTTGAAAAAAAAGTGAATGCTGTAAATATCATGTTGATTGAGGATAAATTCATCATTAAAGTATGTGTAGGAAGTTTTCGTTTAACTGATGAATAAAATGACTAATAGTAATGTGTTGGCAGATGTCTCAGGGGTTTGACGAAAAAATTGAGCTAAAACTGAACACACATTTCCTGCTTGCACAGTAGTCCTTAGATAGTGGAGCATGGATGATGGGACTTCTTGAACAAATGCAATATACAAGAAAACATGAGACATTTAACCCAATGCTGTTTTAATGTTGTGTCAATGTGTTATACGGTGGATCAGCATTAACATAACATTGATTCTGCTGTTTGTTGGGATGGATTTGAAGTTGGCTGTAGGTTGGGACAGCGTTAAGGACGTTGGGACAACATTGAGGCTATATTACACAATCATCCTCTGCATGAAAGGCAGACCAACATCAAATATTCAGACTGCAGGTAATGCTGCCAGTGCAATGCTTCAGTGAGCAGTGAAGTGGTTCTCAAATTACATGTTGTTGACAGTGTTGTAATATAACGTGCATCACAAATGTACAATTAATTATACTGATTATAATAAATAATGTCTCGATTACAACATAAATTGTTGGATAAAGTAGTGAGCCTGTCCGATGTTGGTATCTATCTGACAGCAAAATTAATGTTATGATTACAGCTATAGGTAATAAAGAATAACTACAGGTAATAGGTAAATCTATTAAGTTGAATTTTTCATACATGTCATATTAATATCTATACCAAACAATAGGGCTCAATAGGGTGACCTAACATAAATGATACCGACCCCCCCCCCCCCCCCCAGTGTGTGTGTCGTCTGCTGTCTGCCATGTCTACACGTCGTCATGGGATACCTGGCACGCTAAGTGTGGATCACGCTGTTTACATACACTTGCATTTTTTTGCTCCAGCTCTCAGTCCTGTTATTAGCGCAACACCACTACCCATTAGAACCCTTTACACGCTAGATGCATCATAAAGTTCATCATCTTAAAGAACGTTCTTACTTTGAGGCAGCCCGTTCTTTTGCGCACGGCTACTTCACACTTGAACATTTTAAACGCTAGGGCTACCATATGCTACATAATTACTTTAAATAACGATTGTCTATACCTATAGTATGCGGCATGAAGAAACCATTTGCATAACATCAACTCATGTTTGTATCAGCGTTCAGTTGCGCTATTAGCTCGGAAACACTTTCAATTAGAACCATTCACACGCTACAGCTAGGGATAGCAGATTTTGTATAATTACTTAAATAACTTTCATATGTATCAGCATTTCTTTGCGGTTGAGAAGTGGCTCATTTTTTGTCAGATTATTATCGCAATAGAATATTACACATGAATACTAATCAAACGGGCGAGGAGATATTCCACTTTTAAAGTCCTGAATTATATCGCCGCTCATCGCTAATCACAGATTTAATATTGACACGTAGAATACTACAATGTAGAAGCCTTATATTGGCAGCCCATAAACGTTTCTCACACAGGTGGGCGCAGAAAGTGCGATTTATTATGATTTCGTTCATGTCTGCCAGCACATTAGAAATAGATAAAATGTCATATTTAATAATGCAGAGGGATGAGAAATCTTATACCTAAAAATAGCGTGGAATCTAAAATATCTATCATTGATGGTGTGTTTCATAATGTGTTTTTGCGACAACAAACAGACGTTAACACAACACTGGTTTATTGTTGGCCCACCGTTTATGATTCCTGTCCGGCATTAAGCCAGCATTGGGTAAACGTCTCTTGTTTGCTGAGTGTAATCTTACATACGGGGCAGTGCCTGGGAATGTCTCAAGAACCTGTGGTCATGACTTATGGTCAATTGATACGATTCCTACATCCGACTTAGCAGTTGAGGTCCCAGCAAACACGAGACTTCGACCCAATGCTGGGCTGATATTGGCCCAGCGTCATAGACAATGGGCCAACATTAGCCAAGCATTGGGTCACTCAACGTGTGTGTTTTCTGGGGTACACCCAGATGTACCGCTGTACACTACAGGCTACATTATATCCTGCACCCCCCCCCCCCCAACCCCCACCCCAAAAAAAACAGTTCCTATCCCTACAGCTGCATTGGCGGCATGCTGGAGTCAGACGTTGGTCCAGCATTGAGCCGATATTAGAGTGAAGGTCTAAAGTTAGTTGACGCCCTCACCGGAAGAAAATGTGTGCTTAGTCTCTTCAGACTGCATATTGCCAACAGACATGAAACTTTTTTAATCAAACGACCGAAAAAATATCTACATCGTTCTGTATCCCTTTTCAAAAGACAGTATGCTATTTTGATATATATTGAGTGCTGAAATCCACCTATGATATATTTATATTGTGTTTGAAAGGCTCGTTGTATTGTTACCTATATAAATAGCCTCATCACTGCGAGAAATGTATCATGTAGGCCTATACTGAACATAATTATAATAATTACCATACGATTTAAATCATCATCTATTAAATACTTCTACAATAATCGACAGGATAAAACTAAAATATATCTTGTCGACAAAGGGCAAAGGGTGTCTATACCAGACACTCCACATGTGGAGAACACGCGGGACGAGCGTGTGAGAAGATCACTCTCAACCATGGTGACCCTTAGAACGCTGAATAGTTTCTGTTTAAACTAAAGGAGACTAAAGGTGTTTTTTTATTTTGAAATCATCATAAATGTCTGGGTTAGTTATTTCTGCTATGTTATGGGTTTACGGCCATTAGAAATATTTTAATTCTTTCAGTGCGGGGACCGTCTTTATACGTCAGAATCTGACATCCACAGACGTCAGATACTGACGTATAAAGACGATCCTCGGGCTGAAAGGGTTAAAGCGCTTAGTTCTATATTTTAACCACTCTAAACTGGGTCTCGCTATCGCGACTCACAACTTCAAGTGTCAACTTCAATACTTGAATCTGTACAGTTTGAATCAAAACATTGGCCAATCTAGCGAATTAAATGCTAATTCCTCCTTCCCTTTTTCAGTTTGGATGACAAATAAGGAGGCCGAAAACAGCCACCCAGCAAACACGAGACGTTCACCCGATGGTGGGCAAAGTCGTAGACGGTGGCCCAACATTGAACCAACATTGGGTGAATGTCTCGTGTTTGATGGGTATAGACCTGATTAACACTTTAGCAGTTAAATGCAAGAGAACGAATACGCAATTTGTTTTCACGTCAAATGTTTAGAGAAAATTACGAACAACTTGACAATAGTCGACTAATAATTAAACATGTTAAAGTCTTAACACAAAATAAAATTGTCAATTCGCATAAAACCAAGATCGATAAATAACCTATATTTATAAAGATGGTAAGAGCGGATCAAGAAGATCATGGTGGTCATAGTTTCTTTTTATTCAGGGCCCTAATCAATATTTTAATATTAAAAAATTGTTGAAGTTTGACGTTAGAAAATGTATAAAGGTCTAAATATTCAATTTGACGACCAAAAGGGGAGACCCAACAAATCTTATTGGATCTCCCCTCATATGTAGTAAACGTCCAAGCCCTGTAAAAGGCTTTTAGTGACAGTTTTTTTATCGGATAATGTGTACACAAGACATGTCCATCCGTCCGTCCGTCCGTCCGTCTAGTCAGTTTGTTTGTCTGGTCTCGTATAAGAGGTGCTCACCTTCGGCTATCTGCCGATGTACTGTACCTATTTTATCTATTATGGCGACGGGCAATATAAAATCTAATAAAAAAAGTATAATGTTAACCCTAACTCTCTAAGTTTTTGGTATTCCTTCGTTTAATTTGAGGTATAATTTTTTTGCAAATTAACAACCCAAATTTGAAAAAAAAAACTTGACTTTATAAAATACTGAAGAATACAATAAAAGCTGAAAAAGTCCTGATTTGATTTAATTCAATTAAATTTTAAAATATGGAGTTTGGAAGCCTTTTATATCGAGTTTAAAAAGCGTCAAGTGATAAAAATATTTCTAGTTATGAAAAAAACCCAACTTGCATGAAAAAGTAAATAAATATAGCAACACAAAACCATTGTATAACATTTGTACAACGCAGGACGTTGGTCCAACATTGTACAAATGTTATACAAATGTTGTGTTTACTGGGTAGCGCAGAGTGTTAACATGGTTAATACGCGTTGCATTCTTTCAGACAGTAGACATGGTAGAGAGGATGTGCTGTAGGGTGTTGGGTCTGCTGAGCAGGCGGCGGCACAGGTTTGTTTAGGGGCACTGTAGTGACACGGTGGTGACACGGGGGAGCACGCCGACATACCTGGTCGACCTGAAAGTGTCCGAGCTATGGGAAACATGAGCACGTGTACAGACTACACTGTAACCCAGTGAGACAGCACGTATGTCATGTACTGTCGCCTTGAACTCAGATCACAACATACACAAGGGATTGGTCCAGTGTTGTGTCAATGTTGCGCCAAAGACTCCAGCATTTAGAATTAAATTGAAACATCGCTGTGTGATTTTCTCGTCTTGAAATGAGCCGAGTTTCAGGGGTAATGTTTAAGTAAAGAGGTTAAATCACTTCCGAGTCGCAGCGGCCGATTATTGGGATGATACAATAACACACATTGACATGGTTGTGTACCCGTATTATATGTTAAAGCTCTGTGTATTATTTGTTATTGTTGTGATCAGCGGTACGAGACGATGTGACTCAAAAATCATCGAAGAACAACCATAAGTCGGTCATTAGCTGTCTGATTATTGAAGTGCTACATTACTCCTTGACATTACACGTTCCAGCAAACACGAGACATTAAACTAGTGTTGGTTTAATGTTGGGCCGGCGTCGTAGACGGTGGGCCTACAATAAAACAGCACAGGTTTAATGTATCCCGTTGCTGGAACGATTCATTTGAAGCTGGTATTGCTGACGCAACTGCCAGTTTCGAATTAATAGAAGTACCACTATGACACCCGTGCCTCACATTTTGTTCAATTTCAACAAACGAAAGATTTAGCATAGTTAAATTGTATTATAAAGTTTGATGCCACAATTTGAAAATATTCTATCTATGTTATGTTTTCAGACATGCACAAGTGACGTCCAGTTTTGCACCAATGGCCATTTCAGCTCACTAATTTCAGAAAGTTTAAACTTCTATTCTAGTAAAAAATTACAATCATTTTATAGTTAAGTGAGTAAATGCATCTCCTAGGGACTAAAGCGTCACCGTTATTTAGCGTGGCAAACGAGCGTATCAGTGTGTTGTGAACGGTAACTCCCCCTCATTACTAAACTCGGTCATTGATTCACGATAACCATGATAACTGGCCACTTGAGCCGCCAGTTAAGCTAACACAGGCATGTTAATCTACACCAGCGAAATTCTTTAACATTTTTACTTCTCAGTATCAATTTGGTCAAACCACGCATCATCAACAAGTTGTACAGCCAGCCTCAATGTGTACTCAGCGTGACAATATCGACTGCGAGTTTAAATATATAATTTACATTTTCTTGACATATTTTAAATTCACTTATTTATATAAGCCCTATCTTTAATTTTGATCAATGTATAGATTGAAAAAACACCCGAGACAGCAAAGGGACATTCACATTATGCGTAGGCTTTTTATTTCGATACGAAGCATACATGTCTACTAGGAGAACGTGGTCTATGTGGTTATTACATATAGAAGATCCGTAAAAACATACTTGACAATCTATTGAAGGTTATTTGACAATACAATATTACGTGGCCATTCATAAAAAAGTCTATTTTACCAGAGATAAGAGGGCTGTGGTATCCATCTTTATCAATCCAATCTACGTGATTTTATGATGGACTACCACAAGGTAAAGTATCATCCATATTAAAGCATTACATAACTGGTACGATTAATGAAATGGTGTCGGCATAATTACCTAACTACATTTTTTTTTTAAAGAATTATGTCCAAATTAAATTAAAAGAATTGAGAAAAAATATATATAATATAGCGTTCCAATTAGAAGTATAAAGCCAAAAATAATTGAGAACATAAATCTGAAAATTGCTCGAAATTCCGTTATTGCGTTGGCAATTTGAGCCTAATTTGAAGAAACATACTAGGGCCTACACATAAATTCAGTGTGGACAAGGATAATCACAATCCTAGATATTGGGACTGAGAGGGTGTAGTAGCTATATGATGGGGAGAAATTAATTAGAGTCAGCTGACAAGTAGCTGTCACTTTGTCTGATAACGATTGTGGACAATCTACTGACCATCCTTGATAATATTGTGACAGTGTTAGTTTATCAGATACCTCTGTGTAAACAACCTATATCTGACCATATGCTACACTGGCAGAAGTAGCGCTGTACTTTAATCTATTGACTCAGATAAACTAGTTTCTAATCTCCTTACTAGTGCTCACTATGATAAGCCAACCCAGCCACTATATGTATGAGCGTGCCGGGGAATGTATTTCACAGTATTTACTCCCCCATCGAAAGTTATCGCAAGTTACATCAATTTGGACGAGAATATCGAGACCCAGTAGAGTGTCGATGTGCCACTAAAATCAGTGACACTCTGGCTTTTAATCTAAGGGGAAATATTACTAAACTAAGGGGAGATATTACTGCGATCTGCTTTAATTTAAATCAGTGTAATACAAAGACATATTTCACGGGTGTTGTGATTTGATATGGTATGGCAATCAGCACGGCACACAATAAGTACTATTTTGCATATAATTATGTGGCTGTAGGCGCGCATTCTTGAACACATGACAGTTGAGTAGGTTATATAGTTAGGACACATTTCATGATATGAGTGGTGCTGAATCGTTTGTATTAATATAAAAAGGCATATCGCGTGGTGTGATATGGAACCTCAGGGACATTTCATATCAGGAATATTTGGCGCAGCTGATCCCGTTGATGTACGTGCAATACGGAGTATAATAGCATAGAAGACCATGTGTTATTGAACGATCTACACACCATATCTCTATAGGGTTTGATACGTACAAGATAATGCGTCTACGGGGTTACCCACATTCAACACCCATCTATTTCCTCTTCGTCATTTATCTTAGGACCTCACATCAAGCTATGGAAATTAATTGATTTATTGAAAGACCCACGTATAATAACAATAAGAAATCAAAACTTGGGCGGTCTTCACTTTGATGGATAATACCGTTATTTACAGTTATATAGAAATGACAAATTTCACTCTTTAAGTTACTATGTCGCCTTTATGCACCATTAGTACCGTATGGTGCATAAAGGTGAAATAGAGTAAATTCCGCTAATCACTATTTGTAATCTAGTTATGATACTGTTAGATATTTAACACAAAACTATTTCAAGTGTGCATTGACTTTGAACCTTTTGGCATATGGGCTATTTCAGGCGGGTACTTTGCTATCTAAAAACGATAATTTAGTATCAATGAAACCTGAACGAGACATTGTAAATGTTAAAACTTCAAATAGTAGCCACTTGCTGTACATCTTGATTGCCTGATTTACACAAATGGTGTATCCCCATTTGGAACTGATGTCAAAATGGACGAGACGAAGACGATAAAAATCAATAGTATTTCTTATCAGCTTGTAGCACTGTAGTGACACGGTGGTGACACGGGGGAGCACGCCGACATACCTGGTCGACCTGAAAGTGTCCGAGCTATGGGAAACATGAGCACGTGTACAGACTACACTGTAACCCAGTGAGACAGCACGTATGTCATGTACTGTCGCCTTAAACTCAGATCACAACATACACAAGGGATTGGTCCAGTGTTGTGTCAATGTTGCGCCAAAGACTCCAGCATTTAGAATTAAATTGAAACATCGCTGTGTGATTTTCTCGTCTTGAAATGAGCCGAGTTTCAGGGGTAATGTTTAAGTAAAGAGGTTAAATCACTTCCGAGTCGCAGCGGCCGATTATTGGGATGATACAATAACACACATTGACATGGTTGTGTACCCGTATTATATGTTAAAGCTCTGTGTATTATTTGTTATTGTTGTGATCAGCGGTACGAGACGATGTGACTCAAAAATCATCGAAGAACAACCATAAGTCGGTCATTAGCTGTCTGATTATTGAAGTGCTACATTACTCCTTGACATTACACGTTCCAGCAAACACGACACATCAAACTAGTGTTGGTTTAATGTTGGGCCGGCGTCGTAGACGGTGGGCCTACAATAAAACAGCACAGGTTTAATGTATCCCGTTGCTGGAACGATTCATTTGAAGCTGGTATTGCTGACGCAACTGCCAGTTTCGAATTAATAGAAGTACCACTATGACACCCGTGCCTCACATTTTGTTCAATTTCAACAAACGAAAGATTTAGCATAGTTAAATTGTATTATAAAGTTTGATGCCACAATTTGAAAATATTCTATCTATGTTATGTTTTCAGACATGCACAAGTGACGTCCAGTCTTGCACCAATGGCCATTTCAGCTCACTAATTTCAGAAAGTTTAAACTTCTATTCTAGTAAAAAATTACAATCATTTTATAGTTAAGTGAGTAAATGCATCTCCTAGGGACTAAAGCGTCACCGTTATTTAGCGTGGCAAACGAGCGTATCAGTGTGTTGTGAACGGTAACTCCCCCTCATTACTAAACTCGGTCATTGATTCACGATAACCATGATAACTGGCCACTTGAGCCGCCAGTTAAGCTAACACAGGCATGTTAATCTACACCAGCGAAATTCTTTAACATTTTTACTTCTCAGTATCAATTTGGTCAAACCACGCATCATCAACAAGTTGTACAGCCAGCCTCAATGTGTACTCAGCGTGACAATATCGACTGCGAGTTTAAATATATAATTTACATTTTCTTGACATATTTTAAATTCACTTATTTATATAAGCCCTATCTTTAATTTTGATCAATGTATAGATTGAAAAAACACCCGAGACAGCAAAGGGACATTCACATTATGCGTAGGCTTTTTATTTCGATACGAAGCATACATGTCTACTAGGAGAACGTGGTCTATGTGGTTATTACATATAGAAGATCCGTAAAAACATACTTGACAATCTATTGAAGGTTATTTGACAATACAATATTACGTGGCCATTCATAAAAAAGTCTATTTTACCAGAGATAAGAGGGCTGTGGTATCCATCTTTATCAATCCAATCTACGTGATTTTATGATGGACTACCACAAGGTAAAGTATCATCCATATTAAAGCATTACATAACTGGTACGATTAATGAAATGGTGTCGGCATAATTACCTAACTACATTTTTTTTTTAAAGAATTATGTCCAAATTAAATTAAAAGAATTGAGAAAAAATATATATAATATAGCGTTCCAATTAGAAGTATAAAGCCAAAAATAATTGAGAACATAAATCTGAAAATTGCTCGAAATTCCGTAATTGCGTTGGCAATTTGAGCCTAATTTGAAGAAACATACTAGGGCCTACACATAAATTCAGTGTGGACAAGGATAATCACAATCCTAGATATTGGGACTGAGAGGGTGTAGTAGCTATATGATGGGGAGAAATTAATTAGAGTCAGCTGACAAGTAGCTGTCACTTTGTCTGATAACGATTGTGGACAATCTACTGACCATCCTTGATAATATTGTGACAGTGTTAGTTTATCAGATACCTCTGTGTAAACAACCTATATCTGACCATATGCTACACTGGCAGAAGTAGCGCTGTACTTTAATCTATTGACTCAGATAAACTAGTTTCTAATCTCCTTACTAGTGCTCACTATGATAAGCCAACCCAGCCACTATATGTATGAGCGTGCCGGGGAATGTATTTCACAGTATTTACTCCCCCATCGAAAGTTATCGCAAGTTACATCAATTTGGACGAGAATATCGAGACCCAGTAGAGTGTCGATGTGCCACTAAAATCAGTGACACTCTGGCTTTTAATCTAAGGGGAAATATTACTAAACTAAGGGGAGATATTACTGCGATCTGCTTTAATTTAAATCAGTGTAATACAAAGACATATTTCACGGGTGTTGTGATTTGATATGGTATGGCAATCAGCACGGCACACAATAAGTACTATTTTGCATATAATTATGTGGCTGTAGGCGCGCATTCTTGAACACATGACAGTTGAGTAGGTTATATAGTTAGGACACATTTCATGATATGAGTGGTGCTGAATGGTTTGTATTAATATAAAAAGGCATATCGCGTGGTGTGATATGGAACCTCAGGGACATTTCATATCAGGAATATTTGGCGCAGCTGATCCCGTTGATGTACGTGCAATACGGAGTATAATAGCATAGAAGACCATGTGTTATTGAACGATCTACACACCATATCTCTATAGGGTTTGATACGTACAAGATAATGCGTCTACGGGGTTACCCACATTCAACACCCATCTATTTCCTCTTCGTCATTTATCTTAGGACCTCACATCAAGCTATGGAAATTAATTGATTTATTGAAAGACCCACGTATAATAACAATAAGAAATCAAAACTTGGGCGGTCTTCACTTTGATGGATAATACCGTTATTTACAGTTATATAGAAATGACAAATTTCACTCTTTAAGTTACTATGTCGCCTTTATGCACCATTAGTACCGTATGGTGCATAAAGGTGAAATAGAGTAAATTCCGCTAATCACTATTTGTAATCTAGTTATGATACTGTTAGATATTTAACACAAAACTATTTCAAGTGTGCATTGACTTTGAACCTTTTGGCATATGGGCTATTTCAGGCGGGTACTTTGCTATCTAAAAACGATAATTTAGTATCAATGAAACCTGAACGAGACATTGTAAATGTTAAAACTTCAAATAGTAGCCACTTGCTGTACATCTTGATTGCCTGATTTACACAAATGGTGTATCCCCATTTGGAACTGATGTCAAAATGGACGAGACGAAGACGATAAAAATCAATAGTATTTCTTATCAGCTTGTACTAAATAAAGAGAGTTGACATTTAAAGGTTTCAAAAAATGTAAACAGCCGCAAAGTCCACAACACTTGAAGCAATTACTTTATTAGTGTCTGATGATCTAGCGTTCTAGGATTTTTCATTGGTACTATCATATTCTTGGTACTTTGTAGGTAAAGGTTGACGAGAAACAAGGCTTTAAAAGTGGTACCTAGTGGAATGAAGCTTTAAACATTATTGTACATTTCAGAAAGAGTGATAAAAGAAAGTAGACACTGATAAGTGATAAACATCTTGGAACGTCATCTATGTTTTCCATTTTTGTTGGGCCACGGCTTTATTAGATAATTGACGGCAAATGAATCTTCTTCAGTCAATAGTTCCACTGTGGAGTGTGAACAATAAATTGGCTTCGCAGAAAACATGACTATCACAATTTGTTCAAGAAAGGTATTCCGGTGCAACTGGATGCAGAAAATGGCAATGAGACCCGCGAATATATCTGTGTAAACTGTAGTTTGCGTGACATGCGGTGGGTGGTATAGCAAAATATTCTTGGCTTAGAAATGCGTGAAGACACAATTCACGGGTTGTCAATGCTTTTTGAAAAGTTTATTGAAAATGCGCCCTGGTGTCTATTCTGGGTGTGTAAGGGGTAAATTAATACCAGGTAAATGACAGCTATTTCTGTAACTCGATATTGAAAACAGTCCCACAGAAACCACGTGAGGCATTTTGACAGCTTAATCACAATATCGTGCAAATTGGAAGGTCACTGGTTCGAAACAAGACAAAAAGATTTATCATCCGAAATTATTTATATAGAGGAAATGCAAGTTTCAGACTTAACATCAAGAACAACACATGGGGAGTTGATATGTATCAGCGTTGTGGGCTACCCTCTTTAACCCTTTAACCGCCAAGCTATTTAATTGGAATTTTCACCCACTTGACGTTTAATATCTTGCTGACACAATCCACAACTTCAAGTGAGTGAAAATTATTCAAATTTGACAAAATGGAGGTTAATTATTTTCAAATTTTGTTGATTGATGTCACATTTTATTTAAAGTACGCTATTCATTATTGAGTTAAACAAATTATACAAAAACACAGCAAAATTGTAAAAAAATAATGGTCAATTAGTATTCATTCAAATTACCCCTTCTACAAAATCATATTTCAGACAATCTATTATTGAAACATGGGCACTGATAAAGCACCAGTAAGTAGATGTTTTGTTAGCAATATGAGAGCCATTAGAGGGGCTTTGTTAAACTGAATGAGGCTATTGTCCACCAGAAACTCCCGAGATCAAAGCACTCTATGACATGTTTGACTGTGGTACACGCCCGCTTGTTTATGTTGACACTTTAGCTGCCATAGTCACGGAATAAAAATGTGTTTGAAAATTTAGAAACTAACCCTTCGGATTTTCAGATTATAGTGTCAACTATATTGTCCTACAGGGGGTGCACTATTTCCAATGGGCTATTTTTGGGGGACCAAACTTTTGCAAATCTTGATGTTTGAACACTCATTTCATTTCCAATAATCGCTAAGAAAACAAATTAAAAACGACTATAGTCGTGTTTAGTGTTTCAAGGGTTAACACGAGGTATTCTCATTCTTGATAACCTTGATCAGATATTAGAATTGTGTCAGCAATTCCCATCTAAAGTGAAATCATCTTCGCTTATTATATACATAATTGTACTAATATAGTACATCAAAAGAACGTTCTAATCCAGAACGTTCTAATCGTGATCGTTTGTAGCAGTTTTTCATGAATGAATTTTATTCAAAATATGATTATATTAAAGGTCAATATTTAAAAAAAACAAAATATATTTGCCTATAATCATATACACCATACTTCTCTCATTACATTTCTGAGCTAATTTCTAAGATCAAACAAAACTTGCGGGAAATGAGCACGTAAATTGTGAGTAACATCGGGAGTACGTCACAAAGGGGAGTCATGTACTTTGTTGAGATCTTTATCGATTCATCTCGTTTGTTAACCATCCAACCATAAACTAAACACCAACCAACACTGGTTCAAAGCTGGGCCAACGTATGAGACGTTAGCCCAGCTTTGAACCAGCGTTGGGTATGACTGTTAGGTGACCCCCTGCCTGACACTCGGTTTGTGTATGGTTGATTGGTGGCGCATCTAGGAGTATGGTGCAAATTGAGAAATTGGGCATCTTTATGGTCACCTCATATTGACCAGTTAACCAGATCGGGTCAACCTCCGCTGTGTCAACTCAGGACATTACTTACATACTGAATGACCAAACAATACTTACATGCTGAATAAGCAAACGATATTTGAAAAAAAAAAACATTTTTACATTATAAAGTGATCAGTTTGTCTCGAGTTATCACCCTGAATCCCTGTGGTACATTCAAGCCACATGGTAAATTTTAAAGAAAATTCATTCTTGAGAAACTGATACAATCCATCACGATTAGGACGTTCTGGATTTCTTTTGATGTACTATATTACACTTGCGTATATAATAAACTAAGATAATTTCACTTTACTGAAAAGCTTGGGACTTTATCAGTCCAAGCTCATGTTAAACATTTCGTTCGATGTTAGTTGTCTTCTCTGTACATGTGATACCCGGGGCCCTTTTGTAAACTTTTCCTGTTACCTCTACCACTTGAAACAATCTGTGTACACACGGCAGCTCTCACCAGCGCCTTTGTAAATCTAGCTAGACATGTAGTGTAAATAATTGTATTATCTTCTCATGGATGAAATCAGACCTTCCTGATTCGAAACGCACCATACTGTCACAGTGCATTGTGTGTGATGAATGCCAACCTGCCATACTCAACCTGACCATTTGTACTGAGTGGATATATCTATATAATTCGTTAAATTTTTAAAGGATAATTCTACATTTTCAGCTGGATTAAAACAAATTTGCAAATTTATAAATTGCAGGGTATATCCGTTTTTAAATCATGCAATTTATGGAAATGCGAATGGGCCTTATTTTCACATTAACATGTCAGTCTTGCGCAATCGATGTATCGTGGAAGAAAATTGTGAAAGGGAATCTAGGAAATCATTCAGGAGTAGTTAAAATAACCATCAATCTGTTTCTCGACCATCAACTTATTTTCTGAAATTTTTAGCACTTTCATTTATTAGCAACGTCAGGGCATGTATATGACAATCTGCTTGCACTGCCAGTAGTATTCATAAATGACCGGGGAGAGGTTAATGATGGTCATGGGTGGTGGAGCGACGACATGAAACTACATGCTGACATTTTATTATGACTGTCACTACATGCTGTGAAAACACCACCACTCTCAAATATACCGAGCACTATAAATGGCCAGTGAAAAACTGTGGTCGTTTTTGTTACATATCACGATCCGTGACATAATTTATGTGTATCACTGTCAGCTACAGCGGCAAAATATAAAATAATTGCGCAAACGCTTTTTTCATATTTCTACTAAATATATTGTTGTACAACTGGGAGCGCATCACCCACTCAACACGTCACGGTGATATGTGCTGGTTTAATGTTGGGCCGCCGTCTGTGAGGCTAGTAAAACATTAAGCCGGCACAGGGCCAACCTCTCGGGTTTTCTGGGAGCCCCGTTTTTCCAGACGATAAATGTTGTGCAAAAAGATTTACGCTTCAACGGTAGAGCTAGAACGTCCTTGGGTAGAGTGAGCTCACTCATGTCACAGTAGTATGTCCAATGTATAGAGACTGAATTTAACGCTTCTTACACGCACGTCGCACTTATGCGCCGTTAGTCCCAACAAACACGAGACGTTGGCCCGATGTTGATTCAATGTTGGGCCAGCGTCGCAGACGGTGGGCCAACATTTAAACAACATCGAGTCAACGTCTCGTGTTTGCTGCATGGGGTATACATTGAATATAAAATGATGTAATCTATAAAATGAAGAAAGATTTAGGCTTTCGTTTGATAGATTGATTGTATTTGTGTATTTTATAAAAAAAGTAATTTTTATTTACTTTCTGGTGGGAATGGCAAAAGTGGAAGGCATATGGTGGTTGTGAAAGGGTTTATACATGAGTGGTAGCACACAACAAACCTGAAGCTGGAACCCGGTAGAAAATATCCAGACTAACTCATTATTCAATTACCTTGGCATTAAAGGGTCGTGTCTTAACAAAGGTGGTTGTGAAAGGGTTTATACATGAGTGGTAGCACACAACAAACCTGAAGCTGGAACCCGGTAGACAATCTCCAGACCAACTCATTATTCAATTACCTTGGCATTAAAGGGTCGTGTCTGACACCTAACAAAGTGCCAGATGCGACCCTTTAATAATCAAAGAGGCGATATTACGTTTTGTAGGAGCAGATCCGTTGTAAAATAAGATGAAAGGATGTGGAGCACTGTGAAGCCCACCCTTTTCATGTAAGAGTTCCCGATACAATCCCTTCTCGGACTGACACGCTTTCACTGAAAAAATGATGTACAAAACGTCCCTCTACTAGCATCTTAAAAGATCCCTGTGGTATATTAAAAGCCAGTTTTTACTTTCTATGGCAGTCAATGGGATCCCCTCATTCCATAAACGAGACTGTCTATAGAGCTAAACTTAAATAGATACTGTCAATAGCCACTGCCTTCCACAATATCGCGACCCGACGAAACGCAAAACGCTCTACACTTTTGCATGACTTACCACTTGCACCACGATGTCTTCTATCTGGAATCTGAGGATGATGGTCCAGATGAGACCCAGTATGAGGCGAGGGTTGCCGTCTACGATATCCTCTCCCCCAATGTACGCCAACTTCACCTGTACAACAAAATAATACAAAGAGATGAGACAAAGTATGAGGCGAGGGTTGCCGTCTACGATATCCTGAGCTCTCCTACAATGTACGCCAACTACTAGTATATAAAGAAGCTTTGTATCTTATGAGGCATCCAGCTTTGCAGATATGCAGTCTTAATTAATATGTTAATTGGAACAAATTAAACATGCTGAAGTTGTGACTTTATTATGCACGTGGGGCAAAGTCAATGAAGACAGAGTCAGTCATAAGTTTTAAAACATGTTAAGCTTTCAATTCAACCCTTGTTAATGACTCGCTACCGCGAGCAGTGGGTGAAAATTACTAATATGTGTTCAATATCATGAATATATGAATATAAGTCCAAACAGCTAGAGCTGTTCTTTACCTGATTATGCACAGATTTAACCCCCAAAATTGTATTTTATTTCACATGTGCCAGTCAAAGTGATACACACTATTCTAGTCGTTATTGGCGCTCAAGGGGTTAATACAGACAGTAGTTTGGTCCTCGGCAAACACGTTTAACCAAAGCTGACTTGAAGTAGGGCCAGCGTCCTAGACAGTGGGCCAATATCAAACCAGCATTGCTATGTTCACTGCTAAATGCAGATGAAACTGGGCCATGGTGTTTTAACTTAGTGACGCCTTTTGAAGCATTGATTGAACAATTATCACAACCAGAGAACCAGAATAAACGCTGTGTACTCGGGAGTTGCCATGTTTGGATGGATGGACATTCTGCACACTAAACAACAGTACTGACTACTGACGGAAACAAGGCAGGCATGACAATGACACAGAAGGGGGCGAGGGTCAAACTCGTGACATAGCGGTCTGCTAGCATTCTGCCAAAATATATCGAAGGACATCTATTCTGAATAAGAAAGCCCTAGACCAATGCTGAAACAATGCTGACACTGCAGTGGTGAGCTAACGTCTCGGATGTTGGCCCACCATTGCATCAGCATTGGGAAAATAAATGGTACATAATTTGTTGAGATGATTTCAATGTGTTATATTCCATTATTTCATTAACATGATTAGGTTGAGGGAGTGACCACACTTTTGGTGACCTAACTGCCTGGCGTATTAAATCGAACTACCAGCACACCAAGAATAAATATGTCTGATCACACTGATATTAAAGAAAAACTATAAAAAGTTGTTCGGAAGCGAACACGAAAGCAGCCCTCCGTTATCGTTCGACTACTATTTTAAAATTGTTTGCTCAAAAAATTAAAAAAAATATATTAAAAAAAATGGTCGACTGGCGGCCATTTTGGATTTTTTTGTGTGAAATTTGTCATGGGTTATCTTTGTGTGAGACATTACATTTTCTTTTATATTCATGGTCCAGTCATTTTGCATTTCTTGAGTTAAGTAAATATTACAAAATCCAAAATGGCCGCAAAGCGGCCATTTTGAAATTGTTTAATCTCAAAAGTTAATCAGGTCATTGGCTGACATAGCTGAACATATTCGCCTAATTAAAAGATCTGATGGCAACTTTTTCCAGAAATGCGCTAACGAGCATTTCTTCGTTAGTGGCCATAGTAATTAAAGGGTTGATGATATGGGGATCAAAATGTCACCAAAACAATTCCCCAGTGGTATGTGATGGCTATGTGGAGTATGAGGAAGCAGAAGTTGATAGATTAGTAGCTATCTTGAAAACCAATAACTGCGGCGGTGGCGGAGGCGGCGGCGGACCGTGTGGAAAACAGTAAGCCGCCCGCCTTGGCGAGGGCTGCTTAATTATACGCTGTTGCTCATAACAGATGCCTCCCATACACTCCATACCATACACCCAATACCATACACCCCATGCCATACACCCCATACCCCCTCCCTCGATACCATACACCCAATACCATACACCCCATACCATACATTCCATACCATATCATACACCCACACCCGCATCACATATCATACACCCCATGCCATACACCACATACCATACACCCCATAGCTACCATCCCTTATCATACACACCATACCATATCATACTCCCCAAAACCATACCATACACCCCATACCATCCCATATCATACCCCCATGCCATCTCATATCATGCACCCCATATCATCCCATACAATACCCCCATACCATCTCATATCATACCCCCCATACCATCCCATATCATGTACCCCATATCATCCCATACCATACCCCCATACCATCCCATATCATACACCCATACCATCCCATATCATGCACCCCATATCATCCCATACCATACCCCCATACCATCCCATATCATACCCCCATAACATCCTATATCATGCACCCCATATCATCCCATACCATACCCCCATACCATCCCATATCATACACCCATACCATCCTATATCATGCACCCCATAATCATCCCATACCATACCCCCCCCCCCATACCATCCCATATCATGCACCCCCTATCACCCCATACCATACACCCCATACCATCACATACCATTTGCCCGTCCATACCATGTCATACCATACACCATGCACATACCATCCCATACCATGCACCCCATACCATCCCATGCCATACATTACCATCCCATACAACACACACGCCATACCACTCCATGCCATACAATCCATACCATTCCATGCCATACACCCCATGTCGCTGATAAGAAGTTGTCATTTAAAACGGGTGGAGGCTCATGAAAAATGCTTTAACGACTGCTGGTATTTAATATAACTATATAAGATACTATAGTTTATGAAGATGATCCCTGGTGAGAGGTGGTCGTATATAACATGTGGTAAATTGAGAAAGATGTGACAAATCGGCTTCCATGATAGTTGATAGGCCTATGAAGGGTGATATTTTATGAAAAATGTATATGGGATGGTCGCTAATCTTAAATGACATTATTTGACAAGAAGTGTCAGCTTGCCACTGAAAAAGGACATCGTATTTTCGTTAAAGATAAATTCCTGTGTACACTGGAAACAGTCTGAAAACGTATGTGCAGAGGAGCACTTTTCTGTGAAAAAGTACACTTTTCAAGGGCTATCATATGGGCCTACTACAGGACAATACTAAAACATTTATTATATTTTATATGAAGTCTGCATAGTACGGTATAAAATGACTTTGTTAGAATGAAAAAATAGTAGCTGGTGTTAGGAATTATATGCAAATCGCATATTATTTTGCATAAGAAGCGGCATGTTGCAAATGTGAGATATGTATACCAGATCTATAGGTATGTAAATGAGAGAGTCCACACGCAAGTTTTAACGCATGATAAGTGTATCATCACATCACGTAGTTTCTGGTTCGATGAATAAGATAAACCATCCCACTGCCGGGGTATTCAACTGTTATATTTATCACGATTATTAAAAAACGTGGTGCAGCATTCAAAGTGAATGAAAAACACAGATTTCACATCAGGCAACGCCTACAACTATTAAACGCTCAACACGGTAAAATCAGGAGAAACATAATTAGTGATTTAAAGCTGTTTCAGGAATTCTAAAACTTAAATGATATAAGAGGAGGAATCATTATTTTAAAAGATAAATGATTTGAAAATAGTTCACTTGTGTTGAAACACAGTACATTATATATTGACAACGTTAGGGTCGATTACAATGTTGTTTAGGCCAAGATTGTTGAGGTGCCACAGTATGATATTTTTTGTACATAAAATACTAAATAAAAGGGCTGAGAGTTTAGTAAGCTGGTACACCATCCATCATGTGTACGTTATGTATTGATAAGTGGATTGTAAGCATTCATGTGTAGGGCATGTATAGAGCACTGATGCTTTGCATGCTACACAATGACGTCTGAGGCATGTTTTTCTCGGGGTTTTCTTAGCTACTCATGTATGCAGTAGGGGAGCTATTATACTACCACCCATGCTCGAGGGGGTGTTCTGCATGCCGGAATGGAGTCCATCTTCAGCTAATACAAGAATTCGGCTCAATATATTGTCCAAGGTGGGCCAATGTCGCAGACATCGGCCAACCTTGGACTAGATTTCGGGGACATTCTGGTGATGTCTCGGTGTGGCCCCTCGTCGTGTTTCAGTGACACTGCGTGTGACCTCCTTGAAGCCACCACTACGTGACTGACTATTCACTAAGTCGTAGGACCCGACCGTTTGCTGTAATGAAATCTGAAATCAAGGACACCTGGGTTTGTGGCGAGCTGATGTGCTGCTATTGTGAAAGACATAGTTGGCGGGAAGACGGTTTGGTCATACAAATACAAAGATGAATATTGCCAGATGTAATAGCACATTATATTACAATTATTCCTATAACAAGCCGCGATAAGAATGGCCAAAGTAACCGGTAGACGCTATATATCACTCAATGTACTCAACGGAAAGTAACATAACTGTCAACTGTGTCGTCATCCACTCGATTTTTTTCCCAAAACAGCTGGACAAACAGATCAATGGCTGTATATTAATGGTAGCATGGCATACCTATGTCAAGATATAGACTTAAATACAGTTTGTGGGAATTCTAAAATCAAACACCATTAACTATAAGAGACACATGTTTGCTAAAAAAATTATTCACATCCGAAACATAATTGATTATAATATGAATTATGCGCAATTCTTTAATGAGATTACATATAATGTTAAACTTTTCAAGATCAAAATAACTTATTTTATCTGCATATTCTTGGGGCTCCATTTTAGAAAATAACTCAAAATAAAGGGGATTAATCAGCGAAGTGCTGAGCTGTTCTGTGTAACTAGTTTACGTCACTTAGAAATTACGGAACATTCTATCATGTAACATTTTAAATTTTAAATTAATTTATGGGAATTTTGCTTGATTATCTCAGGAGTGTAGCCCGATAAGCAGTATGAGATAAAGAAAATATAATATTTTTATTGCTGCACGCTATGAATGCGCCAATATAATAAGTGTTGATAGAAGTACAGACGACATCAATGATCAGATAGAGAACGTGATACAAATGGAACAAAACTAAAAGATGACAAGGGGCACACTAAAGCCCATACACCATTCCAGCAAACACGATACATTGACCCAATGCTGGGTTAATGTTGGGCCGACGTCGGAGACGGCGGGCCAACATTAACCCAGCATTGGGTCAATGTATCGTGTTTGCTGGGATATAGAATGTGGAGAGGTCGTGATAAGCGGATTTGACTATATGGTGTGAGGCTTTTTCATCATCAGATGTATTTATCACTGGAGTCACATGTCGACACACAGATCGTCTCAAGAAAAGATAAGTAACCAAAAACTTGACTGCTGTTTTTATCCCCGGGTTTTTATACCATTTGGACTTTGCTATTATCAGCAAAACTAACACACCAGACGACGATTGACTTTCCAAGGATCAGCATGATCAGAAGAGAAAATAAAAACAACAAAGTTCTAAATATTATACATCTATGCTGCAAATTATAGAAATATGGAAAAAAAAATGCGAGTTTATCACGATAGACACCAACGAACGTATTGTGCCGCAAGCAGAAACAACCTTAAATGCATAATTTAATCCTTCGCCTGCTAATCACAATAATAGTCTTTTTTAATACGTTTTATTAACTGATTAAACCACTGTTATTGGGAGTAAAATAAAAATGAAATAAAATGAATCGGTCTTTAGGCCACCTTTGTGCACATAGAGGCTAAACTGGGCCAGGAGAACCTCCTGAGGATGGTGAGATGATTGAGATGACACTGTCCTCCAGACACAGAATTCGAAATTCGAGCCCTGGCGGTCTGAGGCCGAGCACGCTACCTCTCGGTCACGAAGCTCTCCACAATACTGACTTTCACACGTGGATGGGGAAGAAATATTTTTTGTTTCTTTGGGAGTGAAATGACTGTTTAAACATCAAGATTTATAAAAATTGGGCTTCAAATTAAACAACTATGGTAACTTTCAACCACTTGAGATTGTGGATCCACAACCTCAAGTGGTCAAAAATTTAAATAAATTAACTTAGCAGGATAAGGGTTAATATAATGGTGGCACAGTTTAGATATGGCAATGCTGTTCTTCAGGATGACCCTTGAATACATGGTAAATATATGTCAACCGTTAAAACTCCAAATTACAAATGATGCTATAATTTTTTTTTGAAATATGCAACTTTTATTATTTGTTGTTTCGTTTCCGCCTGGAAATTGCGGTAGCTTCAAATGAAAAAATATCAGAGAATGGAATTTATTCTCACAGTCGCTCGTTACAAACATAAACCATTTACATGTAGTTATTTACAATTCTTATCTGATAATATACCAGTGTACTGTGTAGACACAATTCCCGCGTGTTTATTGGCTTTGTAAATTATCACTGTAATAAACAATGACTATAACTATTATATACATGCCTATGATAGACCTCGTACATATATATCATGGCAATATCACGTGTATTTTATCAATCTTGGTCCTAAAATGATTTGCATTGACAAGATGTCTGTCCGGGTGCAAAAACACCCAAATAAAGAAGATGAGATCACGTCTAACTTTTTGTGAATTCTATAATGGTAGCGGGAGACAACTTTAACATGTTTAAGTCAACGGTGAATATTGCAATTTTAGATAATTCACAGGTTTAAGGATTACGATTATTAGCAGGACGCGCCCAGATCCGAGATTTATATTGTCATGTACATTGTACATTGTCCTGAGGATGTCCACTTGAATCTTAAAACGTATGTGTGGGGGGGGGGGGGTATTTGGAGCACACATCACCGGACCCTACGCTTACCTGTGGCTGTGGCGGATGTCCACTTGAATCCTAAAAAGTATATGGTTATCTTATGGGGGGGGGGGGGGTACATTACCGGATCTACAATATGTACGATACGTTTACTTTAGGATGGTCCCAGCAAACGAGAGACGTTGAACCAATGCTGAGTTGATGTTGGTCCAGCGTCGTAGACGATGGGTCAACATCAACTCAGCATTGGTTCAACATCTCTTGTGTGCTGGGGTATGTACATGGTGTTACGTTATAAACATTGTACCAGCTTTAGAATAAATGCCAACCCACCGAAATCTGTAGGTATAAATTAAAGCTCCAGGAGTGGTCAATGGTGGAACAGAGTGCCGGGAACTGAATATAGCGAACTGTGATTTAAAAAAACATTACTCGCTTCTGATTTTTGATGGTATAAATAGACAAATAATATTTATGAGCTCGAAGAAAATGACATTTATTATTGCTAAAGGAGTCAATAAACGATTTTACATAACCACAGGACTTCAGCGTAACTAACAAGATTATGTGAGTATTATCAGATTAGCTGTATACTATATTCTGATCAGTCTGGAACTAGGACGTAGTCACATAAAGACGTTCTATAACATGTATAACCAGACACCACAAACATTTTCCTAAATAAGTTATGAACATCTACAGGACAATTTCATAGCCATAAGTCGTGAAACAAACTGTTACAAGCTCATTTTCCGTCTTTATGTGTTATGTCTTTTATGAATACCACACAGTAAACATGCGATATAGACCCAGTGTTGGATTGTTGCTGGGCCACCGTCTCCGAAGCTGGCCCATCAATAATCCAGCAGTGGATAAACATCTCGTATTCCACATTTTCAGGGGGGGTGGTAGCGTCATCATCTCAACTCAGTGAGTACTTTTTATCACACACTGCCATTTCTACGCACTTGACTGTCAAAGGGGTCCTAGCTGTGTAAAAAAAACACCACCCAGTTTCATATCTGTGTTTAAACCCTCGAGGGTGATGGACAAGACTATACTTTCTCGAACAGGTGGAAAGGTAAATAACCCCTTGACCCAATGAGAGCTAGAAAATATAATTCAAATGTTCATTCAAAAAATTCAATTGAAGTTACGTCTGGCTGCCGGGATCAGCAACTTCAAGTGGATAAAAATACGAATATTCAGCCATTCCAATATTTGCAATTTTAGCTTTCAAATAAACTTAAATTTCACTCTTAAGAAGCTTTTAGTGGTGCCAAAGAGGAGAATAATACAATTAAAAAAACAGTTATGGTCGGGTCAAAGTGTGTTTAAAGTGAACAGTGTGATTGTACAGAGATGCACAGGTTGACACGGGGCATGCTTGTAAAATGACCCATAAATATTGAGTACGTACGAAAAACTACGATTCATAAAAGGCTCTAAATAAACGCTATAAATAGAATTGCGGTATGTTTTTGTTTTTGCGAGTGATACAATACGGCTAGTCAGCTACTGTATTTGTTGTCTTCATAGCAGGTAAACATGGCCGCTGTTGTGCTGGGATGGCAAATATGATTTCTGTCGTATTTAAGTTGTCTCACTACATGTGAACTATCCTCACACTGACACAGCAGCACATTATCAGATTATCATTATCAGTGATTATAACATCCAGCGCTTCCGTTTCCAGCCACTAAAAATTGTTAGACGTTGAGTCATAAGACGAACAGGTAAGATAGGCAATACTGCAAAGTGTGGGCAAGGTCGAGTTAACTCTATCATTACCAGATTACCGGATTAGTTATATTACGGGTAGATTAGCAAATTAAAATGGAGCGGACCTTCTTAAAAACTACGTCTCGCTTTAGGGTGGCGATAGCTAAAAACAAATTAAAAGTGTTAACTTGGAGAAAGTGTATTAAATACGTAACCTTTTCAAGTCTCACACCATTTGTGGTGAATGAACTCACTTGAAGTGGGTGAAAAAATAAAGAAAATTGGTACTGTTAACCCTTGAACAGCTAAATTAAATCATTTAAATTTTCACCCTCTTGACGTTGTGTATCGCTACTGCGACCCACAACTTCACGTGGGTGAACATTACTCATATGTGCTTACTTTTATATCAAACATGTGTAAATCTTGATTTTTAAACGACCAATTTCATTCCAACTAACTGCGATTTACCTGTTTACAGCATAATAAAAAAGATTAAAACAACTATATAGTCGTGCCTTAAGCGCTTAAAGGGTTAAAACAGTTTCATGAATATTTTCATTCTAAAACCGTTTGGTGTATGAAATTACATGTATGTCAGTTTTCAGGAATGCAAAATTGTGGTATGGGGCATGAGGGTTTAAAGGGTTAAAGAAAACAAAACTAAACTTTGAAGGTTAATCACATGAATGCAGTGCTATATATCTATTAAAGTGATTACTTTAAAGACGGAGAGAATGACAGGTTTAAGGCGTTGAACCACAATATAGCGGGTAATTACAAATGATGTGTCACGCATTAAAATAAATCACAGCCCTGCCATCACAGCTGCATCACACTTTGTGAAGACAAACAGAAGTAACTGCTTATTCAAAAAGTAAACAATTACTGCTGTTTGCCTGTACAGGGCAGGGCGAAAGCATGCTACCTTTACCTAACGCTAACACATAGCTCAACACTAGAATTGAAAAACTTTTTTCAAGAATCTGTGTGAAACATTATGCCTGGTGGTAAATCATGTTGCATAGAATCACACGTACCTTTTTCAGTTCATTTTGACTATAACAAATATTTTCTGTTCCATTAAAATATATTATATAGAAATAAGCTATCTGATTTGAACTTAGGGTGTTGTTCAATGACACGAGCATTGTAATGACTTACTAATGCTATGTTTGTCTTTATTTATTATGTTGGTGTCGTAGTCAGGTGAAAGTATTTAGTGATAGAATTGACTAATTGCTCTTTAACAACGCGAAATATTTCAACAAATGAAAATTAATTTAGGTGCTGGCATGAACATAAATAAGGCAATGACATAAAACAATTCAGGAACTACGTTGCCCCTCTTTAAAACTTTATTACGTTTATGTTGAATGATGTACCACTCTTATTTTGTACCTTTGGATAGGTAATGTCTGGAATGGCCACGAGTAATTGTTGCTAAATTTATCGACCAGATTGTGTCTCGCTACCGCGACTCGCATTTACCATCATTTAACATGGACTTACCAGGCTTACACCTTGTGCTGCAGAATAGTTTGTTTCTATTTTTCCTTCATTTAAAGCTGGAATTGCTAACGCAAATTACAACTTCAAATGACGAAAAATATGTAGATTTATGAAAAATGGTCATCTGTGATATTTAATTATTTGATTAACTGAGCATCTATCACAAACTATTTGGTGGATTTCAGTGGCATTTTATTTGGTCTGAAATTTGTCAGAAACCGTACATATACCGTTCCGGCAGCATAAGGGTTAACACCCCACTAGCTCATACAATATATGCTACTCTCCCCGGCTGCTGAGCCAGTGCCAATTTCTCCAGGGTTTTTAAGACATTTTAATTCAAACATAGTATAGGCCCATTTTGCTAATTTAAATCTTCGCCTACACCATGTACAATATAAATGTTACAGTGATAATAAAAGACAAAAACAGCTACATTTTATTTTACTAAATAGAGAGATGGATACATAGAAAATAATATTATACATAGATCCAATACATAGATTTTGTTATATGCATCAAGTACATATATGTATATATGGAATAATATATGTATGTACATTATCATGATTATATCAATGGTATAAGGTCAAAAGGTACCATTATTCTATTGTCAGTCAATGCATATGACAATTATGTCCTCATGGCTGGTAGTATGTGGAATTGGCAAGAACTACAATGCAGTTTATATTTTCGTGGCATGGATCCAGCCGCTGTAGACAAACCTTCATTTACACTTGCTGCAAATTATTTGCCCGCTTAACCAATCAGACCCTCTAAACCACGAAAACACTCTTTATAAAAAAAATGTTTCTTTCCTCCACAGATTCGTATATTAAATTACATAGAACTACTTGGTGGAGATTGAATAATTTCTTTTAATATTCAGAGAAAAAAATATTGAGAAACGATAAATGATACTTCTTCGTCTGTAGCTATACATTATGTACGATTTAAAACAACAAATATGTAGTTGATATTTATAACAGAAAACAAACATTGTTTATACCAAAAACATTATTATTTCTCGATATTTAGATATTTTTTTATTTTTCAATTGACGCTAGAATCGATTGAGGCAATTTGCAGTAACGGATAGCTCGACAGTTGATAGCGGCATTTCCAGGGATAATAATTACCCGTGCATATATTACATGGTTTACATCAGCAGACTGAAGCTCGCATTCCCTATGTTTACTGTTATAAGGGCCACTTGATGACTGAAAATTATAGAGAAACTACGATGAGGTCACGTTAGATCATTAATCAAGAACAGAGGCCTACAGTAATTATCAGAATATTTATACTTAATATGACCGTGTTACTGATGTGGTATGCTAGGATCACATGTACATTTATTGTGTCATGCATCACTGATCCAGTTCAGCCCTTTTTAGACGCATGACGCATTATCGATTTTTTATTAGTGGTTAATAGTTTTTCGTCGTGTGGGTATACTCTATAACACATTTGGCAAAATGATGTATACAGTAAAATAACGGGTTGTGTGCGCGTGTCTGTACCAATGTATATATTTCCCAGTGTGATGTGTGTTATTGAGAATCAAATCAGTGTATTAATGAGTATATCGCACATTAGATCTACATTATATAACAGGTACACGATGTGCCATACACTCCATATTAAACATCACACCGGACAAAATCACGGGGATATCATGTGCCATACGACAGTGTACCAAGAACCGACAGATTTTTACCACCATAACCTGATAACCACCACGTTATGCTCGCCACGGTCACGTCTGCTCTACATTTGCAAGCTAATCAATGACCTGAAACTATAACCGTAAAATGTATATAATTTAAACGCGGTGTGCTAAGGTACTACAATCTGACAGATGGATAATAGCCATTCACGATGAAAATTACATACCATCCTAGTTTGGTTGGTAACTGTCCATTGTTTGGAAACCCTTTGATGACTATGTCTTTCTTAATAGTTTCAAAGTAAAGTATAAATGACTGCTCGTGAGACAATAACTGGAATTGTAGCAATATATAATCAGCTAAGTCTACAATAATGCGCATTTCAAAGCAAAATATATTTGTGCTATTTAGAGGTAAAAGTCGGCAGTCGAGAATTATAAATCTGTATAGGAAAAGTTTAAGAACATCATTGGCATAACAATGCTACCAAAGAAAATATTATTAGAGACCAAGCCATAATAAAAAACAATCAGGCCTATGCAATAAACGATGCTCTGTTGTGCGAAATGAAAGTAAAGTGGAATATAATTAACAGAACAAAGGCAAGCGGCACTTAATTATAATACTATTTTTCACGGTGTTTTCCTCTTGGTCTGTTCGTATCACAAGAGAAGACCAAATAAAAATTTAAACAGAATAGTTGAGAAACTAACAAACAAACAATCCAACATATACCTATAGGCAAACAAATAAACGAGAAAGCAAGTAAACAAACAAGCAAACAAACGTTAAAATACATTTAAATCAAACACTTACAAAGACAAAATAATAAATTTGAGTTTATGTTCCCACAAGAAATTATTAAGCTGATCCGTAAGATGCTAAATCTTAAAAAAATAACTTGCACATCTCCATATTGTTAGGGAATGTGATTGTAAAATTTGAATAGTTTCTTACTTTACATTTTTGAACCCACAAAGAATTATGAAGTTGACCCGTGGCGGCCATCTGTGTAAACATGGTAAGGGGTTTTGTCAAGTTGAAAAAAATCCAAAAACTCGGATTGGCCAGACCCCACTCACCCACTCCCCTATCCATATTTTTAATTTTTTTGGTAACATGTTCAACAAAAAAACACCACAAAAAACTGAAAAAAACATGAAATTTCCCCCCAAAAAAAATAATCCGAGTTGGGGCTTGACCCACCCACCCACTTCCGAGTTTTTCTCGGATTTTTTTAACTTGACAAAACCCCTAAAATCACTTGCCCATGTCTAGTTTTGAGTTTTTGCGCCAACAAGTAATGGCGACGCCTAGCGGACAATGGAGTGACTAGAATGTAAACACTTCTTTAACATGTTTGACGATGACCTAACGAGGGAAGTTTCTTTAACGCCATGATGGGACATCGCGCATCTTCAAGAGGGCGTTCTTGGCTATCATCGGAAGTGAACTTTTGAAGGTTTAATATCGACCCCCAAAATTTGGATTCGCATGCCTGAAGTGGAGGAGCAAGCCCTCCTGAAAATATCCGGTACAGGTTTAAATGTATTACGCGGGCATCATTCCATTTTTTATGTGGAGAATTGTCACTGCCTGACAATTAAATGGTAAATTTTGTAAGGGGAACATTATTACATAAACAGGATAGATATCACTGCGTTCAAACACCTTCTTTTATAAATGGACAAACCTCCAGTACATGTACATGATGTATCACTTTGTGTTTGCTTACCTTTGTTGAGAGAAAAGCTAGACTTTTGTTGACGTTTTCCACCTTCATCACCCTGAGCACACCCTTGTTAGGTTTACCCAGGTTCTCTCCTGATATGATCTCCAGTAGCTTCATCAGCATTTTGCCATCCTGGAGATCGACGAACAGGTCGTTCACCTGCAGGTTCGCCTGTACCAACAAACACAATGCATTACACAGGATATAACGCTCAGATTCACCAACACTGAAAGCCCTCACGATGCATGCAAGCATCATTTTGGTTCTCTGAAGAATGACTTAATTTCCTAAAACATAGGGGTTTTAGAACCAAAAATTTCATGGAACTGTTTTAATAATAAGTTATAACACTACCTTTTTTTCATTTGCCACCGACTTCAGGCCATTATCCACTACAATTCGAGAATTGCGACAGCAATTCGCGGCTTGTAGTGGATGAAGATTACAATGATAAATTCAGGTTTAAAAGGATTAAAACTTCTCAGGAACTGCTGGGTCCGTATATATATATACTAGTATATTATAAGTTTCAAATCAATGAAATTAACAAAGAAGTTGATAAGCCGTTTAGCTATAAAAATATTTTATGTTGCGGTACAGGTAATGTAATACTATGTCTACATAGGACAAGGGTAAAAACTAGATTGAGATATTCTCAAATGTTGGTGAATTCAAGCCACGTGTCATATACATTTAATGAAAAACAAACTGTTCGGTGATTCATAAAGTATCCTGGATGTATATTGGATACTGAAAAATAGTTGTCATCAAAAAGTTCTTTATCAACATTTGAATAATAAAGAAAATACAAAAAAAACCAGCTACATATAAATGCAATCATTATATAATGTTCTTCGAGGAAGGCAACGTTGTGCAATCAAATCTACGCTTCTAAAACGTAATAATGGGAAATGCTAATAATTCCGCTCTTCTCGGCATGACGATACATGGAGCACAAAAAAACAACACTTGACAAATACAACACAAACAAACGTTGGATCCACGCTGTTTCAATGATGGGACACCGCTAGAGATGCTGGCCAACGTTGATAGAGCCTTGCGACAACATCTGAAAGTTAATCTGTAGTTGCGTTTAATAAACACCCACCTTTTCTAAAAATGAGTTGCACCATTTTGTGAACGTTTTCTTTTGTACTCTTACTCTCTCTTCTCTCAGATAATTAATACGATCTGACTCAAAGCTCTTGGTTAAATCCTGGTGGTTAGGATTACCACTGGTTTGGTTTCCCCAGCTTGACATGGTTTCTGTTTCAGTTAGTCCTCTTTAGTCGCATGACATAATCTCTGAAAACACAAAGAAACATGGGGAAATATTAGTGGCACATATACTATCGCAGGCCGAAGGATTATATTGCAGCCATGTGCGTAATTTCGTCTAAATTTAGGACTATGAAGTTATTAGTAAAATGGTGAAACAATTTGCGACTTGTAAAGGCAGTGAATTGATCATTATTATCATCCAAGGTAGGGAACATCTATATCATAATGAAAGGGTGTAGGTATAGCCACACCACAAGTTATAATTTCTAAATGTTGTTAGTGTCATGTGGATATCAAATTTTCTCTTTTGGGGAGGGATTCTTAAAAATGGGGTCTGCTTGTAACCTCGCATTTGTGCTGACTCTTATCAATGACCCTAAGGTGGGCCTGTGACGAGAGTCAGCTTACACCAGAACAATTCCCCTATACTTAACAACTTATTTATGCCCTATTATCACAAAGATAGTAACGAACACTACTCAAATATCAACACCTGCTAGTTTTTGCAAGTATATCATTTTCGTGCTGCCATCTGACGTGGTAACGGGGTCTCTGCTCGTATTTTATATCCTCAAACCACGAAAACACGAGGCGTCCAGTTAAAGCTCTGACATATTTTTATATAAACCAAGAGACCAAAGGGTATTTTTCAATTTGAAATCATCATAAATGTCTTCATTACACATGTTACATGTAGCTCTTTCCGCTTCATTTGAATATATATGCTCATGCTAAGGGTCGATTGCCATTGTAAATATTTTAGGTTCTGACGTCTAAAGTCGGTCCCCGCGCTGAGAGGGTTAACATGTTGATATCATGTTGGGTCAGAGACGCAGACGCTGGCACAGAATTAAATCAACATAGGCTGAACGTTTTCAGTTGGCTGGTTAGTCGTGTCAAATCCAAAAAAATAAAAATAATATTAATCACTCCTCCCAAGTTGTGTGTAGCCACATGATTTTAAAACAGGTTGAAAATAGCTGTAAAAGATGAGATGAAAATAGCATGCTTATTTTTCCTGAATAAAAAAAAGAAGAAAAAAATTATTCTAATTTCACAATATACAGTCACAGAATAATTGATTCTAGTACGCAATCCTATTGCTTCGCACAATTTTTTTTCCCGGAATTCAATTGTTCAAAATGTATCGGGTGTAATGGAGAAATTGTATAGCAGTTTATATCTCACGGTATGGTTCTAGCCATGATAACAACCACATGGTTATGTTCCTGTTCATTCCATCCATTCTAGCACATTTGATGTGAGAGAGTATGTTTTAAATCTGTGACGCTTTTCATAACAGTTCATTAACGCGTTCTAAATAAATGTAATAATTATTTGGCTTGCGTGCGCTGTGTTAGCAATGGTAATTAGTTTGTGGTACCTCCGAGGACTCAATTCATTCACATAAAGAAAATTGTCACCGCAAATACTTCACCAAGTACGAAAGCGTAAAGCATGACACATTTCGCTTACGATCAATTATATGTTGAAGCCGCCATACGGACATTATTTAAAAAATACATTCAGACATAACGGGAATATAAGTAACAATAAAACCCTATGGACAAAATATCTCCGTTCGCATTTCCGCAGCGCTAATTATTGGTGCCCTCGACGTGTTCGCCGCATACCGATTTATGACAGTGTCAAAGACTTCAAAAAAGGCCCATTGCCAGGCAAATGGCATGTTCTTGTTTTAGATCTCTTTGAGTGTTTGAATGAGTGAAGGCAACATTTCGATATAGTAAAACTTTAAAAAACATCCGGTAGCAAAAATCAAATCAGCATCTGGACCCTTCATCTAAACCCTCAGCGGGCAGGTTTTATGGAATTAGTGTCATGATTGTCCGAAATCGTATGAGCATTCCTGAATACACACTTATCGGCTACATATCTCTTTACCATCAAAGAACCTAAAAGTAGCCATTTGTGGCGACAGGACTTATTTCACCTGCCCACCCCTGCTCTGATAGCTTAAAAAACAATTATTTAAAGTCCAAAAATTAAAAAGTTGTTAGGTTGGCAGTTGGGGGCCACATAAGGTTGGCATATTATGCTTTGTGAAGCAACTTATATAAAGCAACTTATAGGCAGGTGGGCTGACTTTTCAAAACCGCATAGAACGTGGATGGATAACAAAACATATTGACCTTGGGGGTAGTAGCTGTTTCACTATCGGCACAGCATAAAGGCTGTGGTGACCTTGTAGATCATGTAACTCACTTACTATATATATCCACACCACACAACAATCAGATGTTCTGGAAGAATCATCTGACTTAAGCGCTACAAAATATGGGATGGTATAGTTATTCGTTAATTACATCATTTGAATATGTGAGATATTTAAAAATACATGTACACGTATCTGCGTATAGAGAGATTGTACCAGTAAAGTGGTGTGCCCGATAATTTTCATGGCTCTGATCACTATGCTGTATGTTACAATGACTGAATGAATGAATGAATGAATGAATGAATGAATGTATGAATGAATGAATGAATGAATGAATGAATGAATGAATAAATGAATGAATGAATGAATGAATGAATGAATGAATGAATGAATGAATGAATGAATGAATGAATGAATGAATGAATGAATGAATGAATGAATGAATGAATGAATGAATGAATGAATGAATGAATGAATGAATGAAGGGGGCTTTACGACCACATTTGTGCATGTACATACAAGCTAAACTTGGCGAGGAGAACCTCATGAAGATGGCGAAATAAATCACATGACATTGCCCTCCACGCACATATCGAAATATCTGTTCTATTACCTGATTACGCTACCACATTGTGAAAATGTTTAGGCAAATGTACTTCCAGTTTAATATTTATCCTTTTTTACATTTCTATTACCTGATTACTTGAGATATTGTATGCATACTTCAGCATGGTGTTTCAGCTCGGATTATGTCACGCCTTAGTTATCATGGTTATGTTAGTAATGTCAACATGAAATGTTACAAAATATCTCCCCAGCAAATAATCATGCATGACCTATTGTCTGTGTCGCTGGCCCAAAATTGAGACAACACCAACGTATCGTGTTTGGAGTGTTTCGAAAAATTAAAACATTCAGATATTACTGACACAGTCGGCCTAATCATAATAGCACTGATAACGTCATGATGCTTGACACTAATTCCCTACAATGTAGTCAAAATTGGATGACATGATCACCTTAAAGCCATTATTATAGCTTATTATAAACCAGTCTGTCGTTTGTTGTATGACAGGTTATGATTCTATCTGATACATAAGACATGTTCAACGAGTCTTTAATACAGTATTTCTAAAATACTAGTATTGTCCTTGGTACTGCTTCTTTTTAGCTGTTCTTCTTCGAGTTAGCAATTATGTACATAACAATAATCCCTGTAGTTATGCTTGATCAAATAATCATGATTGTTTAATTTCACACATGTTTCAGACCAAACATAACAAATATTTGCTGATTGAAGACATATTTCACTACTCTTATTTTAGATGATAACAATAGGCCAACCGGCCACCATAATCCCCCGCCCCCCCCCCCCCGCGTGATATAAGTTTTTCAGGGTACATCTTTCCCTGAACTCTCGCATTATGTTTTACAGTTAATGGGTTGATAATATTCGACTGCAAAGTAGCTTGCATAATAACCCGTCCTTGTATCGACGTTAATTTCGTGTAATTTACGCGCTCAGGCAGCTTTCAAAAATACAGTCTGTGTCGATGAGCAAGCAGTTAACATAATATATTCCCAGCATGAATGATGGGGTCAAACGTAACTACTGGGCATGAGGGTGTCAACCTCCTGAACCTTCTCTCCTAATATCTGAATATATGTAAATATATCCATAGCATGGTAAATTAGACATTTCTTCTCCTCCCAACAAATACAATGTATATGTTTAAATGCCATGATTTCTGAGGGGGTCATCCCCATCTCCAAATGGACACAATCAAAGGGAGTTTATATTAATACCTTTATAACATTGCCATACCTGGCCGCGTTTGATCACGCAAACGACATGACTTCCCAGCAAACATTACATGCTTATCCAATGGTGTGTTAATGTTGAATGACCATCAGTGACGCTAGAACAACAGTAAAACAGCATTAGATCAATGTTTCGTAACTGGAATTATCCTCGGCGGCGTGAGCTCAGCTTTGAGGCATTTAACGATTACTGGTCACGTGATCAACGTAACAATATAAATGTGGTGGACTTCCATTCCCTCTTTATGGTCCTTTATGCTGTGCAAGCGAATGCCGGACAACAGTTTGAGTTAGATTGAGACCATGCGCAGTGTTATAACGGCTACAATAGAATGCTTGAAGACATTGTTACATTGCTAGAGACAGGAGGCAGAGACGTCCCTCCAGGGCAAAACCACTTATGTGTCAAACATACGGCTCTGTCATAATAATTACATCACCTTGCACAGTGTATCGACACTTTAACCCTGTGAGTGTGGGCGACGGTTTTAGTATTATACGTGTAAATATTGAATTCAGGATTCATATTGCTTTTCTCACAAAAAGATATTGATTAACTTTTTTCAAATGTGTCGGTTTAGGTCTGGAATAAAGCAACAATTGTTTTACCAGTTGTTGTTTTTAAACAAATACTATATAGGGGGTACTTCAATTTTCATTCATCTGAAGAGCTCTGACAATTGCGTCAGTGATGTCAGTTTCAAATGAATAAAAATATATAATATAATACAATATTTAAAGATATAACTTATTATTTGCGTTATAACTTCTATCAAGATTATCTTCGTCAATTTCAATTTTATATATTTGGTTATTAAAGCCATACATAAATACATCTATAGAAGCACAGGGGCTCTAAGATTGCTAAAAAAAATGATTTATATATCCGTTAATATTTGCACGTTTGAAATATCTTGATGCGTACCGGTAAATCTGTTCAGCAAACAACTATTATCACTTGGATTAACATTTTACAATTAACGTTTAGACACATCAGATCTTTAGTTGTATCGGGTAGGCCCCTACATCTAATTACTTTAAACATGTTGTTAAATACTCTACATAATATGCTGTGGTTTAAATACTGTCATACACTAAAAGTAAAACGTTGTCACGCTTGTCTAAAGTTACGACACTCTAAACCACACACACACTAAAAACATTAACAGTATGTACCTGATGTAAGACGAGAGATACTGTTGATGTATTCCCCCAAAGCAGCAATTTATGTTTGCCAATGTGTAATATGTAGCTACCACAGGATAGAAATGAATATATCGCAGTAAATACAACGTATAGTATATAGTGCATACGACGACCAGTTTCAGTTATATTATGTCATCATACATAAATTAAATGAATGGGCTTTATGCCACTTTAGTTGAACTCGGTCCTAAGGAGAACCTACCGAGGATGGTGAGATTATAAAGATATCCCAGCAAACACGAGACTTTCAAAACAGGCGGTGGGCCAACACCAATATGACTTTGGTTATAAATACGTCTTGTGTCTGCTAGGTTTGCTAGGTTAAAGCTGAAGTTGCTAAAGGTTCATGAATACTGGCGAGCAATTCATCACATATCACAGATCATAATCAACAAACATGATAAACGTGATTAAACATGTTAAACGATCAAGAATAAATTACTTCTAGAAATATCAGTTCGTGTCACGCTATAAAATCAGACTACATTTAATATATCACACCATGTCATGTCACGTCTTGCTATATCATGTAATATGCCTAGAACATACATTATTGATCATATTGCATAAGATAAAGCATCCACAAAACACGAGACGTTGTGCCTATGTTGGTTAAATGTTGGTCCACCGTCTACAAAGTTGGCCGAATATTAATTCACTGTTTTGTGTTCATCATGTTTATGATCAGACATCCATCTCACTCACTCACACCATAAGACATGTGAGTTGTGTTAGTTTCTGTACATGTATACGTACGTACATGTACATGTACATGCATACGATCACGTACACAACTGACTGCATACCAAATGCGAGGCGTTTAACCAATGATGTTTTAAAGCTGGGCAAGAGTAGACGGTTGATCAGCCACAAAACAACATTGAATCAATGTTCCATGTTTCTAAGCTGCATGTAACAAAAATAGGCGCGGTTTAATGCTTATTATCTGTTAAGCAGTGACACAAAAAAATATTAACATATCGAAGACGTGTGGCGGGAAAGCATATTGTCTGATATGTTTATACTGTTTTAAATTAAAATTGGATGTTTCTAATTATCTGCACCAGTAATATAGTAGGCTTATAATGTACCCAGGCCCCGGGGAAAAAAGAACGGAGTTTGTTTTTTTACAATAACCACATTGCGTTTGCACCGTTCCCCCCTTTAGGTGATCAAATACAAATATACACTTATTATAGTTATACAGTGTCAGTTAGCTAAGCAAGGTGGAAAATGTACATCCACAATAATCAAGCATCTGTCTGTCTTGATCTGTCATTATTACAACTGATGCAAATAACAACAAAATCAGCGAATCCTTACGTCCTTAGGTTGCTATTTAAAGATGAGTCACTCGTGTAATAACGCTAAACGTTGAAAAGGCGTGGGAAAATAACACATTATTGTGGAGTACAGTGCTGGTGGTCCACAATAAAATATTTTTAAATTTAAAAGTTTGTTTACAAAATTGTACAGCGACATGGTGTACCATGTCTGCAGTGCACATCATGGTGCATGTACATTGTAGCTTCTGTGGCGACTTTCGGGTGCAAAGCAGTATTCTCTGAAAACGAAATGATAATTGTGAACACGCCTTCAGTATTTACAGTCATCAGGGAATAATTTATCTGGTGTACATGGTGTAGCTGAGCAGTTTGCTACATATTTAAGAGCAAATGCTACACAATAATATGTTGCTATAGTATGTTTTGACATAGACAATAGTGTCACAGCCACACGACTGCTACATAATTTTTCGGGAAAAAAATATTCCCTGGTGATATGAATACGCATACTAAAGCATATTATTTGGAAAACACTTCTGTATACTGAATTGTAAAATCTGTCAATTTGTAAAGTGAAATATATACGACCCAATTGAATCAGGTTAAAGTGTCGACTTGGTCTACCCTCCTGACACAGGACTAAAACCCTGATCCATGGCGAAGGTGTCACGTGTCATTTCGTCAACATGGTCAAGCACGTCACCTCTCGGCCACGGGCTCCTCGCTGTATTCAGAAGTGATCTAAGAATTGTTCTCTGGAAAGAACACTATCAAATATAAAAGGTCACTTTAACATGTTCAACGGTTGAATTCCTATGAAGGCGGAAACTCATTCATAGGAAACAAGCATTGTTCAGACATTCTGTACATACACAGCCTATGTGTATGGAATCTGTATACGACTAGACGCACGTGTCTGCCAATGATAGAAATATTAATAAACCATCGATATTCGATCGTGTTGGACTATGTAATGCTGTATGATTGGCGTGTTGATCGATACATATTCAAACTTTGGCCTTGGATGTTGTATACATTGACCAAATGCTGTCGTACCGTTAATTTATACGATTCAGCTGTTCTCATGTTTATACATCATGCTTTCACGTGTCTTATCAACATGACTGTAGCTGGGCTTACTTGTTAATGAATGTGTATGCACTCAAATAAATACATACTAGCTCTAAAATTTACATTAAAAATTAAAGTTTCTGTATTGAAGGCTACTATTCCTTCGCATACTAATATCATAAAAAGGTCATATTAGTTTTTTATTAAAACATGATAAATTGATATTATGGTGGAATTTTGAAGCCGATTTTCTCCAATTCATCGCATTTGACTCTACCTCATAAAATAACAGGGCATGGAAAAACAAAACAATGAAAAGCATTCCCGCAAACAATTCAGAAATTGATTTTTGTGTACACATGGTAAAGTATTTTATAAGTCAAAAGAAGGCAGAGGTCTACAGATTCCAAGGCTCATCATACACAACCAACTAATAATTGCTTTCCAACTTTTTTATATTAGTTATATTAGTCTAGAAATATTAATACTGAGTACAAAACATAACTGTGGAAGTAAAGGGCGATCACACCAGCGGAAGTCATAACCAAACTAAGCTGGGAAGCCGCGACGGAGTCTTGCAATGCTTATAACGTTACAATATCCTTTGTAGCTGGATCTCACTCTAACATACCCTAATTGTGAGCGTCAATCAGCATAAATGTCACTAGACCCGACGTCGGAAGTAAAGCTTGATCTACAAGTAAGTCTAGTATCTAAGATAAACATGTCCTCGTGCCAATACTGAGCCCATCTGTTGTCAACAAGGAATCAGACCACACACCAACATGATAAACACGCCAAGATTACTTCTGTATTTGTTCAGCCAACATTAAAGTATTTAAAAATAGCATGTGTAGCACGATTATTGATTCTTATAAATTTAAATATCGTTATATAAAAGAAAAACTGTTATTTTGTGCTAGAAGATATTTTTTTCTCTTTTTATTTTACACTACAGTGAATAATTTGCTGCAAAAAAATATGTAGAAATTGCGTAGCCTTGTGCCAAGTTATACACACAAGTGACAAATCTTGTGTAGCACATGCTCTGAAGTGCGTAGAAAACTGCACCGCTACACCGGACAAATCACTCTATGCATTAAATATAAAACGAATTAAATAATTCACAAATCTTCGTAAAATAGTTTGCGTTTCAAATATTGGCAATCTATTTTTCCTCTTATTTGTTACCTTTTTGTTTCAGTATAATTCATTTATTTACCATTCTACAGTGTGACATCATTCCAGCACGCTTCACATGAACTATTTAGCTGTCCGGGTATCACTGAGGTGGAAATACCACACACAAATAAAGTGTGGCCAATGAGTATATTACAAATACAAGGTCAAGTAGCCAGTCAAGATTCCAGTCCCAGCCAACACGAGACGCTGACCTAATGCTGGTTCCATGTTGGGCCACCGTCACAGACGCTGGCCCAACATGGAGCCAGCATTGGGCCAACGTCTGGTCTTTGTTGGTTCTGCCTCCTTATCGTGTTGACTGCTGGGTGCTATGTGTACTACAGATATAGCGGGTCACATAAATATGACATAACTAACATCACGCAGCCGCTGGTCTGGTATCTATCCATAAAAATGATTTCAATTTATATCTGTGTTAAAATAAGCAGCAGCGCTTAAAAAATTATCAAACATTACAAAAAACAGTTTTCAACTCAAAAATATACTTCCTATTTTTTTTGCCTGGTAATTGTTCAACCCTTGCAGCGCGGGGATCGACTTTAGACATCAGAATCTGACGTCTATAAATCCCGCACTGAAAGAGTAAACTATTTCTAATGGCCTAAGACATTTAGGATTATTTCAAATTGAAAATAACCATATCCTGCCTAAAACTTTCAAGGGTGGCTCCCGGTGCAACACATGTAATGATGTGCATTAAGTATTATATAAGGGGTTTTGTGTCCCGTTTCTGTGATATACGTCATTATTGATCCAGAAAGAAACTTTGTTCACATAATTATATAAATTTATCAGGTTTATCAGAAGACATCTCTGCCAACTCGAATATATGGCTATATCATCATCTCAGACGGACTACTCGTGTGTATTATACTATTGTATAAGTAGCATTGTATATATGTCTAAAGGGGACACACAAGGTGCCACACAAGAGTGAAGCCCCAGGTTCAATACTGCTACTACTCTCAAACAATGCCAACAGTGTCAACAGTGATACATAAACATTAACCTTGTGTAGTTCAGTAAGTACTACAACATAAATCGAGAATACCTGTAGACATTCTCCCCAAAAGTATTTTCGATTTTAAACTAGTTGATTTGCTAACCGTTTCAGTACACATGGTACAGGTGACGCTTTGAACATTCACGAACTGTTAAGGTTTTTTTCACAACAAAATTGAATGAAATTTATGTGCGATAAAGAACCCATTGTAGCAGGTCTAGTTTCTAAATGAATTAGTGTTTCTTTTATTACTTTAAAGCTGACAATCTACAGGGCCCAGATAATGAAGAAGCACACATTAATAACATGACCAGTTTGATCAAGGAATAATAAGTTACTACGTGTTATCTGAGACTCAATTATTCACTTCCTGTAATGATTTTGCGGGTGATTATGTTATTCATGAATACACATTGATGTGGTATTTTACATTTCACTCTAAATAATTTTGTGAAATTGTATATTACGCTCAGAAGAGTAAAATGCTGGCAATAATCTTTATATGTCAATGTTGACATTTCAACTAGGTGACCTGCATTTCAAGGTAATTAAAGCTCATCCTCGGTGCATCAGACAGGGTGATGTAAGTTACTATACATGTAGTAGTGCAAGAGCATTAGGGTTGAACCTGGAATAAAATTGCAGGAAGCTGATTTTTTCAGGAATGATACATGGACATCTCCCCAGACGAATTCCGAAGATGCCCCAAAAATCCCCCCTGTGCATTTTTTTTAATTCAAGATGGCCGCCACCATGTAACGCCATCATCGAAAAAAATAGGGGTATACCATAATTACTCACTTTTGCAGTTCGAAAAAAATATTTAGGTGTCTCTACTTATGTTTGAGGACACAAAGAATTCATCCAGATGATCTGAAATGATATCAGTACTTTTCTCAATACCAAAAATCCAAGATGGCCGCCATATTGATATAGTGAGTATGTTGAGCGATCTCTTAAAAAACGAAAATATGAGGTAACTATCCCGTTGTTGAGCCTAAAATGTATTTTTTGTCTAAACCCATGGAGTCTAACACTTATTTAGATCACCAATATTTTATTATATTGAATTTATCAACATAAATCCCACATACCGGTAGTTTAATGTTATGTAGCACCATATAACGTCATTTTTCCAAAAAAAAAACAGGAATATACCACAATTCCTCACTTTTACAGTTAAAAAAAAATATTTTGGTGCCTCTACACAAAAAGCTCATCAACAGGATCAGAAATGATATCATTCCTTTTCTCATCTCCACAAATCCAAGATGGCGACCATTGTGTGAAGCGTCCCCCCCCCCCCCCTCAGAAAATCACGTACATGCCATAATCATCATGTTGTTGAAACTTTTTTTTTAGGGCCATGGAATCTAGAATATATTTCTATCACCATTTTTTTAAATAGAATGTGCTTATCAACACAAAATCCAACATGGCTGCCATATTGGTTAGCTCTTTTAGCGCAGATGCCACGATTAAGCGATGTCCAACTGCTTTTTCATACGGGAATATAGATATAGATTGATCAAATTTACAAAATATCATATGTCAGAAATCATTGATTAAAAATTCTAACATCTCTCATCTTTAAATATAAGGGTATTTTTCATTCATTTGAAGCTTGAGATAGCGTAAGAAATTCCAGTTTCAAACACAGCGACTAATTCCAATGTAGGTATTTTATATAGTAGGCCTATATAAAATGTTTTTCGATTTTGGTTAAGTATTAGTTGTGATTATTATTGTGAATGTACATAATAGCAGAGCTAAGTACAATATTACACCAGATTGAACACGTTTAACGTCAGGATATGATAGTTTTATGTCAGGATATATGAATATGATATCAGGATATGACACTTTAATATCATGATATGTAATATAATGTCCAAACATTGGTGTTTAATATAGCAAAATCACGTTATGATGGCTCAATACAGCTTTATAAAGGCAGTATATAGTGGCTAAACATCACGCTGCTGTATTAAAATGAAAAGATATACATCATATTATCACGAAATGCATTACAATTTCGTGATATATCATTTTAACATCACTATGACATTTTAATGTCAGGATATGACATTTGAATATTAGGATATGGTACTTCAATATTATGATGTGACTTTATACATTGATGAAATGACACATTGAGGTCACAATATATAGCATTGTAATGTGATGGTGTGTCATTATAATGACAAACATGCTATTTAATATCGAATATTGTATAATAGACTTGTCGGATTATGACATTAAAATAGGAAAAACATAAGAAACAGTTCGAAGTCAGGATCTGGCATATTTATGCCAGGATATTGGATTGTAATTTATCAGAATATGACACTTTAACGTCATGAGTTGGTAATATAATGTCCAGATTTTGTCCTTTTATATCACACAATAAGATTTGAATGTCAAGATATACAATTTTTTATGATAGGATATGACATTATCAAATCAAGATATGGCGGGCTTGGCGGCATTCTAATGTGACATTATAATGACTGAATATGACACTACAATATTTTAATGTGACCATAGAATGTCAGGCTTTGTCACTTTGAAGTCTGGATATGGCATTTTAATGTCAGGATATTATATTGTCATGTCAAGGTATAACATTTCAATAACATTATATTGACAGACGCACGTTACCATATGGTAATACAGAATCGACATAGAACATTCCAATATCAGGCTGGCACATGTCAGTTCAACATATATATCGCAATATAATTCAGTAAGTAAAGGCCTCTACATTGCTCAAATACCGGTACTCCAAAACTGCCAACAACAAAAGCACTTCGGAAGATTCAATAAAATGGAAAGTAATTAGATAGCGTTAAGACACATGCTCTTTGAACAGCATGTGGCCTTGCCCTCTTTTACTTTCATTTCCTCTTACACTAAAATGTCATATTGTGATGTTAATATGCTATATCATGATATTTAATATCGTGACAAGACAATAAAAGATCCTGTCACTTTAATACCATACCGTGATGCTTAACCACCATATCCTGCATTTATAAAGCTGTATCCAGACATCATAACGTCATTTTACTATAATAAAGAGCAATATTTGGACATTACAAAACCATATCATGACGTTAATGTTTCTTGTCCTCATATTATCGTGACATAAAGAGATCATATCCTGACGATAAACTGTGACATCAATTAATTTAATGTCATATTCCGATATTCTGATGTAAAATCATCTCATTACAACACCATACAATGCCATAACTTCATTACGAAATATATATATCCTGATATTCAAAATGTAATATCTTGATATTTAAATGATATATTCCATGATAATAAACATATTGACATTCGCAGATCAAGGACAAAAGTAAGTATTTAAAAATGCATTGTTACAGGACGATTATCAAAGATGTCATGTACATGTAACGTGTGTCCTTATTTTGTAATTGATATTTGCTAGAAAGCCTCCCTTCAACGTCACCTACTGCCTCAGCCAACACGGGGCATTAATCCAATTCTGTTTAAAATTTTTTGCCAGCGTCAAAGACGTCAGCCCATATTAAAACAGCATTGGATAAATGCCTCGTGTTTAAACTCCATTATGATACAGAGCATATTTTGCTGTACAGGAGGGTGTGGAGTCTGGGAACGGATTTTATATCATGGTCGTTTGTAACCAACGCAAACTGAAAGAGCAGTCGCCCCAGAAAGAGTTCTAAAAAGAGTGAGTTGCGGGTGCAGAGTGGCTTGTTCAAAGGGGGGGGGGATCTCACAAATCTAGACTATATTGTACAACGATGTGCTCTTTTTGTATTGGCCAAACATGTAGAAACTGTGAGAGCTCGGATGATTGAAACGCAATAATTTCATTATTTACCTGAGATTAATTTGTTAACTTGACGAATCTCAATCTACATTTCTAGTGGGAAAGCAGTTCGAAAACACTCCAAAGCGTCACCTACCATGGTAGAATTAACTATAACTACCATGTGAGATTTATGTCGATAAACACAATATAATAAAATATGGTCGTCTAAATAAGTTCCAGACTCCATGGGTTCGGCTAAAAAATACATTTTAGTTTCAACAACGAGATAGTTATCGCATATTTTCGGGTTTTTTAAGAGATCGCTTAACAAAATATTATGGCGGCCATCTTGAATTTGTGGTATTAAGAAAAGTACTGATATTATTTCTGATCATCTGGATAACCTCCTTGTACTTTAAAACCTAGGTAGAGACACGAAAATCATTGTTTTAACTTCAAAAGTGGGGGATTGGGGTATAACCCTTTTTTTTAAATGGCGTTACCTGGTGTTATTTTGAATTAACTACTATGTGGGATTTATGTTGATAAATTCAATATAATTATTAATGTAGTCCTAGTCTAGGTCAAAAATCAAGACGCAAGACAACTACCGAGGTCTAAGAAGCCCAGTCTAAGAGTAAGATAAGAACTAGACAGTCTGTCAGAGATTGCAAACCTCCATTGAAATTAATGATCCTAATCAGTATCCCAGTAATGGTCTACCTATCTTGCATGGTTTACCCGATATCAGGCCAATCGAGTTAACTAATAGCTGATTTACGGTCATTTTGAATTTGATATAAATTAGTTAAAAACTTAGGGTGCATCCTCCCCCGAAACCTCAAATTTTGTTTTATAGTAATGGACTAACATCTAACACAGTTTGCAAAATATTGGGCATGTGAAAGTAAATAATGGCCGATAGAGGGCCATCTGGAATTTGATCAAGTCAAAATTTTCCAAGATGCATCCTCAGCTGAAATCTCACATTTCATTCTATAGTAATGGTCTAGCCATCTAGCACGGTTTACCAAATATCGCCCATGTGAAAGTGAATAATGGCCGATAGGAGGCCATTTTGAATTTGATCAATTCAAAATTTTTCAAGATGCATCCTCTCCTGAAATCTCACATTTTGTTTTATAGTAATGGTCTAGCCATCTAGTACGGTTACTAAAAACCGGCTATGTGAAAGTAAATAATGGCCGATAGGCGGCCATTTTGAATTTGATCGAGTAAATTTTTTTCAAGATGCATCTTCTCTTGTAATCTCACATTTTGTTTTATAGTAATGGTCCAGCTATCTAACACGGTTTACCACATATCAGCAATGTGAAAGTAAATAGTGGCCGATAGGCGGCCATTTTGAATTCGATTGAGTCGAAAGTGTTTTAAAGGCATCCTCTCTCTAAACGTCACATTTTGTTTTATAGTAATGGTCTAGCTATCTAGCACGGTTTACCTGATATCAGGCCTATCGAGGTAAATAATGCTGATTGTCGGCCATTTTGAATTCGTAAGTTAAAAATTTTCAGGTTGCATCCTCCCCCGAAAACTCACACTTTGTTTTATAGTAATCAGGTAATGGTCTAGCCATCTAGCACGGTTTACCAAATATCAGCCATGTGAAAATGAATAATGGACGAAAAGGCGGCCATTTTAAATTTGATCAAGTCAATTTTTTTCAAGATGCATCCTCATCTGAAATCTCACATTTCGTTTTACAGTAATGGTCTAGCCATCTAGCACGGTTGACCAAATAACGGCCATGTGAAAGTGAATAATGGCCGATAAGCGGCCATTTTGAATTTTATCGAGTCTAATTTTTTCAAGATGCATCTCTCCTGAAATCACACATTTTGTTTTATAGTAATGGTCTAGCCATCTAGCACGGTTTACCAAATAACGGCCATGTGAAAGTGAATAATGGCCAATAAGCGGCCATTTTGAATTTTATCAAGTCGAATTTTTTCAAGATGCATCCTCTCCTGAAATCACACATTTTGTTTTATAGTAATGGTCTAGCCATCTAGCACGGTTTACCAAATAACGGCCATGTGAAAGTGAATAATGGCCGATAAGCGGCCATTTTGAATTTTATCGAGTCGAATTTTTTCAAGATGCATCCTCTCCTGAAATCACACATTTTGTTTTATAGTAATGGTCTAGCCATCTAGCACGGTTTACCAAATAACGGCCATGTGAAAGTGAATAACGGCCGATTGGCGGCCATTTTGAACTTTGACAAAAATAATTTTTTCAAAATACATCCTCTCCTGAAGCCTTACAATTTGTTTTATAGTAATGGTGTAGATATCTTGAGCGGTTTTCATGATATTCCACAATATCAGGCCTGTCGAGGTGAATAATGGCTGATAGGCGGCCATTTTGAATTTTATCAACTTCAAATTTTTCAGGATGCATCCTCTCCTGAAACCTTACAATTTATTTGATATTAATGGTGTAGCTATCTGGAACGGTTTTCATGATATTCCGCAATATCAGGCTTGTCGAGGTGAATAATGGCCGATAGGCGGCCATTTTTAATTTTATCGACTTGAAATTTTTCAAGATGCATCCTCTCCTGAAACCTCCCAATTTGTTTTATAGTAATGGTGTAGCTATCTTGAGCGGTTTTCATGATAGCCCGCAAAATCTTTCAGTCGGATTTACCGATGTTATAAATTAGGTCAAAGTGCTGGGTCAACTTCAAGGTCAAGGTCCAAAAACCTGAAAAGGCACAACTAGGGACCTTAGAGAACATGTATGTGCAATATGACTGTCATCGGCCCAGTACTTTTCGAGATCTGCTCCGGAAACGAAGTGCGCGTCAAAACGTCTAAATAGGTCATAGTTCTGAACCAGAAGTAGGTCAAAGTTCAAATACCCCAAAAGGCACAACTAGACCCCCTAGGGGTGTTGTGTGTAAAATTTGAAGACAATCGGACAAGTACTTTCAGAGATATGCTCCGGAAACAAATTGTTTACGGACGGCCCAACGGCCCAACGGCCCAACGGCCCAACGGCCCAACGCCGTCACATCATCATTTTCTCCTCTGCAACCTTGCGTATTGAATTCAGATTAAAAATATTTTAACCCGTCCATTAGCCACCTGGAAGTAACCCACATACCAAAAATTGTTATCCTAGCTTATTTTCTCACAAAGTTATAGGCAAAAGAAGAGGCCAAAAAAAAACGGAGGTAGAATCCATAGCTCCCTTCGCTCACCTACGGTGACGGCGGGAGCTAATAAAATAATGGTGATCTAAATAAGTGTTAGATTCCATGGGTTTGGCCAAAAAATACATTTTAGGTTCAACAACGAGATAGATATCTCATATTTTCGTGTTTTTTAAGATATCGCTTAACATAATCAGAACAATATGGCGGCCATCTTGGATTTTTGGTATTGAAAAAAGTGCTGATATCATTTCTGATCATCTGTATCAACTCTTTGGGCCTTAAAACATAAGTAAAGACACCAAAATATTTTTTTCCTAACTACAAAGGTGAAGAATTAGGGTATACCCCTGTTTTTCGAAAATGGCGTTACATGGTGGCGGCCATCTTGAATTAAAAAAAAATGCACAAGGGGGATTTTTGGGGCATCTTCGGAATTCGTCTGGGGAGATGTCCAGGTATCATTCCTGAAAAAATCAGCTTTCTGCAATTTTATTCCAGGTTCCTGTGTTTTTTTCACTAATGCTCTTGCACTATATGTACCCGAGTGTCAGGAGGCGAGAGGTTTGGAAATAATAAATAATACTGTTCATGAAAAAACGCTACAAAAACTGGGACGCAATGTTGGATGTGCACCAGTGTCATAGACGTTGATCCAACGTCTTCTAATTGCTGGGGTACAAATCAATGCCGGTACATATGTGTAATAGAACATACATAACATTTATATCAAAGGTCTGGACTACATAATATATAATTTATTATATAGTGTTTAATATCTCCCATATAACACACTCGATATATAATGTTAACGCCAGCGTATGAAAACTATTAATAGAGCTTACAAAATTCAGTAGCCTATAACTGTACGAGTTTGTGAAAATCTACAACATGCCCATTTGATAATACCGATTGATAGCTCGTTGCATCATGTTGTAAGCTGTATTGATATCAGAATAAAGTCTTATCAAATAACTTATGACTATGGTATGCTTAGGTATGTATAGTTCACTGTAGTTAGTAACACGAGGGAGGCCTTAGTTCTAGATCATAATGTATTACTGCGGTAATAGCGGTACATGTAATACTAATATACTCCTCGTGCATGCACTTACCTCATATCTGTGGTTAGACAGGTACATCTATACATTTTCACAAGTGTGGCTCTTATATATAGCTATTTAATACAATATACATGTATAGCAATACTACTACTCTTTATTTTTCTGTTATATCATGATTAGTATAAGGCACCACTCTGCACCCTCTGTTTACACATGGCATGTTTTTTAGTACATGATAAATTAAAATGGTAAAATTCTCATGAACACTGATGAAAAATATAAAGATTTAGCTTTCAACATGTTCAAAAAAATTTGCTATTATAACTCTCTGAAATATTATTCATAGAAGTCAGATCTTCGTTGACTGATAATGTAGCGGGTTTTCGAAGGATGTGGAACGGCAACCATTCTATATTATACAATATCAGACTATAGCAAAGAAACTCCAAGGAACATCCTATCGATGCTAAATATAACCATAGACAATTTTTTTAGTAAGGTTTTCAGTAGTTTTGGGATTTGATTGACTTTCTTTTTAATGAGATTCAGTCTATCAAACCTTAAATTATGGAATCATAGTTAGTGATAATTATGTCACGAGAATTGCGTTACTCTTTCAGCAGTCCACACCACAGGGAGCGTTTCTCCAACGCTGTTTTAATGTTGTGACAAACTTGATACAGAGTTGGACTGACAGTCCATATTAGAGAGGATTTAGTACTTAACACCAACTATGTGAACATGGTGAAGGGATAAACACGCATATGTTAAAGTTTGAAACGCGTTTTAAAAATCACCTAAATTAAATAGATCGTAAGGTTGAGAATCTTATATTATTTGTATTACCATGATTAAGGGTGACTGTGGGTGTATTCTCTACATGTGTGTAGTCACAGAACCACTGTCATAATGTCATGTATGCCAACACGACGATGAGTTTTCAGTGAGATAATTTGTTTGATAAGCAAAATAATGAATGAGAGTGGTTGACTTCATTACTTTTATTTGTATTTTGAACATTCTTCAAACGCAAACTATGATCTCATTTAATAAATGTTAATCTGAACCTCAGCTCAAAAAAAATACAATAATATAGGGCTATATATATGTATGGGCTCCCTTAATCCAATACCATACACACGTACAGACGACAGAGGAGTTGTTGCGTATAGTCCCTCACGGTGTCACGTAACGTATATTAAGAGTACTGATATACCAGAGCTCCTTGTACTTGTATAAGATCTGTAAGGTACTGGTCGTATCTCAACAGGTGTTGGAATGCCTGGAATGCGTAACAAGTATACCGGTATAACACGGTGAGTAGTCGGTAAACACTGATCGGCCCGATGCGGGATGAATGACGGGCCAACCCATCAAGTGTTAGGACTTACATCGAGGTAAGTGTGTCGTGATATCACAGGCGGCTCTGCTAAGATCAGGAATCTGACAGGCCATTAACAAGAACGGCAAACACTCCTGAATGGGCATACATACATATACATGACGTGACGATCTGATCGTAACCTGAATATATATCTAGATCGATATAGGTATGCGCCCCTTCAATGTCTCGTGAGGCTGTACAACCCATTCTTACTCCACATTGACTCTCAGTCTCCGCACCCAACTTCATGAAGTTGGGTCCTGAGAACCATGGCCAAGCCAGGTGCGTAATTACTTGGCACAGGACTGTCTCCGAATTCTTACACAATACAAATTTGGCCCAATGAGACCATGAGACTATCAGATGTCGTGATCTCTAATAATAGAAATTGCTATCAACTCATCATTATTCATGTCCGCTTGGCTTCGCTGTACTATAATTGTATTATGTTTTTGAACTTCATTTTAATTACCAGAAATATCGCTATAAAGGTATATGTTGTGTAGGGGACAGATATAAAATGTCCAGATCACGTGAAATATATATCATATACAATGTTGGAGATTCAATTACAATATTAATATAAAATAACCTTTAGAACTCATAGAATTTCGTGTCAAATTGTGAATGTCTTGATTGTGCAATCGATAATTGATTACAACAACTCGAGCCAATGTCCTCCAAGCGGATAGCCACACCCAAATGCAAATAATATACCTATCAATACATCAGTCAAATGATATCAATATATTATCGTTCATTAGCATGATTACTATGTCAAAGGTATTACTAAAAATTATACAAATTAAGTAACATCAATTAATGCGTACACCTCGAAATGAGATACACATGTATATAAAGCTGCATAATCGGTATTTTCTGACCCAAGCTTGCTAATCAGACGCAACATTTTGAAACAGTTTTAAGTGGCTTTTGTGTATTAATCATAATGTTTATTATAGCAATAATTAATCAACAGATGGACATAAACGTAACAATACTCATAAATGTAAAAGGATGCGATATCATGTACATACATACATGTATGTAAGCTGGATCAACTGAACAGAAGTGAACCAAAGAGGGTGACTACATGATACTACCGTAAAAAATGACACAATATCCCTATATTTCGTTTATTTTATAAGCTAACATAACCTTGATAATCGTCCTGCTATAGATAGATAGAGATGCGGTCGTGATTATTTTTCAAACAAAATAAAATTCCAAGTGCTATCTATAATTTTTATAATAGTTTTAAAAGCTCAGTTACTTCAGTTAGAACTAGTGGTTGTCTATTTTTTATAAAATAAATATTTTTCGTCATTTAAAATGCTTAAAATCGAAATACTAACTGACACTTGAGCAGCACAAAGGTTAATATGCTCTACGCTTAGAATATTAGCTCGGCCACGCATACACTCCCAAAATCGTCATACTCCGTAGATCATGTATATTTCTTGAAAGAAGTTTTGGTATCTTACATAGATTAGAATGCGTCTAGAGCCTTTACAAAGATTATGTATAAACATGATGAATACTAGTACAATAATAATTCTGAAATTATTTTTCTTTGAATTGAAGCTGAAATTATAACATTTGTCTGTAAATTATATTAATTAATAGAATTGACTTTTAATCTGGCCACGAATCACTGTCGCACTTACTATGTTTACATTATAATAATAACAACCATGATTGTATTGGAACCAACTTCAAGTAGAATAAAAATGTAATTGTTTTAATTGTTAGATCAAAGGATATATAATATGTAAGATGAGTCGTTTCAACTAGGTGATAGCGAAATAAACATAATGAGCGAGGGAGTAGCAATAATGAGCGGAATGTAAACATTCCTACATGTATAATCATCACGCAGCACGGTGGCCAGGCAACAATAATAATGGCCTGATGACTTCACATGATAACGATGAGTAACATACATGTAGGCTACAGTATACTGCTATCAGATGGCCACACTCTGATGCACACGATACTACCTCCATATATGGATATGGCGGGCTACTCTACTACCATGACTACTGACAGTCACAATGTATATATTTACTTACGCCAAACCTCAGAGTCAATGTACAAAAAAAAATAGTAGACCCGGTCTGTATCTCGGTTAACTCGCAATACCTGTATGGAAGGTGTTACCATAGATATCTGAAAGAAAGTAGCCTACTTTTTTCAAATTCAAAAATAAATTAATTTGTGAAATTATGTATCTGGTAATAATTTATAGAAGGCAAATATATTCACATTAACCGTGGTAAAAAGTTTTGCTGATTGCTCGGTCAATTCTCAACCAATTTTACCGCAATTTTACAAGCAGTATTTTCTCACTTTTAGTGATGCGGCGACGACCCTGACTAGTTCAGTGAAAAATATTGTATCTAGTTTAAATGTTAGTTTCTAAAACATGTAGTAAATTTTTCCCCTTTATCAGTCTATAAACCCAATAACTTCATTCCTCGTTTGCATTATACGTGTCAAATGATCTTAGCATCTAATTTCTGCAATACGTGATGAAATTTCACGAAAAAATTACAATTGTCCCCACATGACTAGAGAATAGCGCAAGTAAAGTTTCATAAAAGTTGGTTGAGAATTGACTGAGAAATCAAGAGAAAATCATTCACCACGGTTAATGTGAATCATTATAATTAACGGTTTATGTTATTAAATTAGAGCAGCTGAAGCAATTCAAAACTAATGTGAATCAATGGGGAACATTAATTTCAGTAAATTAGATATGTTGGGAAATTGGTCATTGCGTTTACATGTACTGGTACCTTATAATATACAGTTTTAACTCTTCACAGACTAACTTATTAAACGATTAAGTTAATCTTCAATAAGTTAGTCGGGGAAGGGTTAACCCCGGGGGGTTAACACTGTATAAGTCGAATACGAGATAAGTCAGCCTCGCTTGACCACACATATTCAGATAACTGACCAGATGGCTCCATAAGCAGTAAGCTTCTCAATGGGTTTTATGTCATAAAGCGTATAGATATTGTGCACTTGTAAGTTGGAAGTTGTTACGCCGATGCAGTTGAAGAATCTACTGTCACGACGTTAAATATTACAATATGTAGCCATCTGAACCTGTGAACAGTCATTGCTAACCCTTTCAGTACGAGGGACGCTTCTTAGGGAGCATTTGATTTTTTCGTCACTCAAGTGATTGCTTATAATTTTTAAATCGGCAGCAAGTCACTGATCTCAAATAAATGTTCAGTAATCGCTAAAATTGCTGTCACAGTGCTGTGTCGTTTCGAGTCAGTGATCAATAATATATACGTCGCGAAGCACCTACTTGTACATCTATGCAAGTGGACTTACATGTGCGATGAGGCTGATCCATGCTAACAAATTTAATGTAATCAGCAAACCGAGACGACTCATTTACTCTAATTAAAACAAATTTGTTTTAAAACGTAGGGAAACACGTGTACAGCATGTAGGAATATTTATATATTTATTAATTGAGTCGAAAAATGTCACCCACTAAATCATGCTAATGTACCGCTCAACCTTTTATATAAGAAATTTAAAGTAGGTGGGTCGTCATGCTTTACTGAGTACATATTGTGCACAGTGAGCCCGGGCCCGCCCGCATGCGCAGCATGGACAACGTCCACAGGAGTGGGGTCCAGCCCCACGTAAATACATGTATTATGGTTCAGTGGAGGATATCGACCCAGCTGCTTTAAGCTCTAATCACAACCCCTAAATATTTCAAAACGAGTGTACGATCATTATTATATTTGATCATGACCTGTTATAATTATAATATTAATATAATCTATATCTGATTTATATGGTACGACATGCATAAGCTCGAACAATTGCATCCCCGATATATGATGGGTTGCAAAAACTACAAGCAGTAGCATTATTTTAAAGCTAGAGGTTCGTATTATACTTGAAAAATCAAAAGATTGAAATACGAGTATATACTAGAATTTAGCATCTATAGTGATTTTATCTCCATTAAAATTGCTGCCCAACTGCGACAAAATTCAAATTTCGCAATTATTTCAGTCGACCGACTCGATATTCACAGGGTTGATTTTGTAATAGATGGTCATTCTTTCTTTTGGTAACAGCTGTCATGCATCAGCCTCAAATAATCTGACAGACGCAGCGTGTCTTAACCCTTTGATCTCTAAGCTTTAAGTTCAAATTTTCACTCACTTGAAGCTGTGCCTCGCTCACGCGATCCACAGCTTCAAGTGAGTGAAAAATACTTATATATATTTGTCAAATTAGAGGCCATTTGATGAGACATTCACATTTCACATTCAATAAGATTTTTGAGGTGACAATATAAAGGTTGAACACGATTATAGTAGCGCTTAAAGGGTTAACAGAGGTACGGATAATATAATCAATACGTGCGTGAACCATCTTATACTTTTACCTTCACACACGTTGTTATATTCTACCTGATAGGTGACAGGCGTGCAAAGATGCGACAACAGTCTGACCCAGATATCAGGGATAGGATTGGTCGAAATAGCGATACCTACCAATGAGATTTAGGTCAGATAATATCTAGAATATACCTGCCCCTGGAATAATGTCATGACTCATACCGGACGGAAGTTGAAAGTCGGTAATCCGAAATATGCCAGCGGCGTCACTCCCAACTAAATCAACCCCAGTACATGTATGCACGAGACCTTGACCGTATGTTGGTTTAGGGTTGGGTCGGCGTCGCAGACGATGGGCCAGCATTAAAACAACAGAGTCCAACGTCTCGTGTTTACTGCCCTCTAATATATAGAACTGAACCGTTTAAGTCCCGAGACTGAGAGGGTTACAACTATTATTGGTTTATTACTCACATACTGCTAATCCAACGTAATACATGTAATAATATATTGTATAGCATTCGACAATTTGTATTATAAGAGTGGTTTCTGTTCGATAACTGTTTGTAGACGTATCGATGGGTCTCATAATCTTGGTATAAACATGATAAATGGACAACACAGGCTATTAATTAAATATGGAGATATTATCATTTTGCTACTATTCACTGTAAAATATCTACAATATTAAGCATGTTAAGTTACCCGGTATGACTGGGCTGCCTAACTCATTTACTGCTTTGCGATGTCATCAGGGTGATGATAAGTATTATCAAATACAAAACCAAAAAATGATTTAAGTCTTATCTGCACAAAGTAATACTAATAATAGATGACTTGTTATCAATTATTCTAAAAACACTCATGTCATAATAATTATGTTGTACATTTGGCATGTTTGGCATACTAGTAGTGTATTATTTTACTGTGGGGTCTGCGTACACGATTACCAGTATTACTGTAGGCTATAAATAATAACACCCAGATTAGCAGATTAGCTAACCACGCGTTGAGAACACAATCCCATTTCTCATTACAAGGTAATGCGACCTTCAGTAAAAAATATATCTTTGGCACTGCCAGTACCTACCCAATAGATTTGATCATGCCAACAGTTTAGTCTTCTGAGATCAGCAGACAGACTATTCAATGCTGGCTCTTACTGAATACTTCTGTCTGTCATTGCAGACAGGCGTTGTTTACACATGTATGTACTCAGTCGGATTGTTATTTGGACAGACAGTGGCCTCCTGACAAACGGTCAAGAATTATCACCACAATACAAACACCCCCGCGATATAGAGTAGTCAAGTATATTTACTGAGAGAGAGGGAAACTCTGACCAGGATGTATCGAACACGTGTGAGATTAGGGTGACCTCATCCACACATTGGAACTCGGCTTTATACAATGGCACTAAGTGCCACTCAGGGGAACATACGGGTTACAAAATTATTTACAATTTACAGAGAAATTGAATATTTGCCCAACTGACACATGTCGCTGAGCCAGTGTTGTATTAATGTTGATCTAGCATCATAGACGATGGATCGATATTAAAGCAGCACTGGATCGTATCACCTGAGAAGTGGTAGAGATATTAATTACATTTATCTTAGTCACGGTAAACGGGCAAAAAATGTGAAAATTACCACATCATATAGCAAGAACTTTAGCATAGCGTACGGGAAAAAATGTTTGAAAATTATTGATTAGCAATTTCTGCTCCAAGATGTAACTTGCTACTAAGACATCCTTATATCCTGTATAAATATTTTGCTAATCAATAACAAATTGAATTAGCAAATGGGCAGAATTGCATGTAGCATTTCGTTATGCGATACTGAACAATTCCTCCCTGAGCGTACGTGATTCGGTTGATCACTTTTGATTCAAATTTGATGTAAATATTGCATGATGACATTTTTTGATCGACAGTATCAATGTCCCCTCTACCCCCAAGCATGTGAGCTATCCTAGATATGAATCAGTATCCACCATGTCTACAGGCCTTCCCATTCAACACTGAAATATTTCACATAGAGATAGCTCTCATGTGACTCCCCATTCATCATCATATAATCATGGTAATATTAATAATCAGATAGCGACACTTGTATCACTACATCGTACATGCATCTCATATTACACTCTGTGACTCGTGCCTGTGATTAAAGAATTTTTAGATCATATTAAAATCAAGCATAGGCTTTATATGATTAATATAATTTTGGAATATCGATTGTGTTTGAATAGGATTGGTCTCCAACTAATTAATTTGGATCATCAGATTATAGAACATCTTCAGGAATTCCAGTCAGCTGCCAATTTGTGAAAATACACAGTGATATGTCTAGTGATAAAGTGCACAGGATAAATCACTTCTGTTTTTTTAAAACACTTCAAATAATATTTTTCTAATGTGAAATATTATATATGTTAACGATAAGAAGAATTATTGACAAAGTCTGTTTGTTCTTCAAGTGACGTTATCATATTGGGTTATTCACTGAATGCGTCCAGCAACAGAAAACAATGTTCGGCTTCAAACACTGGCCTAATGCTGTACCAATATCAGAAACGTTGGCCTAGAATTATGCCACAATTATGCCAAATTTCTCACAATTCATACAGAAGTAAAACGCCCTTGATCGCTTGTTACTCATCCATCACATATGTCAGCAATTTCAAGGAGAAACGTAGAAACACCCAATTCCATGTGGACTGCAGTCCAGATGCATGTTATGTTAAATGTGGTATCACTTACAAAACAAGCAGTTTGCAATGGTCAGTGGCGCACAGGTCTGACTGATCAGATTAACATTATTACTAGGTATTTTGAAAATGTGTTTCTTCGTGAAACATATTATCATCATACAAAATCATTTTTATCAACTAAATTTCAGTGACATGCATACATCATGTAATGTATGAAATTGGCGTATGAGGCATTGCAACAGAACAATCTATTTTCTAGAATTTGCTTCCTCCCGTCATAATAAATCAAATTAAATCTCAGAATGAACATGATGAACTCATTGTGATATATTATATATATTTTTTTCTTAAAATAAGTGTATTCATTCTATAGTATGATATCTATGTGGAGCATGATCAGTAAGACAAGGGCGCTTAAAAGAGGTTAATTGACTATTAAACGTAATTGAAACTGCAGACAGTAGCAATCTTCAGACGATTTAAAGTCATTTTATATCAAGCCTGACAAGTGATATTGACTCAACAGTCAGCACTGCCTCAATGTGGTGCTGGTACCTTTGATGTGTGACCAACATATGTGGCTCAGCGCTGGGCCGAATACGTTTACGTACATCGTGTTGACTGGGTTCACATTTCCAGACAAACGATATCATGGATATCAAGCGGTTACGAGTTTTAATCAGGGACAGATACGACACTTTAGATTGACGTGAATCCTATACATTAAATAGCTAACCACTGTAAAAAAAAAAAAAAGTAATATACGATAAACAGATACGTTAATAATTGGGGTCTCAGACCGTTGATGCAATTAATGTTCTCCAGAGTACAATAATTATTACCCATCTGTCCATTACACTCTTCTTCAGCCCATCTAGAATGGCACACTGTACTAACACATCCATCTAGGTACGGTGTCATGTAGTCTATGTCACCCATTGAGCACTGAGACTCCATATGTACTGGCACCGTCGGTCAACACCATCAATTACAGATGTCAGCTTCCAAACATTCTGATTCATGCATTTTTACCCTCAGCTTTTGAGCAGTTGGCATTTATTAATATTTGTATGTTCTTTTCCTTCGGGATTCTGTCCAGTTTTTAATTTATTAATCATTTGTGCAATTCAACAAAACTACCACAAAACAAGTTACAGGTACGAAATATGTACATGTATACAATGATTATCAGAAATGCATAACAATTGTTATGCATATGATTTCTGGTGATACTCATGGTGATCAATTATTGTTTTACAATGTTTACATAATAACATTTACATGATTAACATGTACCATTTAAATTTCTTCTTCTCATTTTCAATCAAACAAGGCTGATTCACATCTGGATCAATGCAATGTTACCTTACTAGATTCAATTATTATATTTCATAATCTATAATCACTCATAATCAAGTTGGGAAAAGCTTACATAACTTGTATGATGTTTACAGCACTGCACTACAAAGAGCAGTAACTGCTTAGTTGAAAAGTAAGCAGTTTATTGCTGCCATTTTGTCTTTGCATAACAGAGTATCAGGATGAGTTGACTTACAGGACTGGATGCAGTAGCCTGTAGGGTGTGGACATTTCAAACCCCGTCCACACTGCCATACCTCAATTATGTCCACATGGATCACACATGACACCAGACCAGATAAGCCTGTCCAACGACAAATCCTTCACACCCAGGCTCAACATGAAAGCAGTAGGTCTACATCTACAGACTACTGCTTCATAATTTAAATACCATGATAAATATCCATTTAATTATGCATAGCATGATAAAGGCCCTGAATAGTTACATATTTTGCCTGCTAGAAAAGTGCTATAAATTTATTCAACATTTCAAGACTTGTGTAATAATTTATTTAAGGGACATAATTTTCAATTTGAAAATTTGATTTCTATGAAAAAAAAAAAAAATCTGTTTTATTAAAATCAGTAGGCTATACCTACTGATTTTTTAATAAAACACAAAAATAAAAATTTAAAAAAAATGTTAAATCACTGAAAAAGACGAAAATAACTCTATTTCCAAGTTGCTTTATTGCGTGCTAACATTGTATTACCATGATTACATAGACCAACTATGATACAAGTAACAACTCAGGTTGATTGCATGTACTGGGCATAACATTATACTAAGCCTATAATGACAAGGTTCCATAATTATGTAAATTCGAATTTGACATAGTTTTCAGGGTCAGGACGGTTTCCCAGACTGTTGTTTTGTTGGCTCTATCAGAAAGCAGAGAGAACTGATTCTTATTGTCAAAGCTGTAAACGAGGGCCAGCAAGCTGTGCTTGTCTGGCCCTGAGAACGAGGCTGAACTATATACAAACACCAGTCGTTGAGCCAATGCTGCTTTAATGTTGGTCAAGCGTCCGTGACGCTGTCCCACAGATTCAAGCAACACTTCTGAAATTTCAAAACAATTGACAAGGGTCTCGGGCTAATTACATGTATATAGGATATATACTCAGGTACTGAACTGGTATTTATAATATTCTATCATGCTGTGGTGAAGACCTTACTACCATGACTACTGACCTATTATGTGCCCCCCCCCCCTCCCAATTAATATACTGCACATCAAACTTGTAAATGGTGTAGAGTAGCCCTACAATATCCTGAATCATGTACATAATTAATACCATTAATTTCAATAATTTATTACCTGTAGTGTATCATATGTATTGCAATCCCTACCATTTGAGAAATTAAGCATGCATGTAAACAGGTTAAGGAATTAGGCCTAAAGCAATAGTGATGCAATTGCCAGCTTCAAATGAATAAAAAACACTCCTGAAGCTTAGCATAAAAGTCAGTCCTTTTCATATTCACAAATGATTGCCGATTTATAAATTAGAGATCCACTAGACTCCTAGGCAGATTTGATAGGACAACATACTTGTGGTGAAAAATATTTTGATTTCTTAAAACATCCTGCCTATCTCCAGTAATCTCGTATAGGCTTTAATACCATATATAGACCTAATACAGATAGTCCTCTCATTTTATAGGGATATCATGGATATGATAATTTTTCTATTAAAAAAAAGGCAGTGGCTATTCGTATATATAGGCCTACTGTAGCCGTAGGTCAAGCCAGCACAGACGACACATTAAACCAATGTTGGTTCAACTTTGGTCGACCGTCTACAACGCTAGCCCAACATTGAACCAACATTGGTCCAACGTATCGTGTTTGCAGGAAATACAGCAGGTTACAACCATAGAAATATACTTATGTATGTTCTGTGGTTACAACCAATAAATGAAGATACCGGTATTAAAAGGGACGATTGGTTAACGTCTTGGGTTTGCTGCCCAGTACAAAAGTAGGGTTCCGCAATTGATACTAAAATTATATAGACTACCATTATACCATAGGCCTAATATGATTTTTAACCCTTTAAGTCTGAGCCCTAGTGTTCTATGTTCTCATTGGAATAAGCAAAAGTATTTTTTCCGCTTGAAGTTACGGGTTGCCGCAGGTCTAGATTTACTAGCACTAGGCCTAGCCCTATACAAAATGTATTATTATGATGTTATTATTTATATTATTATAATTAGGCCCTATAAAAAATGCGCTCCTGGTGTCCAAATCATCACGCAGCTGAGACCAGTAACGGGGTTTTGGAGGGAGCGTGGCGCGGTCCGTGGGGTTCAGACTGCACTACCAGTGACTAACGCTAAAACTTACAGTATACAATCATGAGTCTGCCAACACAGTCACAATACAACAAACACAAGTCACAACCAGCCCGCCAACATTGAAATACCTTCAAACTTCACAAACTTACCCCGAATGATACTTATTTTCTTGCTCGCCTAGTTAGTATTATTCCATTATTTTAGTAATCCTACTAGTTGAATGTTGATATATTCCGATTGTTTATATATTAATTGATTTATTAGCGTCGTCAACCTGAACAGACACCGCGCTAGGCGAACATGGCCGGGTACTGACTGTACAGTGAAGTTGTCAGACAGGTGATCGCTCAGGAGGCGTGAAGCAGCACCTAGTGGCCAGGACGAGAAACACGGACACGCCCACAGCGCAGCCCACAACGTCACGCCTCAACAAGCGTGCCAAGCGTATCACAACGACTGCGACGTGGAGAGGCAGTGGGCAGCTTTTGTTTTGTGATCGGCATATGTTATGACTGGAGTAGAAACTGTTTAATAATAGTATTCACTGGGACCTTTTAGATCCCGTGTGCAGAAATAAATGATCTTCAAAATAAATAACTTAGGGGCCTATCATTACATAGGGGCCTATAAAGCATCTAGAAACGTTTGGAGAGTCACATAATATTTTCATTCATAACTTTGCAAAGCCCTTTGATTCCACAAAAATTAAAAAGGACATTACATGTATATTGACATGTCAATTTTAAAAAATTGAATTTATATGAAGTTATATAGCCTACTGATCACTAGATAATTCAAAATCACTGAATAAGACTAAAATAATTTTCTTTTTAAGTCGAATATTGCCATGTAAACAAAAGTGAGTGCATTAGGCCTAGTAGGCCTACATGCCACAAATAGGGGCCTACCCGCCGTCTCCGTCCGACCACATGAAAGACACCGACGTTAATTGGTGTCTGAAATTGAGGGCATGGGGGTTAACCTTCAGCAC